>OX380352.1:10956454-11342351 GCA_947425015.1 Pterostichus niger | reverse complement strand
TTAGTAGTATAGGCGGCACTCCCGTGTAGATGACGTGCAGGTGTACTAATTAGGTTATTGACCTTGGAATGGTGGGTGAGGGGAGGTTATGTTATTTGTGAAATTTGGAATGTCGTTTTCGTAGAATTTGATTGTGAGGGGTGAGGTGGGGTTATGTTATTTGTGATTTTTGTAATGTCGTTTTCGAAGAATTTGGAAAAGATTTGACTTTCTATCTGGGGAAATTTTATGTGCGTATGATTTTTGATGATCTGTAATTATGAAAGAATTTGGAAAAATTTGTATTTGTAAGTTATTTGTCATTAGGGCGAGTTTATATTTAAACTGAAAGTTATTTGTTATTACGGTAAACTTTATATTTAGTTAATGTATGTAGATTTTTATTTTTAGGTTATTTGTAAGTTTTGGAATGTCGTTTTCCGTAATTAAGAAAGAATTTACAAAAATTTGTTTTGCGAATTGCTTGTCAACAGAATTAACTTTCTATCTGGGAAAATTTTAGGTACGTATGATTTTTGACGTTTTGTAATTATGAAAGAGTTTGGAAAAATTTGTATTTGTAAGTTATTTAACTTTCTATTTAGTTAATGTACGTAGGTTTTTATTTTTAGATTATTTGTGAATTTTGGATTGTCGTTTTCCGTAATTAAGAAAGAATTTTGAAAGTAAAATATATTTGTATATATCAGCATGATATGTATAAAAGAAGAAAATAAATTATTTTTCTTTCTATTACTATACAAACATCAAGTAGGCTAGTTCGAAGTGCATTAGAGTGTAAGTATTTTCTATTGTTTATATTATTATTATTTACTATTATTATTATTATACATAATATTAATTTTATTATTTTTATTTACAGAACAATGAATTTTGATAAAATAAATAATTTAGGTTTATTGAAAGATTTGAAACCTACAATGAAAATTACGGACCTCGTACAAGATGAAAAATATAACGTAGTGAATGCAAAAGCTGTAGAAACAAAGATTGGAAGAAAAGTTAAAGTAGAATTCAAAGACTATGGTGTTTTTCTACCAACACGCTTTGACGACATGTCTGATGATGATATAAAATATTTAAACGAATCAAATGGTCGTGTAGCCATGATTTATAAGGGAAAGAAGGATTGCGGTCTAGCCAGAGAAGCTGCGTGTATTGTATTTGAAAAATTGTAAATGCTTATACATTTTAATATATTATTATTGAATGTTATTTAATTGTAAACATAAAATACCTATGTATGTATATATTTTTGTGTTTGAATAAATTGTTTTTGTAAGTTATTTGTCATTAGGGCGAGTCTATATTTAAACTGAAAGTTATTTGTTATTACGGCAAACTTTCTATTTAGTTAATGTATGTAGTATTGAAATATGATTGGGTTGAAAATAGCGTTTGCTTTGTTATTATATTTGAAAAATTTTAAATGCTTATACATTTAAATTTCTCAGTACCACTGATTTTACGTAAATCCATTAAAAATCAATTACCAATATTCTTTAAAACTGAGAAACACCTGAATATAAATTTAATTTGGTATCTATCCTAACAGTAGTGTTGCTATTTTATTTGTACGTGTGTTTGAGATTGAAACCAGAAAAATGTCTGATGAAGATTTCAATAATTTACAAACAATATTAGATATTTGTGGTGAAGTGAGTGATAATGAAGCCCTGTCAACTAGTGAAGAGAATTACAACAACTTTTTTCAAATATGCGAAAATTTATTAGAAGACTCGCTAGCAACACCGCAACTTGGTTCAGGAGTTACGAGCGATAGTGTAAATGTTTCAACAACATCAGTGGCGAGCCAGGAACGTTTTAAAATTATTAGTGAGATTGATCGGCAAGTTAAACATTTCAATATGAGAGGTAAACGTGTTATTTTTAAAATGCTTGATCCGCCCTCTACTGTAAATCCTATTTCATGGTTTGAAGAAAGGCTGAATGAATTAGTAACATATGTTTTAAGAGAAGTTCCTCCAGCGGATTATGTAGGATTTACATTTAACACTCCTCGTTTAGAAGACGGTCCTGCTTGGTTAAGTTTCAGACGTGCAGATCAACTATCTATGGATGTAGTCTGGGATGCTATAGCAAGAATTCTTCAAAGTAATGCCGAAATCTTTTCCAATGGAGAATTTTGTGTTGAATTGACGCGAGTTAGTGTACCTACAGGTAAAGGTAGATCGCGAAAGCACGGACTTAGTTTTGCTGAATTATGTAAACAAAAACAAGGCATTGTAGAAATAAATAATGATGATAATCTATGCCTACCGCGAGCCTTAATTGTAGGGGAAGCTTGGGTAACAAATATGACACATTTTAAAAAGATTGCGAAGAATGTTGACAATATTCAATTACAAAGAGCTCGCGAATTATGCATAAATGCTGATGTTCGAATTCCTGAAGATGGTGCCGGAATATTAGAATTAACAGAATTTCAAAAGCATTATAAACAGTTTAATATAGTAGTGTATGAATTCAACCAGGAGGGAGTTGTACTTTTTGAAGGAGCTCGAGGTACGAATCTACCAAGAATAAACTTGTTACACCATCAGTCACATTTTTCAGTAATAAAAAGTTTAACAGCGGCTTTAACATGTAGCTACTTCTGTGAACCATGTCACAAACCCTATTATCACATAAATCGACATAGGTGTGAATATCGATGTGATTATTGTTATCGTACACCGCCTTATCCAAGTAATACAGTTTCAGTTTTGTGTACAGCATGCAATAGACGTTTTCGTGGACAAGAATGTTTCAATAGTCATTTAAATACTGCACGCTGTAAAAATATAAAAATGTGCAACAAGTGTTTCAAAATATATCACACTAATAATAATAATAAAAGACAACACGAGTGTGAAGAAACTTTTTGTAAATTATGTTACGAATATAAATCACAAGATCATAAATGTTTTATAAAAGTGGATAAAAAACCTGTAAAAACCGCTAATCATTTATTTATATATTTCGATTTGGAGACGAGACAAGAAAAACAATATAGTGACGGTAATCAAGACAATAAAGAACATGAAGTTAATTTGTGTGTTGTGCAACAATCGTGCGACGAGTGCTGTAACATTGAAGACATTAATATCGAGTGTACATCTTGTGGTGTTAGACAGCATATATTTAAAGAAAACCCAATCATTCAGTTCATGCAGTATGTATTACTTCCTCGAATTTCCTTTAAAACTGTAACATGCATTGCCCATAATGGTAAAAGTTTTGACATTCAATTTATTTTGAAATATATCGTGGAACATTTAAATATAAAACCAAAAATTATTTTAAATGGAACAAAGATTTTACTATTGGATATTAATAAACAAATTAGATTTATTGACTCAATTAATTATTTACCAATGTCTTTGGCAAAATTAACTAAAGCAATGGATTTACCGGCGTCAATAAAAAAAGGTTATTTTCCGCATTATTTTAATAAACAAGAAAATCAAAATTATATCGGTTCTTTGCCTGCGCTTGAGTACTATGGTGCAGATTTCATGGATTCTAGTTCTCGTAAATCTTTTTTGGAATGGTACAATAGTCAAGTTAATAATCAGACTGTATTCGATATGAAAAAAGAAATCATAGAATATTGTATTTCAGATGTTGACATACTTCGCCGTGCATGCCTCAAATTTAGATCTAATTTTTTAAACGATTGCGCTGTGTGTCCATTCACCGAGGCAGTCACGATAGCTTCAGCCTGTAATCGTGTGTTTAGGAGAAAATTTTTAAAACCTAACACTATAGGTATTATTCCACCGCGCGGGTATAGACTTTGCGACAATCAATCAAAAATTGGATTACAGTGGTTAATTTATGAAGAGTTAAATAGAAATATTAAAATCAGACATGCAGGTAATGGTAAAGAAATTGTTTTAGAAGGAAAATTTAAGGTTGACGGTTATTATGCACCTTCGAAATTAGTATTTGAATTCTATGGTTGTTTTTGGCATGGCCATGACTTATGTTACCGTACAAATTGCGATAAACCGTTATTTACAACATCAAAAGAAACTTTAAACTCGAGGTTAGAAAGTACAAGAGAAAAATCATTTCAACTGCGTAATCATGGATATACTATTGTAGAAATATGGGAGTGTGAGTTTAACAAAATTTTAAGAAACGACAAAAATTTGGAAATTACTTTGAAAAATCATCCTTTATTAATAAAATTACCATTAAATCCACGAGATGCTTTCTTTGGTGGTCGTACAGGAAATACATCCATGTATTATAAAACAGAAGGACAGGAGAAAATTAAATATGTCGACGTATGTTCGCTTTATCCATATGTTTGCAAATACGGTAAATATCCGATAGGCCATCCTACCGTATATGTTGGTGACGACTGTAATCATATAGTAGGACCTGATAATAATATTGATCGTGTAGAAGGGCTAATTAAATGTACAGTTTTACCTCCTATTCATTTATACCATCCGATTTTACCCCGCAAAATTCACGGTAAATTAATGTTTGCATTATGTCGAACATGTTGTGACAATCTTGTGCAGGAAGAATGTTCCCATACGAAAGAAGAAAGAGAGTTTGATGGCACATGGGTTGTAGATGAAATTCGTAAAGCAATTCAATATGGGTACAAAATTATTAAAATATATGAGGTGTGGCACTACAATGTTACCATGTATGATAAAAATACAAAGTCTGGCGGTTTATTTGTTAATTATATAGACAATTTTTTAAAAATAAAACAAGAGTCATCGGGATATCCGACTGAATGTGTTGATGAAGTCTCAAAACAACTTTATATTCAGGAGTACTTTACACAGGAGGGGATCGAACTTGATCCGAAAAATATTCAGAAAAACGAAGGAAAGAGATCGTTGAGTAAACTTATGCTCAATTCTTTTTGGGGTAAGATATTTTACATTATATGTATATAAATAAAACTAATGACTAATTTTAAAATTATTTACAGGAAAATTCGCCCAAAAAGAAAATATGAAACGTACTTCGGTCCTTTCGAGTCCTGAAGAACTATACGAACTTCTTGCGAACCCCGCGGTTGACGTACACAGCATTATCCCGGCGGGTGATCAGATGGCGTACGCCAGCTGGGGCCATGAGACAGAAGCGGCCGAACAACTACGAACAGTGAATGTGGTCATCGCCGCTTACACCACGGCACAAGCCCGTTTGCGTCTCTACGAATTCCTAGCTCTTTTAGATCGAAGAGTTCTTTATTACGATACTGATTCAATTATTTATAGATGTTTACCCAATGAATATGAACCACCTGTAGGTAATTTTTTGGGAGATTTAACAGATGAGTTAGAATGTTATGGTCCGGGTAGCTATATTACTGAATTTGTTTCGGGCGGACCGAAAAATTACGGATATAAAGTATTTTGTACAAAAGATAAGTTAGTGAAAGAAGTTTGTAAAATTAAAGGGTTTACATTAAATTACAAGAATTCACAAATTCTAAATTTTGATTCTTTAAAAAATTTAATTACAAATAATGTTGCTGAGGCAGATCCAATAGTGTTAATTTCAAATAATATTAAATGTACACAAAATCATACCGTAGTTAGTAAAAGAGAACAAAAAAAATACAAAATTAATTTTATGAAACGTCGTTTAATTGAAAATTACGATTCAATACCATACGGATTTAAAAGAAATAGAATGAACAATTAGTGTAGTATAATGTTAGCTGGTAGTAAATATGTATAATATGTAATAGTGTATGATATATGTTTTACTAATTTTATTTTAAAATATTTTGTGCATTTGTATTTTCAAGTTGTGTATCATCAGAATGATCTTTTATTTGGTTAAGTTTATTGTATACCTAATTTGTGACGATACTAGAAATGTTAATAAAAGCAAAGTTGTGTTGAAATATATAAATAGGATATAACCCTTGTTAATTAGCTATATTGTTGTATATTTTTTATAAATAGTGTGAAATTCAATTAAATTTGTTAGTTAAATTTGAACATTTGTGTAAACAACATGAGCATACAGTTTAAACATCCTTTTTCAGCTATAGTCGCAGGTCCCTCAGGCAGTGGAAAATCATATTTTGTTAATAATTTTATAAGTAATATGCGTGATATCAGCGATACAAGTTTTGAAAAAGTATTTTGGCACTACGGTAGCTGGCAAAAGCTATTTGAAAATATTAAAAACGTTGAATTCATAGAAGGTTTACCTGACATAGAAAGTATCGATGGAAATAAACCACAATTAATGATAATTGATGATCTCATGAGAGAAGCAGACGATCGCATTGTGGACATATTTACAAAATGGTCCCATCATAAAAATTTATCGGTTTTTTTTCTAACTCAAAATTTATTTCATCAGGGTAAAGGCCAAAGAGATATGTCACTGAATGCTAATTACATAATTTGTTTTAAAAATCCTAGAGATAAAGCTCAAATTAATCATCTTTCACGACAAGTTTGTCCAGAAAATACTAAGTATATACAAGAAGCATATAACGACGCTACATCGGAACCACACGGGTATTTAATCTTCGATTTAAAACAAACCACTCCTGAATGGTTACGTTTCAGAACATCACGTGACGGTTTGACATATGTTTATATACCGCGTAAAAAGTATAAAAGAAACAGTTTAGATTTTCCAGCAATTATAACGCCGTCATGTCTAAAACAGTAATTAACAACGCGGATTTATTACGAGCTCTTCATAAGCTCAAACCCAGTTATCGAATGGCTTTACTAAAATGCACAGATTCTAATTCTGTTCGTTATATCTGCGAGTGTATTTATAACACAATACATGGTAAAACTCCTCTCAGTAGTAAACAACAATCTGTACTAGGTCGTCATAAAAACATTTTACGAAAACTTATCAAACGTGGTGACAATTGGAAAAAGAAGAAACGTATACTGGTACAGTCGGGTGGTGCATTTCTGCCATTTTTGTTAGCACCTATAATTACTGGTATTTTAAGCAGTTTTATAAAAAATTAAATCATGGAGTATGCTAAAAAAATTATATTAATATCACCTGAAAATTTAAATCGTTTACAAAAAGATAGTAACAATAGCGAGTGTACTAATAATATTGGCAATGCATTCAATCAGCTTGATAATGATATGCATAAAATATTAAATTCAAAACTACCTGCTCACGAAAAGTGGCCATTATATCAAGAAATACTGCAGCGATATTTGTACTTTCAAAAAAATGCTAGGGATCCTATAAAACTACCAATCATTGACGATAATTATTTCGGAAAAGAACATATAAAAACAACAATTAGTCATAATGCTAGCTCAGAGTTGAAACAAGAACCACACAAACCGGATGAAATTGAAGAAATTCTTAAAGTTATTCCGAAAAAATTTCAATCAAAAGCGCGCATATTAGTGGAAAAAATTAAATTAGATAATATAGTTACGTGGAATGATAAAGGTGCAGTAAAAATAAATAACGTTGATATACCAAATTCTAATATTTCCGATTTAGTTGCGGATATTGTTAGACCTCGAAAATTCAGTAATCCAACAGGCTGGCAAGATTTTACCAAAGCATTACAATCTATTAATATACCTATTGAATTAATAAATAATCCGCAACGAAAGAAATATTTACAGTTTATAGGCTCACCTATCGGATATAAAAGAAAAATCTTGTTCGACGTTCACGATTCATACCCAGTTGACACCGCTACTACAAAAACCCACATAAACAAGTGGAAACGATATTCATTTTAAAAATATGAATAAAAAGTTAGCAAATATATATTACAACCTCAAAAATCCAGCAGGATTTTCTAGTGCCGCGAACCTTGTTAATGCTGTAAAAGGAGAATATGATGTAACAAAAATTCATAAATGGCTAAGTGCCCAAGATGCATACACTCTACATAAACCGATAAGAAAACGTTTTGCAAGAAATAAATATAAAGTTTCAAATATGAACGATCTCTTTCAAGCCGATCTTAATGACATGAGAAAGCTTAACAAATATAATGATGGGTACAAATATATTTTAACTGTAATTGACGTATTTAGCAGATATGCCTGGGCTTTACCATTAAAAGATAAGAAACCAAGTTCTGTGGTGAAAGCGTTTACAGAAATATTTGAGGAACGCAAGCCAATTTTCTTGCAAACTGATAAAGGATCTGAATTTATTGCAAAGTCAGTCAGAACATTCTTACGAAAAAACAATATTAAATATTATGTTACAAATAATAATGATATAAAAGCATCATTAGTGGAGCGATTAAACCGAACTCTCAAATCCAAAATGTACCGATACTTTACTTATAAAAACACATACCGATATGTCAACGTATTACAAAATCTTGTTTCGGCGTATAATAATTCAAAACATAGGTCAATCAAAATGGCACCCTCAGAAGTAAATGATACAAATATATTACAAACGTGGACAAATCAATATGGATTAAACAAGAAATTTGATAAACAAAAGTCAAAATTTAAAATAAATGATTTGGTTCGTATATCAAAATCAAAGAATACTTTTGAAAAAGGTTATGAGTCTAACTGGAGTGATGAATTGTTTAAAATTCGATCACTTGTTAAAAGAAATCCTATAGTTTACAAATTGACCGATTTAAACAATGAAAATATCGAAGGTAGTTTTTATGAACAGGAATTACAACATGTTTTGATGACTTCAGATGCTACATATAAAATAGATAAGATATTAGAAACTAAAGGAACCGGTCGCAGTAAGAAATTACTTGTCAAGTGGCGCGGATATAGCGATAAATTTAATTCGTGGATACCTGCAAGTAGTGTTCAATTATTAAACAATGAATGAAAACGAATTCTTCTTAACCTTACCAAGTAACAGCTCAATGCAATATTTTTCTAATAATAAAACTACTCGATATACAACACAGCTACCACAACAAATAAAGTTAAATGAATCTTGGGAAGTAGCATTGTCAGAAATTAGTTATCCATGTTCTTTTTACAATGTAAATGATCGTGAAAATAAAATTAAAATCATGATGAAAATAGAAAATAAACAAGAGAACAGTGTGAAAATAGAACTTGAAAAATGTTACATCACTGCAAAAAATTATGAAAATATTGATGATTTGTTACATGAAATTAATAAGCAATCTAATATTAATAGTTTGGTGGCATTTACTTATATTAAATCAGAAAAACGTGTTCAGGTGAAATTTAAAAATCCAAATGTATGTTCCATGAAAATGTCTCCAAAATTAGCCCTTCAGTTAGGATTTTCACCCTTTATAGATATTTATCAACAAAAGTCATCAATTAATTTACCGAACTTGATACTAGGAATACCTTCGCAGTTATATGTATACTGTGACATAATTGAACCTCAATTCGTAGGAGAACGTTGTTACGCCACTGTTAAGAATTACCCACGTCAATACGGATAAATATGTTTTTGGTTCAAATAAAACAATTACATATGCACAACCGCATTATATACCAGTGCTTAGAAGAGAATTTTCAAATATTGAAATTGATATAAGATGTATCGAGGGGAACGCCGCTCCATTCCAGTTCGGAACGTTATGTGTGAAGTTACACTTTAGACGTCGTGCATTATGAAAACCTGTCCGTATCATATGTATTACAGCCAGCAAGCTGGTAGTGGAATTGGAACGGTTTTTAGAGGAAATCAACTCCAGCGTGGTCATGGTCTTGGCAGTTTTTTCAGCGGTTTATTTAGAAGTATTATGCCGTTAATTAAAAAAGGTGCTGGAATTATTGGTAAAGAAGCATTACATTCTGGTGTACAGTTTTTGGGAGACCTCAGTGAAAATCAGCCTATAAAAGAATCATTCAAAAAACGCATTTCTGAGGCTGGAGTTAACCTGAAGCGCAAAGCTGAAAATAAAATTGAAACGTTAATGAATGGTTCGGGGTATAAAAAGAAGAAACTAGTAAACAAACGTATTCAGTCTCGCACATTACTTGCAAGTGAAAAGAAGAAGAAGAAACGCGGCAGAGAAATAGATATATTCGACTAGAAAATGGCTTTCTTACATGCCCAATCGTGCGAGTGTGTAAAAACGGAATTAGATTTATTTGCGTTACCCCCTACACAAACTAGTATCGAGTACGGTCAGTGGGTTAATTATAAACCATTATCATCCATTACCGATGATGGCCCCCTTGAATTTGTTATACCTGGACATGGAGAAGAATATTTAGACTTATCGCAAACTATGTTATATGTAAATGTAAAGATTACTAAATCTGATAACACTGTGTTACAAGAAACCGATAATGTGGGACCTGTTAACAATTGGCTTCATTCAATTTTTAGTCAAGTTGATGTATATTTAAATCAGAAACTTATTTCCCCACCAAATAATACTTATGCATATAGATCATATATTGAAACTTTGTTAAACTATGGGAAAGACACCAAAAAATCGCATCTAACTTCATCAATGTGGTATAAAGATGACGCCCAAAAAATGAATAACACGGACGCTGGAGGAAATTCTGGATATTTGAAACGCAAAAAATTTATTGAACAAAGTAAAAGTGTTGATATGATTGGACATCTTCATGCAGATATGTTTAATCAGGAAAAATTTTTAATTAATGGCGTTGAAATGCGTGTAAGATTAGTGCGATCTCGCGACAGCTTTCATTTAATATCTACAGCGACTAATTACAAAATGCAAATAAACGAAGCCACATTATTTGTTCGAAGAATGAAATTAAATCCTAGCATATTACTTGCTCATAACAAGGCTTTAGAAATGACAACTGTTAAATATCCCATCACTAGAGCCGAATGTAAAGCCGTTACAATCCCAATAGGTGTTCAGGGTAAATCCATAGATAATATCTTCTTAGGGCAATTACCTAAAAGATGTATAGTCAGGTTCGTGACAAATAAAGCATTCAATGGTGATTATGTAGTCAATCCATTCAATTTTGAAAATTTCCAAATGAACTATTTATCATTATATGTTAATGGCCAGCAATTACCATCGAAACCTTTGCAACCAAAGTTCACCGGCGATAAAGCCTATATTCAAATGTACAATTCCTTATTTTCGGGCACTGGTATACACTTTGGAAACAATGGAAATGAAATTGACAGGGAAAGTTATCCGGATGGATATTGTTTGGTAGCATTTGATTTAACACCTGATTTGGCCGCTAATTCTATGATGCACTGGAATTTAACACGTCATGGTTCTCTACGGTTGGAAGTTGGATTTGAACAAGCTCTTGCACAAACTGTAAACTGTGTAATTTACGCTGAATTTGATAATATTATAGAAATTGATAAAAATAGAAATGTTATTGTAGATTACGGAAGTTAATTATATTGTTATTTTTGTATTATGTTGTATTTCTACTATTGTTTATTATAATAAATTATTTTAACCACATAAAATAAGTTCAGTTAATTAGAAACCTTCATTATGACAAGTTATATAGTTGATGTTCAGGGTTTTTACGGAAATACTGAAGATTTTATAATAAAGGAACTTGCCGTAATATCAACAACAGGTGCATATTTTCACCATTTCGTATTTAAACCTCCTTTTAATGAAAAGGAATTGTCAGTCAAGGCAGTGTCACAAGCTAAGTGGTTAAAATATAATCATCACGGATATGATTGGAATTACGGATATGTGCATTACAGTCAGTTGTCAATAATATTGAAAAACATTATACAGTCTTCGGATAAAATATATGTTAAGGGAGAAGAAAAAAGTAAAATTATTGGAAAAGTACTAGAAAGAGAAGATTTAAACGAATTATCAGAATTAGGATGCCCTTCATTAAAGATATTAAATAATAATTTCGATGTTAGTGCTTGCATAATACCCAGACCGCATGAAGGAATGATATGTGCTGTGAAGAACGTAAATCTTTTGCGACAGTGGTACATTTCAAATTTGGAAAATGAATGCTGTTCAGATACAGACAGTACTTCAACGCCACTTCAAAAATGTCTCTTATTACGGTGTTTGTGCTGCAAATAAATTACCAAATTATGTTAACTACCCATGCGCAATGATTGTAAATACCGACCCTGATACAAGGCCTGGAACACATTGGATAGCAATTTACATTGACCGCCATGGACACGGAATTTACTTCGATAGCTATGGACGACCGCCGTATATCAAACAACATATTGAATTTATAAGAAAAAATACTAAAACTTGGACATTTAATACTATAGTTTTGCAAGATTTCTACTCAACAGTTTGTGGACATTACTGTTTAGTTTATCTTTTGTTTAGAATTAATGGTTACACCCATACAAATTTTCTGCAATTATTTAATAAATTTAATAAGTTTGATAATGATAATTTTGTTGTATACATGTTCCACTATTATTTGAAATAAAAAACCATATTGTAACATAAATATTTTTGTATTTTCTATGTCTCTAGTTACCTTAAAACTATAATTATTAAATAAATCCCAAAATACTCGACTGTCAGCTCCATTGTACTCTATTAAATAATTATAAATGATCTCTTTAACTATATTATTATTATATCTAATACTATCTACACCAACTTTTTAATTAAATTTAAGTAATTATTAAAAATATTTACACTATTAAACTTTTTCTCTAATTCTTCTTTTTTCTTAAAACTATATTTTTAACTTTAATAATATTTTGCATATCTTCATTACTTAACATTATACAATTATAACATGAAGAAAATGTTAAACAAATTTTACAAGTTTTTATTTTCATTTCACTACTATTTTCTACCTTAACATAATGACAAATAACTTACAAAAACAATTTATTCAAACACAAAAATATATACATACATAGGTATTTTATGTTTACAATTAAATAACATTCAATAATAATATATTAAAATGTATAAGCATTTACAATTTTTCAAATACAATACACGTAGCTTCTCTGGCTAGACCGCAATCCTTCTTTCCCTTATAAATCATGGCTACACGACCATTTGATTCGTTTAAATATTTTATATCATCATCAGACATGTCGTCAAAGCGTGTTGGTAGAAAAACACCATAGTCTTTGAATTCTACTTTAACTTTTCTTCCAATCTTTGTTTCTACAGCTTTTGCATTCACTACGTTATATTTTTCATCTTGTACGAGGTCCGTAATTTTCATTGTAGGTTTCAAATCTTTCAATAAACCTAAATTATTTATTTTATCAAAATTCATTGTTCTGTAAATAAAAATAATAAAATTAATATTATGTATAATAATAATAATAGTAAATAATAATAATATAAACAATAGAAAATACTTACACTCTAATGCACTTCGAACTAGCCTACTTGATGTTTGTATAGTAATAGAAAGAAAAATAATTTATTTTCTTCTTTTATAAATATCATGCTGATATATACAAATATATTTTACTTTCAAAATTCTTTCTTAATTACGGAAAACGACAATCCAAAATTCACAAATAATCTAAAAATAAAAACCTACGTACATTAACTAAATAGAAAGTTAAATAACTTACAAATACAAATTTTTCCAAACTCTTTCATAATTACAAAACGTCAAAAATCATACGTACCTAAAATTTTCCCAGATAGAAAGTTAATTCTGTTGACAAGCAATTCGCAAAACAAATTTTTGTAAATTCTTTCTTAATTACGGAAAACGACATTCCAAAACTTACAAATAACCCATAAATAAAAATCTACATACATTAACTAAATATAAAGTTTACCGTAATAACAAATAACTTTCAGTTTAAATATAAACTCGCCCTAATGACAAATAACTTACAAATACAAATTTTTCCAAATTCTTTCATAATTACAGATCATCAAAAATCATACGCACATAAAATTTCCCCAGATAGAAAGTCAAATCTTTTCCAAATTCTTCGAAAACGACATTACAAAAATCACAAATAACATAACCCCACCTCACCCCTCACAATCAAATTCTACGAAAACGACATTCCAAATTTCACAAATAACATAACCTCCCCTCACCCACCATTCCACGGTCAATAACCTAATTAGTACACCTGCACGTCATCTACACGGGAGTGCCGCCTATACTACTGGTTTTTATGGGTGGTTGTTTTATTTCGTTGCGAGAGTAATGGAAAAAAAAGACACAGGGAAAAAGTTATATATATATATATATATGAGTCCCATCATTCCGTTGCGGAACATAGGGGCCGGGCACATCGAGCCGCAGTTTTTACACTGCCGTACTGCCGGTTTCTTTAGTCAGATTATTTAAGGCGTATAAGTGACTAGCTTATAGCGCCCGAGTGTGATATATACATGTAACTGTATTTTTATATTTTACGACAAATCACACATTGTCGGCAGGCGGATTCGAACTGACGAACCTTGGCTCGGGTGACGTCACAGTATGCTAAGAGATGTGCCTTAACACGCTCGGCCACCGCGCCTGCTATATATATATATATATATATATATATACATTACCAAAAAGAAAGTAGTTAAAATGATATGATATTTATTATTATTATTGTGTACACACCCATTGGACGAAAGGGAATCTGGTTCCTATTCCAGAACCCGGCAGCGGAACCGTTAAAAATGTCGGATCCTCGTAAGAGTTTTCGTCGGGGTAACCCAAAGTGACCTGGAGACGCCGTCGGGAGATCCGGGGAGAGTTTTCTTTTCTGTATAAGCGTTTATGGGGTTGCGTGTAGCTTTTGTATTTTGTAATCAGAACAGATACGCCTTGGTAACTTTCATAAACATTTATTTAACAAGTGTTACATGTATATTATCATTGCCGAATTTCTCCGCGTACGCCCTCTGCACCACGGCTAGGCGGAGGTCCGCTGGATGGACTCGGCTGCGGTTGACGTCGTGGTACTGCGGGTTCAGGGTGCTGTACGGCGTCAGATGATAGCTCCGCGGCGCCTTCGTAGGTGACGTCCACTGCCTGAGTCGTGGCTTCCTCGGGGACACGGAGCTGGGTGGTTGCTGCGACGACGATGCCTGGAGGCGCTTCTGTGGTGACCCGGTGCGACGTGGCTTCGGCGGCGTCGGTGGTAGCGGCGAGACGGGTTGCACCGGCGTACACAATTGTCGGAGGTCCTCCTGCAGGCGGGTCCGGGCTAGCGAACATCTTCGCTGGGAAGTTGACTTCCGCGGTGTTTGCCGCATTGATAACGACGGATATCTGAAAACTCTGGCCTTGCGGCTAAGCAGAGTGTCTTAGGGTTCTGGCCTTGCGGCTGAGCAGAAGCGTGCCTAAGTGTGAATCCTCTGGCCTTGCGGCTAAGCAGAGGATGAGAGTACCAAAGACTCTGACTGATTTGTTCAAGGAACGCTCTTTTATACCCGCTCACTGACGCGACTGGTGGGAGTCGCTCACGTGATTGGCCGAACACTGATTGTTGCGACTGGTGAGGTACGTTCATGTGATTGGCTTGAGATGTGCGACTGGTGGGGGACGTTCACGTGATTGGCCGAACTCTGATTGTTGCGACTGGTGAGGTACGTTCATGTGATTGGCTTGAGATGTGCGATTGGTGGGGGACGTTCATGTGATTGACTGAGATGTGCGACTGGTGGGGGACGTTCATGTGATTGGCTGAGGTGTGCGACTGGTGAGGGACGGTCATGTGATTGGCTGAGGCCGCCACACGTTATATAATATTACATTAAAATGGTGCGTATTTTTACAACACATTATATATTGTTTATAGGTGATCTTCATGGTGTTGCCCAACGTACTGTTAGAACAGTAGTAAAGAGCATCTCACATAAATGAATATGTGAAACACGAAAGCCTGGACAATATTAAAGAAGAATTTTACAGTATAGCAGGGTTCCCCTCTGTAATCGGCTGTGTGGATTGTACACATATAAAAATCAAGAACCCCGATAAAGAAAGACCCCTGTTGTACTGCAACAGGAAAGGATGGTACTCTTTAAATGTCCAAGTTGTGTGTGATGCAAAATATAGAATAGTGGATCTTGTTGCACATTGGCGTGGCAGCGTTCATGATGCACGTATATGGAATAACTGTAGCATTAAGCAGAAACTTGAGGTAAGTAAGTTTAAAATACTATTTTGTCTTTTCTATTTATAATTGATTTATAATTCAGACTGGACAACTGCGGGGTATAATTTTGGGTGATAGTGGATATCCATGTACCCATTATTGGTTAATGCCACTCCATAATCCAACTACTCGTCCAGAAGAACGCTACAATTCATCCCACATACAAATAAACAGATTATTCTTATAAACACATTAAAAGGTGATCACGAAAAATCTTGAAAAACCGAATGCGCTAAACAAATGGTGTAGTATCGGGCTGCCTGACAATAGTAAAGTTGCGAACTATCTGGGGGGCTGGTGGGCATTAGACCAAGTCCGCCGGTAGAAATCGGCGTGGATGGACCAGTCCCCCTTAAGTGTGTCGGTGATGGTGGTTTCTTGGGCTGATTGAGAGAGGCCCAAGAGCGAGACCAGAGTACGATTGGCGTGGCACCAAGTCCCTCTAGCGCCGAGAACATAGGGGGCGACCGTTATTGGCTTGGAAGGTCCATAGATTCTCCTAATAGGTTGAATAAAATCGAGTTTAGAATATTTCCGAACTTTACCGTTGTAGGATGAAGAAAGCAGTCTAGGACCTTCCCATGAGATAGCAACGTCGCAGATAATAATTTGCGAGTCGTTGTGAATAATAAGGGCGGGCTTTAGTGCCTCGCCATCGTAGCATCGAATTAGAACTTCGGCCTCTACCTGAAACACTTTCTTTACAGACTCGTTCTTTATAGTACGTACCACCTGGTTATGGCGATCTATCCGATACCAGTGGCACAGAGGACAGCCATGCAGGACGTGCGACAACGACTAGTTTCGCCGGCACCCGGCCCGGCATCCCCTAAGATGAACGGGGTTGGAAGGGTTACCTTTCGTTGGTAACATATTGACTCGTAGCTGTATGGCTCGTATGAAGTCGCGGCCAGACCAGTAACGAGGGGGAAATGAAACCCATTTTTTACTGGCTGGGTTTGAGCCTCTTTGGTGAAGACCATTGCCCGAATAGCTCTTCTCAAGAGCAATAGCGTGGGCAGCTGCGGCCTCATTGGTGGTGGTAATAGAGCCGGACACACGGGTCAAACTATCGAGAAGTCGCCTTTCCCCTGTACAATTTACGGCGGCTGTTGCAATGGGATCGCACGATGCGCCAAGATTTCTCATCCTTCCCAACATGACAAGCGAGAATTGTTCCCGCAGACAGGCGATCCCAAGTCAGCCAACTTTCCTTTTGGTATGGAAGAAGGAATTTGAAGTAGAATTTGGTAGGTGTAGAAACCTTTTGACGCACCGGCGCACTGCCACACTGCCACATCGCAGATATTGAGGGTGGCCGCCGTTATACCCTGTCGTGCAGGGCTGTTGATAGAATATGTTGTGTTAGCAGGGTAAACTTATGTTGGGGCTTAAGAGGTGCGTAGACCAAATTTTCAAGTGCATTTTGAAGCCTAGAAGCCGTGGTGAGCTCGATCCCGAAATAATTGAAACGTCGACCTAGGTATTTGAATATTGTACCAGGTGTAATAGGTGGGAGAAACATTTAGCTAGATTAAGGGCCAGACCACGCTTAGCTAGAAAATTGAGAATGCAGTCCAACGTTTGTTGGGCATGGCGTTCGTCTGGACCTAAGATTAGCAGATCGTCGGCATAAGCAAGACAGGCACTTTTGGTCTCCCCAAGTTTAAGCCCCAGGTCGTGGTTGACGTTGCAGATGGCTTCATCCATGATGAGATTAAAAAGGGCTGGGGAGAGAGGGTCCTCCTGCTTGACGCCCCTACGAAGCGGTATAGGAGAAGAACAAATGTTGCCACACTTAATGGTCGTGTGGCAACCGTCGTATTGGTAGTTGATTAATTTTATGGTGCGTTCATCGACCCCCCACCCTCCGTAGCGGGCGTGGGATACTCTCAGCGGCTACGTAGTCGAAAGTTTTTTGGAGGTCGACAGTCAAGATGGTGTAAGGTTGCACATTAGCACGATGTTCCTTAATAACGTTTTGGAGGAATAACGTGTTGGCAAGGCAACCATCAATTGGCCTAAAGCCTTTTTGCATGCAATTTATGGTTATAGCACTCAGTCTTTTGGCGATGATTTTATTAAAAAGGCGAAGAAGAATGGACGCGATAGTTATGGGACGCCAGTTTTTAATATTAGCAGGGTCCCCACCTTTAGGGATTAAGGTCGTTCTACATGTCTTGAGAGCTTCAGGCACGAAGCCTGAAAAAAGCATACCATTGTATAATACGAGCAAGGCCATGATTGGCATGGCCTTTAAATCGTCACAGGTAAGCTGGTCGGGACCCGCTGCGGTCTTATGTAGTGTTCCTATCGCATCCGAGAGTTCTTCAAGAGTTATAGGCCTATAGGTCAAATCATCACCATAGTCAACCGCCAATGCGGGAGTAGAATCAGAGGACGATACCTCTCCAAATACTCATACTTCAAACTAAATACATCTCTTCTTATAAAAATTGTATTAATTCAAAATTATTGTCATATATTTAAATAAAATGAAGCTACATATAAAAAAATTAATTATTTAACATATTTATTAGTGAGAATGAGATTTTCAAAATTGTGTGTAATCTGGATGTTAATAAAGGTGCAGGCTCAGTTGATATTCCCAGTATTTTCATAAAAATTTGTGCTACATCTCTATGCTTTCCACTACAATTAATGTATAACAAATCTCTTGCTGAAGGCCATTGTCCTGATCTGTGGAAAAAAGCTTTAGTTGTTCAAATATTTAAGAATGGTAGTAATTCAGTTGAAAGCTATCGACCAATTTTAAAACATTGTGTATATGAAAAAGTATTCGAACGTATTATTTATAAATATTTATACGCTACTGTTAAACACAAGATAAATATTGAACATGGTTTTTATTCTGGTAGATCTGTCGAAGCTAGTTTCATTGAATAGACGGACTACATTTGGAAATCATTGGATAACAGAACTCAAGTCGATGCTATCTGCACAGACTTCAGCAAAGCGTTGGACAAAATTAATCATAAACTATTGTTAAAAAATATAGTGACACTTGACATTCATGGCTGTCTAGTCCAGTGGTTCGAATCATACCTTAGCAATATATATCAATGTGTCGCAGTGAATGGTTTCACATCTGAATATTTTTCAATTACTTCAGGAGTACCACAAGGATCCCATCTGGATCCTCTTATTTTTATAACTTTTATATGACATTTCTAAATGTTTTCATCATGCCAAATTCATTATGTACGCAGATAATTTGACAATATACACCTCTATTAATTCGTTATCCGATTGCCGAGCTTTACAATTATATTTGAACAGATTTAGTAAATACCAAGAAATGCCCATGTATCACGTTTACGAGAAATAGACTTACTTTCAAATTTGAACACAGTATTTCTGGAATTATTGTTGATAATGTCGCATATCAAAGATCTTGGCATTGTACTGGTTTTTAAACTAATTTTCGATAATCACATAGATTTTATAGTCAAAAAGCTTTATTCTGAGAATCGGCCAAAATTTCAAATGTCCTAAGACTTTTATTTCACTATACTACGCGTTTGTGCGATCTCAGTTGGAGTATGCTGCTGTATGTTGGTCACCGCATTACCAAATATACATTCATAGAATTGAGAGTATTCAACTTAAGTTTATTTTTATCTTCAATAATAAATCTTTTGTACCCTCACGTATTTTCATATGGATTTTCAAACTAACGCTTTGTGTAATTTTTTTTTGCAAATTGAACATTCATAATCTTTTCTAACTTCATGCATTTTTATATGTCTTTTCAAATGCCTGCTTAGCATAAATTTCTTTTTGCAAATTAAACATTCATAATCTCTTCTACCTACATGTATTTTGATATGCATTTTCAAATGACTGCTTAGCATAAATTTCTTGTTGCAAATTGAACATTCATAATCTTTTCGACCATCATGGATTTTCATATGTACTTTCAAATAACTGCTTCGTGTAAATGTCTTTTTGCAAATTGTACATTCGTAATCTTTTATACCTTCATGTATTTTCATATGAATTTTCAAACTACCGCTTTGTGTAAATTTATTTTTGCAAATTGAACATTCATAATCTTTTCGACCATCATGTATTTTTATATGTACTTTTAAATAACCGATTCGTGTAAATTTCTTTTTGCAAATGAAACATTCATAATCTTTAATACCGAAATGAGATTTCAAATGTCGTGTCAATTTAATTTTCTGGTTATGATGTTCTTCCAATGACATCAATGCATCGTCTTTAATATTTAAATAAATGTCATTCTCATGTTTTATCAGTTGTTCATAATTAATTACTCTGATTTGTAATTCACTGAAACTCTTGTCCGGGGTGTCGTTGCTTCCTTCCAATGTTTTTATATAATCGTTCAAACGACTATAATTGTTCAAATATTTTTTCTTGAACGTGGAAAAAGAACGAAGTGTTGAGTGGCACGAAGAACAAATGCATGCAGGATTCTCTGGGCTCAAAATTGTCTGCAAAAAAAGAAAAGCTCGGTAATATCACTTTGCAATGAAGCTAGTGTTTGTACGAGAAAGTAAATGCTACTTTTCTATTAACCATAGTATAGGCCTGCAAATGAAAATAAACTTTCGACAGGAATGCGCTTTAACTCAGCCTATTCGGTATATAATATTTTGCCGCTAAAGTGAAATGTACAGTCACAATTTTAAATATTGTTTTTGTAATTTATCAATACAAAAAAATAATTTTTGATACATTTTGAATGCTGAAAGAGCCATGCAACTTGCGTCGAGTTTGTTCACAATTCTATAAGTTCGTAAATTTATAGCTTACAGCAAAGAGCATACATTACATAAAGAGGAACGGCCATGTGTATAAACGTGTTATACTAAAACTTGCTGGTGTGGTAGCTGCGGGGTAAAGAGAAACTGTTCTATGACTTGGCGCTTGTAAGTTGATACGGCTAATAGATGCACAGTCATGAACCACTTTTGCTCTTCACCCCGGTAGCAGATTGTCAAGGCTAGATTTTGGGTTCGGTAGGTTTTATTTTACGATGTGCTGTTGACACATATAATTAAAATAGGTACATAGTTGTGCCATTTGAAAAGAATATTATTTTGCATACTGAATTGTTTATGAATTCATAATTATGATCCAAAACAATATATATATATATATATATATAAAATAAATCAATGGTTTCAGGATTCCCGTTTTTATAATAAATATATTTGGTTGAACGTATGAAGCTAAAAATTCGCTCATCTTCAGCTACTAATATAATAATAAGTATCCCCTTTAGTTCCCCCTCCACGAACATCTTTAAAGGCTAATAACCGCCAAGAAATATATCACTTACCGAGATCTGCTACATAATTTCATGAATTTCCTTATTTATTGATTTAGGTTTCTAGTATCCCTTTGTAATATAATCCTTTGAACTTTATTATTGAATATTTTAATTTTAGTATTTTATTTTATTTCTTAATAATAAATTCAATATCGAAATTAAATAGACTTTATTCATTATTATATTAATTTGTGTATATTTTAATATTAAATAATCAATTTTGCCTTAATGACCAATATGTAGTTCATTGAATGATTTTCAGATGTGTTGATGCATAGTTAATCTATGCACCGATAATTATTGCGGCATTAAAAGAGTTAGAAGACTTGCAAACATAAATCAGGAAGAAGTAAGTATTAACCATCGTCGACTATTATTTCATTTTCATACTGTACTTTTATGATATACAAACTTGATAATATTAACTAGTAACATTAGTGTTACACATTGTAATTAATTATGTCTCAAATTGTTTTTATTTTACTTGTAAATACCCAAATTATTTTGTTAATATTAAATATATTTAAAATTTATTATTTATATCAAATACCAAAAAATAATCATTTTAATGATAATATTTTTAAGTATTAGTTGTATTTTATCTCAAAAACGAGCCCCAGATAAAAACATAAATGTACTTCACGCACATACATTCATACAAGATGTAAAATAAATATGTAATATTGAAATTATCTCCTGAAATAATTATTTAATCTAAATAGATAATTACAGAAACGTTTCGGAGTTTTATGACTCCGGATATTTTGGCAAAATAAGATATTTTTTATCGATAGTCATTTTTTCATAGGGAAATAAACGACATTTTTTAAAAAATGGCATGCTATAATTTGTTAAATTCCATTACAAAGTATAACTTTTTTCTCTATACAAATATTGGAAAATAATAATGCTTTACTTAAAAAATAAAAAATACTCGTATATGAGATAAATCGTGTTGAAAATTATAAATTTTACCGGAAGTGGATTTTAGTTGCCATAGATAAAATAAACAAATATCATAGAGTCGGTTATCATTCTCATCATGACATTTTCATTTACAGAGACAAGAATTAAAGATATTTATCATCATCAGTAACATAAACAAAAAAGCGAATGATCGATGTTACGCCAAATATTAGGTGCCACTTCATACACAGCTGCTGGAGTTATTTGGTGAACAATAATTCAAAATTATAAATGGTTGATTATCAATTTTTTTTTCTAAAAGTCATGAGAAACATGTGGTGTTTGATATCAAATATGAAAATTAAATGGAGATTACGAGCAAAATAGTCAAAAATTATGACCGATACATTGTCAATTGTTTTTCCCAAAAGTTAATAGTTAGTATTAAATTAAATGTATTGACAAGGATGACGAGTAGAATAATCTAAAATTATCATCGACTGTTTGTCAATTGTTTTTTTCTAAAAGCCATTAGAAACCTCTTTGTGTATGTCCAATAAAATAGCCAAGATTTATAAGCGACTGATTGTAATTTGTTTTGACCTAAAACGAGTTGATAGTCAATCAATTTCTAAAAATTGGTGAAATAGTATTTTGTACAATATCTATACCCCAACTAGGTGGTGTATAAAGTAACAGATTTTAAGAAATACTATTCTTCAGGATCCATGTAGCCTAGTAAATTATCTAATTAAATTAACGAAATGTCATTTAAATCTTGACAGATGTGTGATATGTTTTGAGCATATTATATTTTTACAAATTTGAGCGTGAAGTTTTAATTTAGGATATTTCAGGGGATCGCTAAACGTAGCAAAAAGTTAAAGCAAATTTTGAATATTTTATAGTTTCATACATTCTGTAAGTATTTACATATTTTAGAAATGTTATTGACAAGCATATTTCTCTTATCGATTTCTCATTAACTTTTTAGATGAATTTTTCGTAGTTTATACTTGGAAATTTAATTTAGAAATGAATGAATATTTGTTTCTCGAACACAGAAAACTCTTGCAAATATTAGAACATGAGTTTCAGGCTAAGTTCAATGATGAAATATGAATCATGTAGCATAAAAAATATTTACTTATATTTCAATTATATTTATTGGTTAAATGGCATACGAAAATGCACGACAATTTTATCAAATTGGGACTATTTTACTTCGTTAAAAATGTCAAAAAATTGTTTATGCTATTTCTTTATATGTTACAATTATTGATTCCGCAGATCAATTACAATTAGCAAATATGAAATTGCTTAACATTCAGTCACACTGGAGTATTTTAATTTATTATTATTTTTAATAAATATTTCTTTTTACGACTACAATGTTGAACATTTCGGCCTGACGCACATCTAGAATTTAAAAAAAATCCATTTACTTATATTATTATTTATATTGTACATATAAAAATAGAAAGAAACGGCCACCATTGCGCATGTTGCTCATTTTACACTTCAAACACGATATAACGCTAAAATAGAAACATTAATTAATTTGTGGAAAATGTTTTAATATAAAAGACACATTTTAATGATTATTTTTAGGCTTAATACAAAATACATAAATTGAATTGGCAACTAAAGCCGTGTTGTAGTGGTGTGATGAACAGTGGAAGTGCGAGGCAGGATGTCCAGAGCTATCCAGTCCGACGTGGCTGTGTAGTTAGCCTGACCGGCAGCGAGCATGCTGGCTGCGACGCTAGATGACGCACACTCTATTTCAGCAGACAAGCGCTGCAACATACCAACACAACAAATTACTGCAAAATATTCACATAAGTTACCCTTAGTTTAAAACAGTGAATTTATATGTTTATTTATGCTGCTCTGTACAACATAAACTTTACCCAAATTACAGTATAGGAATAGGGAAGAGAGCAGATCCAATAATGAAGTATATTCAACCACAGGCCGTAACTCATTTACTGTTTGAATTCATTAAGTAAGTAAGTACGAGTATTATAGGAGACTTCTTGTTCTTCATCATCATTCTCAATATAGTTTGAAACACGTTGAAGTGAAGATGTTGGAAGAAAAGAATTGCAATGTTTGTGATTCTACCGTAAGTCTTTTATACCATTTATTTTATTATTTGCAAGTTTATGAAGTATATCATTAGTAAGTCATATATGGTATGTATAAGTATTTATCATCCTCAAAAATCAATCCTATGAAACTGTTCCTCGAACTGTTCTAAGCTTAAAATAATACATGTTGGTATAAAGTACGATATTGTTCACAATGTCAGTATGGGGCACATTCAATCACCTGCTGGTTAAATCAGCTTCATACCTTTGTCAGAAAAAAGTTAAATTTATTGAATTAAATATCATATTTCAGTTCGTAAGGAAATATAACAATAAGACTAATAGAGCGAATATACATATAGATGAAAATAGTATTAAGAATGTTAATGTGGTGAAAACTGTTTGTCGATGGTTGGAGTCAAACTCAGGTTTTCAAATCCACAGACCGACTCGATACCACTCAGCTACCTACCCCAACATACGTTATCTAAGTATGTATTTAAGTGCAACATTAATTGATATTCTAAGCTCTCGTTCTAGTTAATTAGTTTAGATTTTGCTGTATATTTGACAACGTAACATTAACTGTCAATTCAAGGAAATAATTCCGCTATATTGTCTATGTATTTAAAAATGTTGTAGTGTTTTATACGTCACAAAAAGAAAATATTATTGAAGTATAGATATCAACGTTTAATGTATAGTTTGCATTTTAATAAATATACAATGGCTTGGTTTGTTTTTAGGGTCCCTAGTTAGATCACGGTTGCTATTAAACAGCCATTTTACGAACCGAAATCATCCAACTAAGCTCAATTTTATATACGGTCTTAAATAAAACATAATTAATCACCTTAAATATTGTTATTACCAATCTAAAGGCAGGTTGTTTACCTCATATGGGTTCTGTAACAAGTCTTGGAGCGTGTGGACAAGACACGAGAACGTGGGTCTGCTTGACGGCCGCTCGCACCAGCACTCGCTCATCACTTGGTAGCTGCACACATAAACACCGCTCATACAATGTCACACACACTACGTACTCGGCTCTTACATTTCCCTTGTGGAGTACTCGGGCTGCTCCAAGCGGTAGCCACTCTCCAGCTTCCGATAGAAGCGGAAGTCTGCCTCCAGCTCGGCGTACGGGGTCCGCGCTAGGCTGAAGAGCTCCCACAGCACTACGCCGAATGCCCACACATCGGACTGCGTGGAGAACGTTTTGTCTCGGATGGACTCGATCGCCATCCACTTGACCGGCAGCGGACACTGTTGAAATACATACAATACTTGCAGCTGCACATAAATAACACTATACAACTATTGCTCACTTGAGATGTTTTCTTGTAATAACCACTAGAGCTTAAAGTCTTCGACAGCCCGAAGTCACTAATCTTCACCACGTAATTTTCGTCCAGCAGAACATTTCTCACCGCTAGGTCTCCGTGCAGGATCTGTTTGGAGGCGAGGAACTCCATGCCTCGCGCCACTTGCAGCGCCCAGCGCAGCAGCTGCAGCGTGCTAACGTCGCCAGAGCCACGACTAGCCGCGTCTAATTCACACAGGCACAACTCTTGCATAGATGAATATTTAATAAATACACTTAAACAGATCGAATCTGTAAAGAGTTTCTTTTAGCCATTCTTCAATTTTGGCTAAACTAACATTACTCAAATACGATGTTGAAAGGTTTTTCTAAATCACATTTTAAAAAGTTTACTGTAACAGAATTATATTTAGGTTTATTGGCATTATTTAGAAAACTTGGTTTAGCATAATTTGTCTTAATCAAAATTTAAGAATAACTAAAACTTTTTGAAGAATCGAGCTGTATATGAATACCTTGTAAGAATTCGTTGTCATCATCGGGGAAACAAATGAGTTCTGTATCTGGATCTATTAAATTGACAAAATTACAACGATTTGCTCTGAGATAGTTGCTAAGGCTGCCATGTTCACAATATTCAATTACAACAAGCAGATTTCCTGAAAAAGTTAGTGTGAAAATTCAAATATTTATATGGATTAAATTTTTTGTTTACCTTCCGCAATTTTGTCTGTACACGCACCCAACAGATTGATCAAGTTGACGTGCTTCTCAAGATGACTCATTATTTTAAGTTCACATATTAAAGAATTTAATTCAATCATGTTACAATTCCGGTGAAGCATCTTTACAGCAACAGTTTTTTCTGATTCTCCGTCAAAAAAATTTGTAACTGTTGCTTCGACCACAAGTCCAAAATAACCTGAGCCCAAATTACATCCTGCAAAAAAAATAGTTTTAGTTGTTATAAATTAATATATAAATGCTTACTTAGTGCAATTAAATGCCTTGGAATTTCCCATTTCGTATCATATGACAGCAACGCAGCTTGCTGGGATATGTTTAAATATGTATTTACTTGTAATTCTCCAGCTTTAAACTTAATGAAATCAGCTTCATTTAACACTTTTCGCAATTCCTGTAGAATAAATAAATATTGAGCTAAGTATCACTAATTACAAATTAATTTCAAAACTGTACCTGGTATTTATTTGGCCTTCGCGCTAGTAAAACTGGTGCGACAATAATCAGAATAATCAAAAAAATTACTATTCCATAATAAGGAATGAATGAAACTGAAAATAAACATGCATATTCTTGAAATTAGATAACTGATAGCATAAACCGAATTATTAAATATTTAAAAAGTAGTTTCGGCACTTCCAAGGTTAAGGTCAATGCATGCCTGCTAACATTTGCACACTTAGTTCGCGGGATATAAATAATATTTTGAAAACGAATGTATTCTAATGATAAAACAAAAAGTAAGATATAGTTTGGTCATCCATTTAATTACATTTACTATAAGTACTACAAATATTTTGATTGCGCGCGAGTTTACACAGTACCTGTCTGCAAACGTAGGTTGGCGGCGCGAGAATCTCGTCCAAATAGATTTTCTGCTATGCAAGTGTAGAGTCCAGCGTCAGACCGCTGCACATAGTAAATAGTGAGTTCTGAATTGTCAGCTGCGAAGCCAATGTGCTGACCAAGTCTTTGTACTTTAGTGGTATTCTGTAAAGGTAATTATTTCTGTTAGAGATTGAATGTATCGGGACTGGTTGGTGTACCTTCATCCAGGTGATCACGGGTTTCGGATCACCGGCAGCAGAACATGTCAGGTTCATGGTGTCCTCGAGTTCCACGATGATTTCTTCTTGCTCTTTGAAACTACTCGTTACAATTCTGGGCTTCTCTCCTTCTAAAATTGCCACAATTATTTATTATTAATGTTAGTTAGTATTTCATGAAGCTAGAATATTACTTTTAACCAAAATATGTTTCGTTGTATAATTTCCTCTATTTGTAGAATAAAATACATTACATGAGTAATTCCCTTGTTCTTCCTTCGTTATGTTGTCAATTTTTAAAATGATTTCACCAGTTGTATTCCTGACATCTCGAATATATTCTATGTTCAAGTTCTGTGCGATATAAAATACATTATAGGAATCATAAAATGATTATTATAAGCAGAACCATTACTTGAATATCTGTATGGTTTGGTGTTATCCAGGACATTTGGAAGCCAATATTGTGGTTAAGAGCCACTTTACATCGTAGAACTAATGGTTGTCCAATGTATGCGTAGTCGTATGTCAAATTCTGTATGACTGGTCTTCTTACATCAAATTGATCTACAAATAGAAATGTTTCTACTGAGTGTTGGGCGACTCCTCCATGGACTGATACTCGGCAGATCGGTATAGGCCCGATTAGTCAGGCGCACAAATTCCATTTGTTTGTAATGTATGTAAGTTGAAAGTGTATGCTCACAAATATTCAGTTTAGTGTATTATTAAATATGCATACCTACTTCTTTTATAAAGTAACAGTTAGAAGCCAAGTTACATTGTATTTTGCACCACATTTCTTTTTAAGATGAGTTTCATATTAAATGTAAATATACAAGAATACTCGTAATTATAATTTTTTTTTATTTTGTGGAGGTAAATAAGTATATTATTTGTCCAAAATAAATAGAAACATGGAGATTTAACATGGAGATTTAACATGGAATAATATATTGTAATATTTGTGAGGAAAGAGTTTTGCAATGGCCCTTGTCTACGTTTGTAACATCACAACTTTTTTCAACAGTGAACGTGAAATAGTTATTTATGTATTAAGAGCGTAAAGTGTTTCTTTGTTACTCGAACTAAGTAACTGCAGAGCAAGCTGAAGGGCGAGTGAGGGAAAATACATTTTCACAATTAATGTTGACAAAAATAGATTTTTTTTGCAAATAAAAGATATCTGGCAAACATTTATGCTACCTAATTGCACATGATAATAATAAATCTCATCGACACACCTTATTCACTACAGATTACCTAATTTTATGTTCACAAATGAAAGAAAATCGACTGTGGTAATAAATGAAGTAGGTAATCTATATTAAATAAATTGTGTAGATAATGCTAATGATAATTTAAAATATTGTGATAAAAATGCTCAATTTTTTTATATTTACAATAAATCCAGAGTTGCTAGCCGAAACCAGAATCGAAACCATTAACCGAAAAAAAAATAACTTAAACTAAAACACGCCATAATTTGAAACCAATTCGAATCCGCAGTCGAAAGCAAAACCATTTTTATTTATCGGTTAACCGCATTATACTAAACGTTATTTTCTTTGTAATTAAAGGTAAATTGTAAATTTGTATGTTTAAAATAATTTACAAGTATTAACTTTATTGCATATTGATTAAATTCATCCCGCGATCTTGATATGTTATATATTTTTGTTTGTTGCTGTATCTGGGAAAGAATAAAACGCTGATTAGTGCTGATCGCTGACCGACGTTAAAGAACGCTGAAACCCGCTGACCCATAGTTGATATCCTCTGATATATAGTAAATAATATCAAATTAAGCCAAACAAGTAATATTTAGAATATTTTATCCTTCCATCGTGACCCGCCGACACATGGTCGATA
This sequence comes from Pterostichus niger, assembly GCA_947425015.1. Taxonomy (NCBI): domain Eukaryota; kingdom Metazoa; phylum Arthropoda; class Insecta; order Coleoptera; family Carabidae; genus Pterostichus; species Pterostichus niger. The sequence goes on along the minus strand of OX380352.1, from coordinate 11,313,002 downwards.
CCCACTGATTTGAGATGATGCTAATTACAGTAATGTAAATGGTGACATCCGTCTCATAAACTGTATATATGTCGTAGTCTCATTGTGAAATACGTCTTTTCATGAAGAGCCTAGGCATTTCATGAACTGCCGGCATATAATGTAAAATCATTTTATTACACAATATGCCCAGGCTATTCATGAAACGCCTGTTCTATGCAGGCACATTTGTTTGGTGAGGAATTATGAATAATCAGTTATTTACACCAAATAAATAGAGAGGGAAACAAATAATGATTTGAATATAATGTTTTTTCCGCCCACCAGATTAAACACCAACGAATTTTTGTTTGTGAGGTTACTTTGAATCAGGTCTATTAAAGGAGAGCGAGAGATAAAGTAGAACTCAGGCAAAAAATATGTGGAGGGTGTGGTAATATTCCGCTTTTTATGTTACAAATTGCAGTTTAAAGATCGAGAAAATGAATGGAAAAGTATTCAAGACATTTAATCATAGTACTCTTGATTTTAATTTGTTGTTTTTCTTATTTTAATTATTTATTTAAAAAATAAACTATTTTAATAATCTTATTGTGCATTATTTACTAACAAATTGCCGATCACACTCGTATACATTTCATATTTGAGTGCTGTACTGGTTTAAGTATTTTTCTAAATAAAATTATTTCCTGTATTTAAAATTAAAACATCTATGATGAAGCATCGGTGCGAGTAGGAAAAAACAACAACTTGTCTGAAGATATACAAGTGAATAAAGGAGTCCTTCAGGGTGAGTGTACTAGCCCGCTCCTATTCGCACTTTACATACACGATCTGGAAATCTTTATACGTAGCAAAAGTCTTGTCGGGTACTTTATCAACCACCATACAGATATACTCTCGTTACAATATGCAGACGATATTGTTATCTTTGCAAACAGCCCATTAGACGTGCATCGGAAACTTCAAGCACTAAGCGAGTACTGCAATGAGAAGCAACTGAAGGTAAATGCAGAGAAAACTAAAATAGTACACTTTCATAAGGGTAGGCCACCAAAAAGAAACATTACGTACACTTGCCAAGGCAACGTAATAGAATGTGCTAATCAGTCTACATATCTGGGAGTCACATTCTCCACGTCTGGGAAATTTAACGAAAACACACAACTAATGATCTCAAACGCAAATAAAATCGCTGGAACTGCAAAACAAACAATGCCAAAGGCAAAAGTATACTGCTGGAACACAGTTACAAAACTTAATACCTCGTTGTTATTACCAACCCTGACATATGGAGCAGATATTTGGGGACCATATCAACGTAATAGTATTGAAAAAGGACAGTTACATTATTTCAAACATTTACAAACCTGGCAACTAACAACCCCAAGCTACATAATTCGTCGTGAGACGGGGCAGGCTAATGTTGAATTACTAATTGGTGGTACAAAATTTTACTAATGCCGAACACTAGATACACCAAAATTTGCTATGACAAACTCGAACAAACAGTTACAAACACCACAATTAAAAATAGCACTTGGACCAGCATTCTAGAGGAATTGCTAACAAAGGCAAATTTCCACTGGCTGTGGAACGAACAGAACCCAATAACACTCAAATCCCAAATTAATAATATACTTACAGCATATAACGAAGAGCTTTACAACGCCGGTACAGAAAGAATTAAATGCTCGACATATAACCCGAATTATACAAACTACCATATTTCCCAAAACTACCTATCCTATAACATTCCCTACAAAACTATTAAAATCTGTAGCCTTCTACGCACATGTAACCCAAAATTAGTATACATATACCAAGACAGCTTATGCCACAAGTTTAGGCACGACGAAACATGTTCTATATGTAACAGATATGAACCGAACGATCTAGAACATTTCCTTTTCCGTTGTCCCATTTTCACCCCCATCAGAACCAATTTTCTGTTAAAGTACTGCTCAACATCGTCCCAGGGCATCACAACGCTGCTGGCGGAACTGATTCTTGGAGAAAATGTTCGACATCCACAACTATGTCTCCAACTCACTCAAGTTACGCGCCTTCGCCTTGAACTTGTAACATATCACTTGTTGTACTTAAATTAGATACTGTTTTACCAATCCTTTGTTATGGAGATGTATTACCTTTTTTTTTCTCTTAAACAAATAAATACTATACTATACTATATTTAAAATTAAAGGTACTTGACTCTCCAAATTTTTTTGTTTTCGAGTCGCCTATGTACAGAAAAGAAACATTAGAAATCCATTTTTAGAATATCATGCAGAGAAATGCAGTAACAAAGTTCTTTATTTAATCGCAGTAAAAATAAAAATGTTACCCATTTATAAAGACTTTTTTCAATCACTCTGCATACATATTTTAAAATGATACAATATTCAGAATAGATGTATGTATTTTTAATTCAAATATTTATCACGCTGTAATGAAATGTGTATTTTGATTTGAAAAATAGTGGAAAGATAAATTAGAATCTTCGCGTCTTTGTATTGTGTGCATGCGTGTATGTCGGCCAAAAAAATTAATAAGAGAAAAAAAAGTATTTTACCTAATTCCGTTATGAAAAGTTCTGTTTTACATCAATTTTTGACTTTATGAAATGTCAATATTTTCATAACTGTCATTCGAGAGTTATGTAAAGAATTCTTTACATAACTAGTTAGGTAATAAATGTTCGAACTTTCTCAAAAATGTTTGCAAATAACGGATAAAACTATTTATTATAATTTTTAGGATTTATATACATTTAATAATTTTTCTGGCATTAAACAGTTGACGGGCAAATTAGCAGATTCTATCAGAAGGATGGTCTGTCTTGGATTCAGCACTCATTTTCAATGATAACATAAGCTTTAAATTTAAAAAATGTTATTCATTTATTTTCACGGCAACGCTTTGGTAAATTGATTTTGAAATATACTGAACTGTCATAGATATAGAATGTTATGTATTTTAAAAATTATTTTAGGGGAATTTGCAAAACTCGCTTCGCTCTTCTCATAACCTTTTCATATCTGGTTACGTAAATAACTATTGTTTGAAGTTTGACAGATAAAATAAAAATAAATATATCATCACGCCTTTTACACATTACTAAGTGTATACTCTGAGATCTCTGTAAGTGATATATTTATATACGTGAAGTGCGGTTACCAGCCTTCAAACCATGTCTTTTAAAGGTGTTAGTGGAGGAAAAGCCATAGTAGTAATTTTAATGAGCTAAAATAGCCAATTAGTAGAATCGTGCTCGGATCCCGATAGGGTCAAAATTTTGATTTGGATAATCGATTCACGAATCTTGTTACGTTGTATAAAGAAGTAAGAACTGAAATCGAGTGTTGTATATTTGTATTTGTATCTCCTTTGGAATATAATACACGCACTCTATTTCTTACAGAGTTGTATTTTATTGTTCGTGCTAGGAAATAGCCAAGTATTGTCCGGTTATCATTTCTCGACGCTGAATCCACTAACTGAAAATACAAACTGCAGTATCGCATAAATTGTAAACATTATAAACTACTTGAAGTAAGTAGTTTTATTGACAAAAACAAATAAATAAAACTAGAACTAATATTATTCTGTAAAGTTTGAAATATTCATATAACAAAACACTAAAATAATTAAATAATTAAAAGTTTAGTTTGAGAAAATAATTATTAATAAACAAATAGAATAGGCAAGGAAAAATTTAAATAGTTTATAAGTACAAAAGAAAAATTATAAAAAGTTACGAATGTACAGACGTCAAAAATGTAGCTGAGACATGTGTTAAATCCTCGAATTTAGCAGATTTCTCTTTCTTAGCTGGTGGTGAAAGGATACATGAATACTGCCTACTAATATATAACAGCGCCAAGTAAGTAACATTGAAAGTAATTAGTGAATCCGCCCTGTACCTTATACTTTTTAACCTGTAGTTTTATCTGTACCTACGTTTATGCCGTTGTATTATTCTTGAGATGTAACAGATATTTATTTACTATTGAACACTTGACCTGTTATTGCAGAGCAGCTATTAAATATTCTAAAATTACAACATATTTCGACATGAAAATTATTTAAGTTTGGGTTGCTAATCAAAATATGAATGTATGAAATATTTACATAAAATATATATTTCATAAATTTAACCGTATAGGACAGCTAACAGATCAGAAATCTGATTGTTAACTCTACAATATTTATTTAAATACCCTTTCTCTGAAATAATTTGGGACATTTTACGCAAGAAAATAGCAACTGAACACTTGTGGCCAGAGTTTTTCAATTGATAAAACATATATTTGGCCTATAAATGATGTTATAAATATCAAATGGCCAGCGGGTTTCATTGTTCTTTAACGTCGGTAAGCGTTTCAGCGGTCAGCGGTACCTAATCAGCGTTTTATTCTTACCCGGCCGTATCTAGCGGCCCGTCTAATATAAATGTCGTTCAGAAAATTGCTTGTATAATGTACCAGGTGTCCCAAAACAGGCTCACTCCAAAAAGTAATTTTGAAAGCAATTACATTCAATATACGTTTATCCTAGATTTAGAAACTACATCAAATAGCGCATCAAACTACATAAAAAGTAAGAATATTTTATTTCCGGTATAACTAAAAATGAACCCTATTTTCTTATGGAACACCCAGTATATTTTCAAAAATGTATGTGTTACATGACATTCTGAATTCAACTATGTATTATTAGAATATTTTTCATTATAAATAATCGCAAAAGTAACAAATGTAATTCACTCGACTCTTTATGCAAATATCTAAGTAAACAAGTTAAATTTTCAAAATGTCCGGCATTTTCTTCAATACAAAGTTTAATTTTTTAATTGTTCCTCGCATACGGTGTAATGCTACGAATGGCTTGATTTACTCTGTTCATTAGTTTGGTGGAGTTTTTACATAATTATTATTTAAAATAATTAGCAACAGGTCATACATTATGCGGCGATGTGCCATCTTGTTCAAATATAATCATTTATTTAGATTTAAAGGAATTGATGCTAAAATTGTGTCTACTTTGTTTTCCACAAATTGCAAATAACGTTCACTCGTTAGTATTCCAATAAAGAATATTGATCCACTTATTCTGGTTCCTAGAACATCCAACCAACAATGAAATAAATTTTTGTCTTTCATATTTCCTTGCCGAAATATTTTTGGATTCTCAATTGCCCAATTTATTTCTATTGAACATGCCGTTATTTGTAAATATTGTTTCGTAAAGAAATAATAATTACCTGGCTCTCCAGGATGGGGGTTATGCTTAAGGCTAATCACCTTAACATGGAAAAACCAGCCGATTCAGGAACCTTTACATAGGCCTCGGAATGGACGGAACAATAGGAAACGATATAAGCTACGGACACGGTCAAACAACATAAATATAAACATAGGCACCTGGAATGTCAGAACTGAAGGAAGAAATGATCAAATATAGTATCGATATACTAGCTATACAAGAAACTAGATGGCCAGATAGCGGGGTACTACAACAAAGAGATGGCACCTTCTACCACACCAAAGCGAAACAAGGACAGTTTGGAACGGGATTTATAGCAAGCAAAAAAACCCAAAAGCTTATACTAGATTACCAACTTATCAATGAGCGTATGTGCGCAATAAGAGTCAAAGGTAAATTACAAAATATTTATTTAATAAACGCGCATGCACCTACAGAAGACAAGGGAGAGGAAGATAAAGAAGAATTCTACTCCAAACTAGAAAGAGCACTAGATAAAGCACCCCGGTATGATATGGTTATTATTGCCGGCGACTTCAACGCCAAAATTGGCAAAGAAAACATATATTATCCCACAATAGGAATGCACAGCAAACATGAGGTATCGAATGAAAACGGAGTCAAGCTAATAAAATCGCAATCTCAAGAAACATGGTCATAAGAAGTACACAATTCCCACACAAAAAAATACATCTAGGGACATGGAGATCACCTAATGGTCAAACAGAAAACCAAATAGACCATGTTCGGAAGCATACACGCATCAAGTATTCTCGATATAAGAACATACCGAGGGGCCAATATCGACTCGGATCACTATTTGGTGAAGATAAAAACAGGACAGCGAATAACACACGGTAGTCATCAAACCAGAAAACCAATTAAAAGATACAACATCGATAAACTAAAAGATGATGTCACGAAAGAAAACATCATCAGGGATATAGACGTCAAATTTACTCAAAGACTACCAGAGATAGACAGCATCACTGGCTTGGAAGACAATAGAGGAAACCTTAAGGGAGTGCGCCGAAACACATTTTGGTCTACAAGGAAAAATGAACATAAAGAACTGGTTTGATGAAGACTGCAGAGCAGCAATAAAAAAGAAAAATGAAGCCAGAGCAAAAGCCATACAAAGAAACACAAGGGCCACAAACGAAGAATACAAAAACAGAAGGAAAGAAGCCTTCAAATTGATGAGGAAAAAGAAAAGACAACATCAAACGGAAGAACTGATACAAATAGAGACGCAGTATAACAGAAAACAGGTGCGAGATTTCTACAGACTAGTTTATAACTCCAGGAGAGCAATGAAGTCACAAAGTACAATGATAAGAGAAGTAGACGGAACTATAATTAATGATAAACCAGCAATAGTCAATAGATGGGAAGAACATTTCAAAACGCTGCTCAATAAAGAAATGGTAGAAAATAATAATAATGAAAACCGTAATGAAGATGAAAAAGATCATACACCACAATAGACCACGGAATCGCAGCAAACCCAAACGCTCCCCATGGAAGAAGAGGTAAGAGACGCAATTAAAGCTCTCAACTCAAATAGAGCAGCAGGAAACGACACCATCGCGCCCGAACTCCTGAAACTCCCAATTGAGGAACTCACCACAAGCCTACATAAAATCATCAAGTATTCATGGGCAAACGAAACCATGCCACAAGAATGGAAACACACCATCATACAACCCGTACATAAAAAAGGGGACGCATCAAGATGCGAAAACTATCGCGGTATATTCCTACTTAATACGGCATATAAGATCTTCTCGTACATAGTATACCAAAAACTGAGAAATATAACAGAAGAGCTGATAGGGGATTACCAAGCAGGCTTTAGACAAGAAAGATCCACAACCGACAACATGTTCTATTTACGGCAAAAAATGGAGAAAAGCTGGGAACACGACTTGAATATATACTGTATGTTTGTGGACTTCAAAACTGCATATGACTCGATGAATAGATCCAAACTGTGGGAGGCGATGGAAACACTCGGATACCCAACAAAATTAATAAAACTAGCCAAGATCTGCACAGAAGACCAAGAAGTTATCGTAAGAGTACAAGGCGATACATCAGAACACTTCCGCACTAATACTGGGCTAAAGCAAGGAGACGCGCTGGCACCACTACTATTCAATATAACACTGGAAGTGGCATTAAGACAATCCCAAGCAAACACAAAAGGAACATTATTCCAGAAAGCACATATTGTTCTAGCGTATGCGGACGATATAGTTATAATATGCAAGAACCTACAAGAAATGGAAGAAACCTTTAGGAAAATCGACATAGCGTCAAAAGAATTCGGCCTCAGCGTTAATGAAAACAAAACCAAAATAATGATCATGGCGAGAACAGCAAAAACAAAATTAGTGAAGAAATCAAGAGGCGCATCATACTAGGAAACAAGTGCTACTATAGCCTCATAAACATAATTAAATCAAGAAACACCAGTAGAACATAATGTATATAAAACAATTATTAGACCAGTGGTAACATACGGTGCAGAAACATGGACTATCTCTAAAGTAGACGAGAACGCCCTAAAAATATTCGAGCGTAAGATTCTTCGCAGAATCTTTGGAGCAGTAAATGAGAACGGCTAGTGGAGAACGAGAATGAACTTCGAGATAACAAAACTTTTCAACGACAAGGACATTGTCACTTACATTAAAACGCAACGGCTGAGGTGGCTGGGACATGTCACATGCATGGAAGAAACAAGAAACGTAAAGAGAATATATAACGCCAAACCCAGGTTAACAAGACCAAGAGGAAGACCAAGAAGTAGGTGGAAAGAAGAAGTGGAGAAAGATGTAAAACAGCTAAGGATTCCAAATTGGAGAGATGTAGCAAAAAATAGAATAGAATGGAGGAAAGCAGTAAAGGAAGCGTATATCCATCTTGGATAGCAGAACTATAGAAGAAGAAAGAAATAATATATAAAAATTATGATTTCTAATATCTTGTTGCAAGAACCAATTACAATAATCCAATCTTCTTCCAGGATCCACATCAAAATTTATATTTTTAAAAAATTCGCCACACAGATTGCCTTACTATTTCTGTTTCTTTACAAATTTGTCTTGTTGATTGGATTGGATTTAGAATAAAATGTGCCAAAACTACGTCTTCACCAATAATTACCTACATATCTTTCATGTTTTAATTCCAATCTAAATTTGTTTATTAATTTTTTAAATACTGTCTAGATGGATGCTTTCGATTAGGAAATCACTGCATTTTTTCTGCATTTACCATAAATTAGTAGAATTGAAACCTATTAGTTTCTTGTGAAATTATCCATAACAATCATGTTTATTCAAGAAATCTTGCAATGACAACTAAATTACTAACTGTTTCTTGAGCCTACTTAAATGATTGAAATAAAGAGTCTAATGCATTTAGTTTATGCTGATACTTATAATAAAAATGCAATTTATTTATATGACTGATATTTATCCATTTTCCAAATGTCATAAATAATACAAAATCAAATATAAATTTTAGAAAAGCTTTAGAAATAAAAATAAGCATAAAAATTAGTTTAGTTGCTGCCCGGGTACTCAGTACCGCAACAACTTAAAACTCATCATTTTATAAAATTCTCTATATGTATATTTGTAATAATAACAAAAGATGTATGACGAATTTAAAATTCTAATAATAACGTAACTAGTCCGTTTGGAACTTTCATTTATAAATATGACACAAGTTTAGCCGAACCATGTTTCTGTAACAATTTTCAAATCGTATGAACGTTAAACATCCAGAATTAAGCGAGCTTAAAACTTATTTACTATACTTATATACATTTTGCAGATTTTCACAATCATACCAACTTAAAACAAAACTGAACACTAATTATTTATAACAAAAGTCAAGTTCATTAATTCTATACCATATTAATTAAGAAATATATTATGACTCAGTAAAATAACATTATAAGCTGAATTAACTGAAATAAATTTGCAAAATATTACATAAAAATTGTTTTAAACTATTTATTGACAAAATATTTGAGAAACCTGTTACTTGTTTCTTTTTTATCAAGCAGACTCAACTGAAAGTGTTATATGCGGTCTCGGTTGATCTTTGCCGATAGTATGACAACGGCACGTAGTGTACAAAGGCAGCATTTTCAAACTATTGTAATCGCGGCCCACTAACCCATTTCAAAACTCACATTTAAAGATAAGTCATATTTTAGCGCCAGAAATAAACATGAATGCCGCATCGAAATGTAAAATTGTCAGCCAGACACGAATAATATAGTAAAATACAAACAGATTCACGAATCATATCAATAAATGGCAAATTTATACCAAAAATGTAAAGTATTTACTTAAAAATTACTACTAGTAAAAGAAAAAATCAAGATTTATAAATGTTATAACATCATCTGTACTTATTATAAAATTTTACTTTTGATTGGCCCTAAGCGACACCAAAACCTTTTTAGATATACGGTTTATATTTATTATTGTTGGCAAAGTGTAAGTGAGTATATGAAGTGTTAAAGTAGCGATATTTGATAAAATTGCACCAAGTACTTTAAATAGTGAACGAAGTAAACTATTTTGTTAGAGATGAGAACACGGGCTGTAGTTTTGAAAATGAAAAATGGTTTACTTGATTTCAATCAAAATTTTAATTATATCAATCAAGCTTTTCACGGCCGAAAAAGATAAAAATTTATCTTTTATACTTTGGACTATACAATTTATTTTCAAAAAATGTAAGTTTATATTAAAATTGGGCAGATGAAATATATTTCAATTCTCTAGTTTGGTATCTACAGTTTTTGTTTGAAATTAAATTCCCTCCATCAACAACTAATTAAGAATAATATTTATTTTAAATGAAATTTCATTCATAATTCTGCAGCTGATTTATTTTTTTAAATAAAAAACTTCAGTGTGCGCTTATATTTCCCGAGCCAGTCCAACACTCAACTGTCAAAATAGCGTTAGTAAATCACCTATTTTTGTTATGTGTACCTTATATAATAACAATTGTGCTATGTTTGATATTTTTTCTTAATGATATGTATATTTGTTTATTTTGTTTTATGTTTCATTCTCTGTGACTTTGTTACATTTACTTGTTTAGCGTTCGAACCTGTTAAGTAATAAAGAGATTATTATTATTATTATTATTAAAATATTTAGGAATGTGAAAATAACTTTTTCTTATCTTCACTGTTGTAATATCTACTTAAATTTTGAATTAAATACAAAGATAATTCAAATCAACTGTTTGAATGCTACAGACTTCAGAAAAATATTTTGTACTTTAAAAAATAAAATATTCGAAAAGCCTAACATTTTAGAGAAAATAAACTCTATTTTTCAACTTAATGGTATCTTAGTTTATTATAATAATTTAAAGTTTTGACTTAAAAATTTTATATAATACGAAATAAGTTTCATTAATATTAACAAGAAAGTTTTGTTTGAAAGATTCATTAAACTGTTTAACCTTGAATTATCAATTATTTTAATTAATCATCTTAATTTGTTTATGTTAATTATGCATTAAGACAGTTACGTATGAAAAACAGTTCTACAGAACACGACAGTTAAGGATTTAAAGCACGTTGACACATTCTAGCGGCACATGTGATGCATTATCAAGTTGTTATATTACCATTAGTATTTTCAGTAAATAATTAACTAGTCATCCATGTACGACATCCGATGTTCTATATGGATTGTTTAATTGAATAAAGTTTATTGAAATATTTCTACTTTCGTCTTCATACATGTTGATGTAGAGTGTTTCATAGCAAAAATAAGGGAAACTATGTAACCTATCTTAGTGAAAATAATTTCTACGTATTTCTACTACACGAAATTACGATTATTTAACGATAAATTATCCCGTATTATTTTGATAAAACTCGAAATTTCATGTAGTATATATCCGTAAAAATTATTTTCTCCTGCAGAACCTTAAACCGGGCCCAATAGTAAATTGAATGCGCGCTCGTTAGACTCATCCCAGCGCAGTGTCTCACCCACTCTTAGTTGCGACTGGAGTATCATTGTGATAAGAATTTGATTTATTTAAGTGATTTCATGTTATCGCAGAAAAGCTCGCAAGATAAGTCTCAAATTAGTATATTATTTCTTTTCATTAAAGTTACGCCTTCATTACAAAAACGATCCGTGTTAAAATTTTATTTCGAGAAACATGGGAATTATAAGAATGATTCATGACACAGTTATTTTTAGGGATTGGAAACTGCAAAAAATGGGTTCGGGTACAATGATTAAAATAAAATTAGGAACTGGTTCAGTTCGGATTTAGAAAAAAATTATATATCAACAGAAATTCTTAAATGAAAAGTGGAACACTTATTAACTGTGCAACCAGTGCCGGATTTAGGCACGGGCCCGAGGGGCCACGGCCCCGGGCCGCCACTTCTTAGGGGGCCCCGGAGTAAAGATTCAATTAATTTTTTTATTTTATTATATGATATTTTTATATAAAATTTTTTAAACTGTTCATATCATTTAAAAATAATTGTGTTCCAAATAATTTTATAATTTTGTTTTCTCTTCTAAGGAATTTTTTTTCTCATTCTAAAAAAGTTCGTTTTGTGAAAATGTAAAATCTTGAGTCAAGATGTTATCCACCTTGTTTTGAAAAGATAATTAGAGATTTCGCAAAATCTAAAGCACGAAAAGTGGCTATGTAAAATATACGACTGTCTTTTTATGAGTCAATCAAGTTACTGCTATAATACATGTATTTGGTACTGATTTATAAAATATTAATTTAAATAATTTGCTGCAATAAACTTTAAATAAATACTGGACATTTTCAATCATGTATCTGTGGGGGGCCCTCGATCAACCCAGGCCCCAGGCCCTTCAGAACCTTAAAACGGCACTGTGTGCAACTACACTCTAAATACGTATTAAGTCGAGCACCCACATCCCAAATGGAAAGTGTGTGCCGATGGTCAACATTACCATAAACACTGATGAACTTGTTCGCTGTGGCGTTGTGGGACGTCAAATGGCAGAAGTAGTAGCCTTCATCTGCTTCCTTCGCATCATGTAATATTAGTCTATTCATTAATATTTTTCCTCCTTCAAGTTTGATTTGTTTTATTTCTTCAATTACTTTCTTTAAATTAAAATATGATTGTTTTCAGAAAATATATACACAAATGCAAGTGAATAAGACAAGGATGAAATACTTCTCCGTAAAAGAAACACTCGAACAATGTCCAACTGTCATTCGCACCATAATGTCAATTTTGTTCGAATAATTTATGCAAAATCAAGAATATTGATTTGTCTATATTGTTTGTTACGTTTGTATATGTACGTATATGTATTCAAAAATAAATTATGTTATAATTATTGTATATTTATTAAAATATGATCTTACATCTCTGTAAATTTAAACACGAGCCACCACTAAAATAGATGACATAAATTTCATATCCATAAAATACATATTTTACTATCTGTTTTATATATATATATAAATAAATAAATAAATAAATCTATCCCTGTGGCTCCCCCACAACTAATATCTTTCGGGGCAGTGATTTGACGGCTGGTAACCGCACTTCACGCGAAAAATATATCACTTACCGAGATCTGCTTAGGCAGAGTGCCACACCCAGTAATGGGTAAAAGGCGTGATGATATATTTATTTTATTTATATATATATATATATATATATATATATATATATATATATATATATATATATAAGTACAGATGAAAACAATTAAAATAAATGATGAAAGCTACGAACAGGTGGATAAGTTTAAATATCTAGGAGTAATGCTGGCAAACAAAGGCGAGAGAGAGATGGAAATAAGAGAAAAATAATAGCAACAAACAAAGCCTTCTATGCAAACAAAAAGCTACTAGGAAGTAAATTTATAATAAAGACAACAAACCATAATAAGGCCAATAACATTATACGCTGCCGAAACAATGTCAATGACAAAGAAAGATGAAGAGAAACTGAGAATAGCTGAAAGAAAGATAATAAGAAAAATACTAGGGCCAATAAAGGTAACAGAGGCAGAATACAGGGTGAGGACAAACCAGGAGTAGATGTAGTAAAGAAAATAAAGCAGCAAAGAATAACATAGCTAGGGCATGTCTGGAGGGCTAATGAGCAAGACCCAATTAAGGAAATATTAATGTGGTCCCCCAGCGGCAGAAATGGAGAGTGATCCCCTCCAAAAAAGGATCTAGAAAGCTTCGATTGAAGCGGTGCAACTCCACTGGGAGTGTTAAACCATTATTATATATATATATATATATATATATATATATATATATATATATATATATATATATATATATAATGGTTTAACACATATATATATATAAATTGAATTTTCTCAATATTTTTGTTATGTAAGGATATAAAATGATTATATGGTTGAATTCAGAAAAAATATTCTATCGAATAGGCTTACAAAATATATATAATCCCATTTGAAAAAATATAACTTTGTGTTGTAACTTGAGAATCACTGGTTTAAAAAATTATTTTATTCTTTAAGCAGATGTTCCCCTTAGTCTTCTACAACTTTGCTTTATAATATTTTTTGTAACTATAATAATAAAGAAAATATAGGCGGTGTTCGGTTTCGCTGTTACACCCTGTATATATATATATATAATCAGTAGATTAACATGAGAAGTTCTGTCGAACAGGCAGTGCCTTCTACCGAGAAAAGCAAAAGCTACGGTTGTATAATCATTTTAAGGACTTACGTGATAAGCGAGTGATTTAGATTATTTGTAATAGCACAACTTACACTATATATGAAGTGATTCGGACGTGTCCAGTGCAGCGCGTCGTCAGGGACGTTGTGGTACACGTACGCAGCGCAGCACAACTCTAATGTCTGGCCAATAAACACGAGATCTTCATCTGGACCAGATATAAATGGTTTCTGTTCACTAAAGTCTAAAAATAAATAAATACAAATTAAATACGAGCCATAGATTAATTCATTTGATGAAAAAAATAATAGGAGGTAAGTTTGGTTCCAACTTGGTTTTAATTAAAACCATGTTATAACCGAGCTCTTACTACAGCCAATGAGCCTGTCATTACATTTCTAGCGTATTAATTGACCAAATATACTTTTAAAATAATAATATCATTTATTAATGGAGAAATATGATTAGGTACTAATTTAAATTAATCAAAATGATATTTACTTTTATTTTCTATTAAAACCAAGTGCAGTGATTGAGTTTATTAGAGCGTAAATTTGTAGTCTTGGCTTCGAATTTATCAGTCTGAAAGTTTATTTATTTATGCTACTTTGTACAACAGGAACTTAATCCCAATTAAAGTACAGGATCCAGACTCCTCGAGCCGCAATGTAGTAGTTCATATATTTTTGGCTTGAGTGGGATTTCATCACAAATTTTGGGTATAAACACACAGGTAGATATATATTTCAAAAACAACAATCATTTGTTGAACTATGACAAAATGTAGCAGATTTACTGCCGCTGCTTCGCCTCGTCTATGAAACCAGCCAAATCTTTTTTGTTCATTTTCACAAACAAGCTTTACTATTACAATATACTTGGGTAACTTAGCAATGAATTTGACTACCTATTTAATGTTTATTGATGCCATAGATCAGACCGATACAAATTAACAATAGCTGTATTATTTTTGTCACTATCACAATTCATCTTCAAAGAAATTCAGCTGGCATGAAGTGAGTAAACTCACAGGTTCCTTTACCAGTCGCGAAATAAATTCAAAATGATTTGAGCCATGTAGTTTATTGGAAGGGGTAATATGTGTAGAACTGTCATACTTTTAGAATATATTCTAAAATCATTTACTAAAACCACCTAAACTAATCTAAATAAAAATAAATTGCCCAAGGGATGATAAGGTTGACGAATTTAAATTTATATCATTTCCACCTTCGATGTAAATTACAAATTATAGGTATTTAAGATAAGTAAGTATATAAAGAATTACTAATATAAACTAATTAAAAGTTATTAATAATATACAGGGTGAGTCTGGGAAGACGCCCCACCCCCCTTTAACTTTTTTATTATGAGTAATAGAAAAAAATGGTTCATATGAAAGTTTTATTATTTTAAATATACTATTTGATGGCAGATGTAGATATTTTTTATAAAGTCAGGTTTACAAGATACGACATCAACTTTTATTTTTTAAATAGCAACCTATAATTATTTTACTAAAATAAAAACCGCCATTTTTTTCTCTTTTCAACGGTGTATTAGTTTTTATTAATGTATCTGAAAAAATTCGAGAAAAATAAGAAAATTGAGAAATACTAGAAATAATTTTTATACAAATATTATAGGTGGCTATGTGAAAATAAACAAAATGTAACAGTGTTAAATTAATGTCAAAAAAGTATACATTTGCTGGTTACTTTATTTAACTTATTTTGCAAACAATAAAAAAAAATAGGTGGCTATGTGAAAATAATTTGTTTTAAGTTGTTTTTGTTACTGAATTTGTTGCTTTAGTTTGTTAAGTTGTATAACACTGTTACATTTTGTTTATTTTCACATAGCCACCTATAATATTTGTATAAAAATTATTTCTAGTATTTCTCAATTTTCTTATTTTTCTCGAATTTTTTCAGATACATTAATAAAAACTAATACACCGCTGAAAAGAGAAAAAAATGGCGGTTTTCATTTTAGTAAAATAATTATAGGTTGCTATTTAAAAAATAAAAGTTGATAGTCGTATCTTGTAAACCTGACTTTATAAAAAATATCTACATCTGCCATCAAATAGTATATTTAAAATAATAAAACTTTCATATGAACCATTTTTTTCTATTACTCATAATAAAAAAGTTAAAGGGGGGGCGTCTTCCCAGACTCACCCTGTATATATATATGTATTTCTTTAATTTGAAGTTGACCGCGCTCAGCGGGTAAAGTAGTAACCGTCTTACACGGAAGAAAACTTTTGAAGGTTAACAAAAACGAGTGTTGTTAAAAAGGAATCACGTGTTTAATAAAGTAATTATAATTTATCTTTAATAGAAAATTTGTAAAAAGGAATAGACAAATAAAAAAATAAACTTTGTTTTCAGAGCAACGCAACAGAGTTTATTTATTTTAGTCAATTCCCAACAAAAATAAAAATCTTACAAAACGACAATTTTGTTTAACAGAAAAATGAAAAAATTTGAATTTATGATTAAATCATCAGGTGATGGAAAATCAAATATGATGGTCATAACCTCAATTACCACTGAGAATAATCAAACTTTTGCAATACCAGAAGAATTACAGCAAATAGGTTACCACAAAGAGGTGATTAAAACAACTGTCTATAATTTGGTGAAAAACAGCTTGAAAAAAAGACACCAATTTAGAAAAGTTTGGATAGGATTGACTGAGGAAATACAGACAGCTTACATGGATAATTATGGTAATATGTTGTTTGGAGACCAGAGTTTAGAAGAAATTTCAGATAGCCCTGCTACTACAAGTAATTTAGAAGAAAAAAATACTTTAAATGCTTTAAATTTAAATACTTTAAAACTCCTAGAAAAATTAGTGGAAAATACACAGGTAACGAGAGATCAAAACTTGAAGAAAATATCAGAGAAATTTGTAATTGAAAAATTCACAAGCACAAATAATAATGCAAATCAATGGATGGATATTTTTGAAAAAGAATGTACACGCTTTGATGTAATAGAAGATGAGAAAAAAATTGAAATTCTCAGGCTGTTCATGGATAAATCTTGCGCAGATTGGTACAGCTCTATGATTATAAAACTAACAAGAGATTCGGAATGGATAATTTGGAAAAACAAATTTTGTGAAACATTTGCAAATAAAGGTTGGAACCCAGTCACTTATGCATTATTATACAAATATAAAAATGGTTCGTTGTTGGACTATGCAATGAGAAAGGAAAAACTTTTATTGGATATGAGAAGATCAATCGATCCAGGCACCTTAGTAGATCTTATTGCAGCTGGTTTACCAGAGTTTATACTTAATAAAATTGATAGAGAGGTATTGAAAGATACAGTGGATTTGTTTAATGAAATCAGCAAATATGACCACATGGTAAATAAAAAAAGTTTTTTTGGAAAAAATAAAATTGTAAATACGAATAGTAAACAAGAGCAATGCAAAAATTGTGAAAAACTAAATAAAGGCACTCGTTATCACGCTGAATCAGTATGTTTGTTCAAAAGAAAAGAAGATGATCAAGAAAGAAAAAACTACATCAAGCATGTCAACAATTCAGTAATTGAAGCCGAATTAAATGACACAAATCAAAAAAACTAATAGTTACACCATTAATCAAAGTCAAACTGCTATTAGAAAATAAATTGGAAATATTTGGGATATATGACTCGGGGTCAAATGTTTCTTTAATAAATTCTAAATTATTGAAAATAAAAGATGGACAAACTGATAGTTTCAATAAAGCAAATTTAATAACGATTAATGGTGTTAAAAAGACAAGTGGTTTGACAACTATAAAAATTAAAATTTTTGAAATAGAAGAAAAAGTTGATGTTTACATCATAGATGAAGAAAAATTCAAATATGATTTTTTGATGGGATTAGATATGATAGAAAAATTTAAACTAATTCAGAGCGAGGATTTAAAAATAACTCAAAAAAACAGTTTGAATCGCAGAATGAAAAATATACAATAAATTTTAATGAGCATATAGAGGAAAAAAAATTTCTAATACAAATAGATCATTTAACTAACAATCAAAAGTCTGAAATAAATAAACTAATTGACGAATATAAGTCAGTCTTTGCAAAGGACAAATATGACATCGGTACAGTAAGAGAATATGAGGCACGTATCGACTTATTAGTCGACAAATATTGCAGTAAAATACCTTACAGGTGCACCGTAGAGGATAAAAAGGAGATAGAAGAACCAAATATCAAAATTATTTAAAAAAAGAACTCATCGAAGAATCCTACAGTCCATTTGCGGCACCAGTGACCCTGGCATTTAAAAAAGAAGAAAACAAAAATCCAGACTATGTATAGATTTCAGAGACTTGAATAAAATAGTAGTACCTCAAGCACAACCATTTCCACTGATTGAGGGCATAATGATAAGGACAAGAAATTGCATTTTTTTTCTCGACATTGGATATAAACTCGGCATTCTGGTCAATTCCTCTGCGAATTGAAGATAGAAAAAAAAACTGCATTCGTAACACAGGAGGGACACTTCCAATGGACTTGCCTACCTTTTGGACTAAAAACCTCACCAGCAATTTTTCAAAGAATACTAAGTAACATATTGAGGAAGTACAAACTTACAGATTTTGCGGTTAATTATATAGATGATATTCTTATATTTTCTAAATCTTTTTCTGAACACATTAGTCATTTAACACAGTTGTTAGAAGCAATAAAAAAGGAAGGTTTCCGACTAAAATTTACAAAATGCACATTTGCAGCAGACTCTGTAAAATATCTTGGTCATATAATACAGAATAATTCTATCAGGCCAATAAAAGATAATTTAATTTCAATACAAAAATTTCCTGTTCCAAAAACTCGGAAAAATATAAGGCAATTTTTGGGAAAGGTAAACTTTTACCATGAGTACATACCGAAGAGTGCAATAATCCTAGATCCACTGCATAATTTACTAAGAAAAACTCAAAGATTTATCTGGTCTGTAGTATGTCAAAAAGCATTTGATATTATAAAAAATCTGCTGTGCTCACAACCAGTTCTAGAAATTTTTGATCAAGATTTAGAAATCAACATCTACACAGATGCATCTTTGGAAGGGGTCGGAGCCATTTTGAAACAGACACAACCTGATGGAAGAGAAAACCCAGTGGCATACTTTTCGAAAAAACTAAATGAGGTCCAGAAGAAAAAAAAGCAATATATTTAGAATGCTTAGCTATCAAAGAAGCAGTAAGATACTGGCAATACTGCCTCATAGGTAAATCATTTACTGTATATTCAGATCACAAACCATTGGAGAAGATGAACATCAAATCTAGGACCGATGAAGAGCTAGGAGATTTGACATATTATCTGTCACAATATGATTTTCAAATCAAATATACCCCAGGAAACAAAAATTTAGAAGCAGATTGTCTAAGCAGAAACCCAATATTGAAGTCAGATGAAAATAAAGAAGAACAATTAAAAATTGTAAACTTAATAACATTGAATGAGATTCTGACAGATCGAGACAAAAATAAAGAGGTGGAAGGAAAAGAAAACAAGTTAATAAAAAAAGACAATGTATACTTTAGGAAGGTTGGAAAAAAAGAAAAAATTATTTTCTCGGAAGAATTTAGCGTTAAACTCATAAAAAATGTATACGAAAACCTGTGCCATATTGGTATTAAACAAATGCAAAAAAAGCTTGGTTCATTATACACAGCGAAAAATTTGACAAAAAACATTATAAAAGTTTGTAGAAGCTGTGAGATATGTATAAAAAATAAATCAAGGGGACAAGACAAGTTTGGTTTTATGTCTCACTTAGGGCCAGCCACAAAGCCTTTCGGAATAGTCTCGATAGACACAATCGGAGGATTTGGAGGTTCGAGGTCCACGAAAAAATATTTACACCTTCTAGTAGATCACTTCACAAGATACGCGTACATTTTAACATATAAAACACAGAGTGCAAATGATTTCGTAAAACTAGTATTTCTTTAATTTGAATTTGGCCGCGCTCAGCGGGTAAAGTAGTAACCGTTTACACGGAAGAAAACTTTTGAAGGTTAACAAAAACGAGTGTTGTTAAAAAGGAATCATGTGTTTAATAAAGTAATTATAATTTATCTTTAATAGAAAATTTGTAAAAAGGAATAGACAAATAAAAAAATAAACTTTGTTTTCAGAGCAACGCAACAGAGTTTATTTATTTCAGTCAATTCCCAACAAAAATAAATAAAATCTTACATATATATATATATATATATATATATATATATATATATATATATATATATATATATATATATTCTTACTTTCGTTTAATTTTTTTACAAGGAATCTGAATCTGCAATGAATAATAGGGATTCCCATTTAAAAAAAAAATATTGACCTTGTTATAGCAACAACAGCGCTACCTGTGACAAAACTAGTATTACAGAATTATGACCCCTTTCTGTTTGAATATTTTTCATTTAGGTCATTTTTGCGTAAAATGTTTTGTTTTCGAAATATTTGCGGAAAACAGGTTAAAAGGACCAGGCTGTATATATATATATATATACAGAGTGTTATATTTTAATAGAAAAAGCTAATATCTCGCTTATTTTTCAACTTAGCAATTTCTTTCATATAACATGATTAATACGGGAACATGTAAGCTAGTTGATGACGGATGTAGGTACGTTCGTGATATCATTCCGGTTTATTAGTAATTAATATCAACTTTGAAATTTCAAATAGAACATAATAATTTTTTTACAAATTTGAAAAGTGTATCAAATTTTCTTTACAATCATGTAAAATAATCCATATGTTACAAGATAAGTGTGAAATGCTATTTTATTTAGCCTTAGTAAGCCGCTTAGTTTCCAGTACGCGTTTGAAATTTTTATGTTTACTTTAACATCTTATTGTGCTAAAGTTTTTCATATTAATTCGTTCTCGCTGAGATATGTTGATGCAGTCAAGTATGTTTGTATAGTTGGTCACGTTTTGAATGAATATCGGAGGTGATTTGAGTTCTGTGTTTTCGTCTTCGAGAATCTGTTTTCTGTGTTTATGACTCAATTTTTACTGGATTAAAGTTTTTTAGCTTTTGATGGATAGCTGCAGTCTCTTCTTGTCTAGTGTGTTTAGTTGTTCTCTTGCTCTTGATGGTTTGCCATGAGCACAGTGCGTCTTAGCCGTTATTATCTGAGTATGTTATGACCGATTTTGGTGTGTTAGTATTTTCCAGTTTTGGGTTAATGTTTCAGGTGATTCTAGTAGTTGTGAGCTGAAGTGTACATCGAAGCTACGTAAGAGGAGTTCCTAGGGCTCCAGTTGGGAGAACTAGAGGGGGAGCAAATGGGAGTACTACGAAATGATGCTTGTGAGGTAGCTGTAAGTGTATTGAAGTTGGTTCCTCCACTTTTTTCTGACATCTTGATTTGTTGAAATTGTAGTTGTTATGTTAGATTTATTTCTAATATAGTTGGTAATACTGATTTACTTCGTTAGCGACTTGGCGCGAGGTTGGGCGCGCGCGCTCTTGACCTTGTGTTGTTTAGACTAACCTGTAGTTTAGTTGTTAGTTATTTATCACTGAAATCACTTCAATTTAGTATAGTAAGTAAAAATATATTGGTGGTATGTTTACTATTTATTATTTGGATAAACCTGATATTTTTGGTTTTAGTAGCACTTGTCTAATTAAGTTGTATAGTCAGTGTCGCTAACATGCAAAAACTTAAATATTACCTTCAGTATGATATATTAAATTTAGTGTGTCATTTGCAGATTTGGTCACAAATGTACACGTTACAATTACATCGCCATACTGAACGCCAGGCATTTGGACGATGAATCCTTCCCGGGGATCATAAGCATAGATCACAGGATTGGTCATTTGTAATTCACTCCATCTGCAATAAATGAAATTATTTAGAAACCATATCAAATAAAAAGTTAGCACACATACACATTGGACCTTTTCCAATGCTCTTGTTCGCATGCCAGAGAGATATATTTAGCTAATTTAATAGTAACTTAAGTGAAGTTTAGTTGTCATCTTTCAATGTCAAATTAAGAAATTGTCTTCATGTCAATAATTATAATATTATATATTACAAATAAATATTGTTTTAGACATAATAATTAAATACATCCTTATTTATTTATTAAAATGTTGCAAAGTGCAGTCAAACAAGAGCAGTACAATCAGATATATCAAAATTACGTCAAAAACAAATTAAAACTGGCTCCTTAGACTACCACATCAAGAGATTAACAAGATGTAATTCTCATTCAAGAAACTTCCTAAAACAATCGAATGTATAACAAAAATAGTGTTTTGGAATGCATAATGGTTCAGAATATTCAGATTAAACAAACAAGAAGACAAATTTCTACTAAGCCACGACATTATCTGCCTGTCTGAAATCTGGTTAAACTGGTATTTCCATGAAATGTAATCGAATTAGAACATATCTTAACACAAACCCGCTAAGGAACATATAACAGGATGAGCAATTGAAGAACAAATTTTTACGAAAAAATATATCTTGCACCATATTAAAGTAATCTTATCTGAGTATCATTGGATTTTTCTAAAAATAAAAACCAGAACTGAATATATAATGCTTACTCCTACAAAAGATGGCGGATCTAGCAAGTCGTTACTTGCAACAATTTTTTTTTAAAATATGGGTGACCTACTTTATTAACCAATATGGTTATAAACATACCGGGTGGAACATCATACCTGTGTACATAGGCGATTAACATGAAAAAACAGTTTTTCTGTGCGCATTGCTCCCCAAATTATTTTAGCCAAAAATGCTTAAAATAAATTTTGTAGAGCATAAAATTCTGCATCTAAATCAAGAAACAGAATTACTATTACATGCGTTATAACGACAGAAATTAAATAAAAAAATATTAAAAATTACGTTGTAAATATCAAATAGCCATGGAAGTGAAACAAAAATAGATAGATGCTTGACGTTTGACAGATCTCCTGATTTAACACCTAGCGACTTTTTTATCGGGTCATCTTAAATGTATAATTTATAAGCAACGCCACCCAAATATTAATTCTTTGAGAGAAGCTATCGTGGATAAGTGTGCCTTAATCACAAGTAGGCAGCTCGCTAATGTACGACATTCCTTCTACAATAGACTTGGTTTATTTGAATATTTATTGTAATAATAAATTGTAGTGATTATTTTATTGAGAGAATTATTGTTTGATATTTGAATTATAATGATAGGTTATAATTTTTACATGACCAACCCTATAAGAAATAAACGTTTCATTGAAATGTACAATTGTTTATTTATTATTAAATTGTAATCATAGGTATGGAGTTTTTTGTATGAATTTTATTCAATGATTAATTTGTCGGGGGTAAAATATCAAATAGACAGAAAAACGTCAAGCATTTATCTATTTATGTTTCACTTCCATGGCTATTTGATATTTTGATCGTAATTTTTAATATTTTTTAATTTAATTTCTGTCGTTACAACGCATGTAAATGTAATTCTGTTTATTGATTTAGATGCAGAATTTTTATGCTCTACAACATTTATTTGAAGCATTTTTGGCTAAAATAATTTGGGGAGCAATGTGCACGGAAAAACTGTTTTTTCATGTTAATCGCCTATGTACACAGGTATGATGTTCCACCCGGTATACAATTTTACTATAAAAATACATGACGTTCATGTAACGATTTTTTATAACCTAGGGAAACGTTAGTTGCTAACGACCCGATAAATAATATCGTGCAACTCAGCGTATATATTATATAAGTATAAAAAAATGTATAACACAATGTCGCAAGGGAGGGCATGCCCCCATGCCCTCCCTCTTGGATCTGCCACTGGGCTTCACTTATTTTTCCAACGTTCAATAATTCATGAAAATCTACAAGGTATTATCAGCAGTTACTCTCATTTCAAGCTAATTATAATCGCAGGAGATTTTAATTCCGATATTGTTCTGAGAGATTCAACGATCGAGAGCAAAAATATTCTAAAATACTGCAGAAAACAACAGGCAATGAAAATCTAGCTGCTTACTTCTAAATCAAGAAAACCTACAAAAACAGTGTCTACCTAGAGAAGAAAATACAAAGAAAATCTAAAAAGAAAACTAGAGAACATAACGGAACAACAATAATTTTGGAAAACTTGAGAAATTCTCACAAAGAAAATCCAATTGGAATAAAAGAGTGGCAAAAACATTATACAATCTGGTTTGAAACAAGAACTATCTGCAATATTTCAAGTATTTATACCTTTGACACCCTTACTTACACGCTTCAATCTTACATCAAAAAGTAAAACACGTAATAAGGGACAGGGGCGTATCTGGGGTACTTGGCGCCTGGGTTTTGAAGCAGAATGTGGCGCCCCGAGGCGTACGCCGCAGGCGAAAATTTTGGAGCACAAACATGCGATATGGTACTCAAAATACGTGGAATTTTATGCTCTACGATACAGAAAGAGTAAGGCAGTAAGCCGACACGCCGTACTATGCGAAACTTGCGTGTAGATTTAGAGCAATAAGCAAACTCATGACAAATAATATGTTATTCACTTTAGCGTAGAATAATAGAACATTATTTGTCTAGAAAAATAACTATTTTTTAAATAAATATTTTATTATATAGTTTCTCATAAAATTAAATAAAAATACAAAAAAAAAACTAAAAGAAATTAGTTCACTACATAGGTACATTCTAATATACCTAAACCTAATTAAAACTATATAGTTTACATTTTACAATTGCACATAATAACACAAACAATTATACAAATAACAAAATAACATATCAATTCATGTAAATTAAATTTACAATAAAAATACTTAAATACTTATAACTATACCGCGCGTTTCACGTAAAGGTTGGCATAGGGAAATAAAATGGGAAAAAAGGTTTTTGTAAATAAAAAGTGTCCGGTAAAAAATTATGGTATAATATTGCACATGACCATACTAGACCTATCCACACATATTATTTCATACAGATTACTTCATTTTAATGCCACAAATTAGAGAAATTAATGAAAATAGTTCGAGAAAATCGCCTACTAATTATGATTTTTTGTGACAGCTTTGTCATAGAAACAGAAGCTGTCACTATAACCGTCAAGATTTGTTGTGAATATTAAGAAATCTTGACAGTTAACTTTATATTTCAAACATTAGTAGTAGTATTAATAGTAGGTACCTACATTTGGTATTCATTTAATTACTTTATTTATTTTACAAATAATATTAAGACGCAGTATTTGTGTTCCTTTAATATACTCATATTTATTTTTACTTTTTGCCGTCTGCCGCCCTTTTATGCTGGCGCCCGGGTTCTGGGAACCCCAAGAACCCTGGATTGAAACGCCCCTGATAAGGGATATAAAGAAAAGAAAAATCCAGGTCTTGACAAGTATAAATTTAAGCATTGCGTAATATTTAAACTGAGTTTTTAGCATTGTTGTTTATAAAATTTGCCATCAACTACAACCAATTTGAACAATACACACCGTACAGTTCTCGAGAAATCGTAATTTATTAACAACAATTATTATTATCAACAATTTTAACATGTTAAAAACAACAGTATTCATTTTCACTCAATATTGATATAATCTGAACAAATTGTTTTATACGTAATATCCAATAGTTCTTGATTAAAATTTTTAAATGTCATAATCTTAATGCTATTGGTTGCTTCAATAATTTCATCCTAAACCGACCGAACTACGAGGATCATTTGAAAAGTTCACGGAATGAAGTACAAAATATGAGTTCAACTCTTTGAAATTGTTCTTATTTTCCAACAGTCTCTCTTGACAGCTTTGTCATAGAAACAGAAGCTGTCACTATAACCGTCAAGATTTGTTGTGAATATTAAGAAATCTTGACAGTTAACTTTATATTTCAAACATTAGTAGTAGTATTAATAGTAGGTACCTACATTTGGTATTCATTTAATTACTTTATTTATTTTACAAATAATATTAAGACGCAGTATTTGTGTTCCTTTAATATACTCATATTTATTTTTACTTTTTGCCGTCTGCCGCCCTTTTATGCTGGCGCCCGGGTTCTGGGAACCCCAAGAACCCTGGATTGAAACGCCCCTGATAAGGGATATAAAGAAAAGAAAAATCCAGGTCTTGACAAGTATAAATTTAAGCATTGCGTAATATTTAAACTGAGTTTTTAGCATTGTTGTTTATAAAATTTGCCATCAACTACAACCAATTTGAACAATACACACCGTACAGTTCTCGAGAAATCGTAATTTATTAACAACAATTATTATTATCAACAATTTTAACATGTTAAAAACAACAGTATTCATTTTCACTCAATATTGATATAATCTGAACAAATTGTTTTATACGTAATATCCAATAGTTCTTGATTAAAATTTTTAAATGTCATAATCTTAATGCTATTGGTTGCTTCAATAATTTCATCCTAAACCGACCGAACTACGAGGATCATTTGAAAAGTTCACGGAATGAAGTACAAAATATGAGTTCAACTCTTTGAAATTGTTCTTATTTTTCAACAGTCTCTCTTGACACTAACGCATTTTGTCCAACGATATTCCAAAGCTTTTATGCCACCATGAAAGTAAGTTTCCGCCAGGCCTAAAAATACGCCACAACTGATACTGTAACCTCTTCATTTGAGGCAAATCGCTGTTCACCAAGGATTTTTTTTCAGCTTTGGGGAAAGATGGAAGTCAGGTAAAGCTAAATCAGGGAATAAGGCTGAAGAGGCTGCAAATCGTACTCCAATTCATTGATTTTCGCCATTGCAACGACGCACGTATGTGAACGAGCAATGTCTTGGTGAAAGATGATTTTCTTCTTTAATAATCCCGGCCTTTTCTCAGGTATATTTTCCTTTAGTTGGTCCAAAAGGTTAGCAAAGTATCCTTCTGCTATATTTGTACCCGTTGGAAGATAGTCAATCAACAGGATACCTTTAGCATCCCAGAAAACTGACGCCATGATTTTTCCAGTCGATTTCACAGACATGGCTTTTTGTGGAGGTGGAGAATTGTGATGTTGCCACTGTTTCACTGTTGTTTTGTTTCCGGTGTGTAGTAATGTACCCATGTTTCATCGTTGGTCACGAATCGACGCATAAAATCAGCTGGATTTCTTTGAAATCGGGCTAAATCTTGCTGAGACATTTGCAATCTGATTTGATTTTGATCAGGTGTCAACAGTCATGGCACCCATCTTGTATAATTCCTCCGTTAAAATGTAAAATACTCGTTTACCTGATATGTCTAAAGCTATTGCAATTTCAGATATCTTTAATCGGCGATCCTCTAATACCATGTCGTGCATTTTCCCAATATTTTAGGTATGGTGACAGATTTTGCTAATCCACTACGCGGGTCATCCTCTAAGTTTTTACGTCCACGTTTAAACTCAGTAGTTAACTTGCAAACAGTTAAAAATGACGGAGCAGAGTCCCCTAAAGTATTTTTCATACCGGTATGAATTTCATTTTCTTCTTCACCAAATATTTAATTACCGCAATATATTCGATTTTTGCCATTTTCCAACACACAGTCGTCTACAATACAACAATTTGCTACATCTTCAGTTATTCTTCACTAATCAAAATAATATTGCACACACGTTTCTACAAAAGATGGCGGATTTTGATAAGATACTCGAACCGGATCTAGTTCTGCCATCTGTGGGCCATTCCGCGAAGATTTAAAATGACCCCTTTACCACAAGTTATAAAAAAGTACATTGTGTATCTATGAGAAAGTAAATCGGGAAGATTTATTAGCCTATTTGCCACGAATACATCTCAAGACTCCGGCTGTAGCATCATTCAAAAAATATGTTTTATGCATAGATTTATTTAGATTCATTATTATTGAAGAATATAACCTTTTGCAAATTGTAGCGGTCAACATCTTTAATCTCGGAATTGACATTTTCTTTTCATCTTCATTAATGGGGGACACTTTTAGTTTGTGCCAGCTGTACTTGAACACCAGTCTTCATTTCAGCTCTTATAAATGCAACAGTTGACTTGCGTCACAGAAAAATTTAGTGTTCAGTTATTTGTATTATTTATTGCCGTTAACCGTCTGGGTATTTCTATTTTTTATAAACGTGACAATTCGTTCATTCAATTTAAGAATTGGTATTTCATATCATCGTTATTTTCCTGATCCCAATTTATTTTCAAATCCTAAGCTTGTGGAAATAATATCTTTGGCAATATCTTGTTACTCATATGCATTAAATTGTTCTTTTTTCATGATTTTGTCTAAAATTTAACAATTTTATACTTCTTAGCTTAATTTTTAAAGTATCATGTTGAGGATATCATATTAATACCAAGACAATGGAATTACTATCTTCAGGATTAGGCTGAATGTTGTATACTTCCACCATCGAAGCACAAATTGTCAAATATTTAATATAGATCTGCTTAACATTCAGGCTGTTTATGCAGTTATCGACATGAGATTTTTAATTAATTCTCATCAAACGATAGTTCTTTCTCTTCAAGTTGTTTCAGACAAAATTCAGATGGTATTTTAAAACAGCTAATGAGAATGGGTTGGATGAAATATCCGTAATTATGCCATTTTGCTTTAATCTAAAATGTAATAAAATAGACGGAATTAGTTCTATAAGTTAATATATTTTTCTATGCAATTGTTCAAACAATGAATTTTTTGTTTCTCTTTAACTGAACCGTCAAAGAGTGGACGGAGATTGATGGTACTGTTTGGTTCTACAACAGGACGATGCGGTAAGTAGTACCCTGTATATGGAGTTCCTTCTCTGGCACTCCTTCTATCACACCTTCTTGTACCCAATTGCCGAATACGTTTTGATATTCCTGCTATAAACATTCGGCATTTATCTTTTTTACTATATTAGCCAATCTTTTTAAGGCCGAAAGCGATGTATACATTTCAACACAAGGCAGATGAAGTTCATGTCATCCTCATCATTAACTTTAACAGTATTTAAGAAATGATTTACCACTGCTAAATGTAGTTCGTTTTTTATTTTCTTTCACTGTTATTGTCCAACCAAGTATTTCTATAGCTGCCAGGCCAGAACTAAGAATTTTGTATCTACCGGTAAGTAACTTTCCAGATAAATCGGCTCCAATAAATGTTTATACTGTTCTTTCTTGCGCATCTGTTAGTTTAATGTTATCTTCTTTTAATCCCTTTCGCCACGGATCATGCTTTGCTGGTGGTAGCCGTCCACAAATAACATCTTGATCTAAGACTTCAAAATTGTATCTATAAGTATCCTCCGGATTAGAAATGTGTTCAGTAAACACATTGACTGGTACCACAAGCTTTGTTTTTATGTGTTTTAAGAGCACGGTTTTAACATGAATAGCTAAAACACCCAAATACACTGCTCTTAAAACAGGCAAAAACAGAGCTTGCGGTACCAGCCATTGTGAACACAGACTTTAGTAGTTAAACCGCCAAATAGAGAATACTGAATACTTTCTTGTCTATCAGGTTCATTTTTTCGAGTATATCTTTTAGAATATACGAGCGTTGTGAGCCCCAATCGATTACAGCCCGTGTATTGTTTGTCACCCCATTTTCTCTAATTTTCACCAAGAAATTTTGAAGTAATATTTTTGGACATTTAAAATTTTTTCAAAACCTTGTCCTACATTTTAATTTCATTATTCACTTTTTCCGCTGACGCCTGAGAATTTTCTTGCTTAATTGCAAGTGTTTTCGGTACATTGACTTACAGTAGTACTTCATATGTTTTCCTACATACTATACACTTTTGCTTGATTCTGTATATTCTAGCTGAATGCTCTTGTCTACAATAAAGGAAACAGCAATTATTTGTTTCAAGCATCTTACGTTTTTATGTCAGTCACATTCCTTGTGCTTTAAAACAATGAGTAGATTTATGATCACCATTACAAAACACACAACCGTGTTTCTGTTCCTTTGTTGTGTTTACCAGCGAACCAGCCGCAGTAGGTATCTATTCCACAATAATATTTGATGCCGTAAAACCTCGTTCTATTTTCTTATTAATTTTGTTAGACGCAACTCCGAAAACTTTTCTTCATTTTTTATTTCAACTTCAATACACCGCAGTAATTGATCTAAACGATCGTTTGCTGTTTTAGTTAGATCTAAATTACATCCCTCTTCTCACTTAACCGAGGGCTGCGAGTATACCGCAGAGATTGCGGTACTATAGTAAGAGTAATTTATCGTATAATGAAACAAGAGGTACTGAATTTGCCGATATTGTATTTTGTAGAATTAGCGCCAACAATTCTCTGATGTAGATTTCAACTTATTAATCTGCTCTGCCATATCTTAATTTAAGAGCTGCTACAACTTTGGGGTAATTGCCTTCAGTTGCAACTAAGCTTTAATTAACTCTCTAGCCTTTGTTCCTGGAACAGTAGCTTGTATGAATTATTTGAAACTTGTCACCACTCTCTAATATCCCCGCTGAACTTCTTCAATTCCAATTGTGGCAGTTTGAATGTTCATCTCTGACTACTACTGACATTACTTTGTGTGACGCTTTTGTAACTTTTAGCGACTACAGAACAATGATCACTTTCTATTTCGAAAACAGCAGTTTTAATTCTACTGTAATTTAAAGCGTACTTCTTTGATGTTTCTTGCTTATTGTCCAGTTATTACGGTGTTGCATCACTGTCTAACAACAAATTGCATATCTCAGTATAAAATTCCGACGTACCTTAACCTTTCCTCCAGTAATCCAATGTCCCTTTCATCTTTCTTTAGCAATAGACAAAGGCTGTTGATTCTACAGTTATCAACTTATCGATTGTTTTTCGATAACTATTATTTTTCTCTTTCGACACATAAGTATGGTAGATGCAAACAGTTTTCAATAAGAGTTGCGGATAAATAACTAACTAGACTTAAGGTCAATATTTCAATCTCTCAGCAATGTTTGATAAAAATGTAGTCGTCAAATAAATAAAAAATAACACGTGACATTTAATATAATTTTCATAATTTGAACTATGATTTTGATGCGATGTTTTAGGCGTTTTGCAGATATACTCGTATTTATTAAGAACTTTTAGGAGATTGAAATATTGGCCCTTACAGATGCAACAGATTTTTCCTAGACTATAAAATCACTACGTTTCCAACATTTGAATAGCTGTCAGGATATTATTACGTACCTCCGGGTGATATAATCTTTCGTACGAAACATCATTGACAGTGATACATTCACATCTCGTGATGTAGGTAAACATGGCACTGTCACATTGGCATACAGATGACCAGATTGGAATATTTGTTGTGGTACATAGAGTTCCTGTTCATCTGTAAATAAGTATATGGAAATGAATACAAATCAAAACCATGTGTGAAATTAAATTAGAAACTCACCTTTCACAAATATTTGTATCTTGTCTGATTTAAATGGGTGTTTTGTCAACGAACCCATCTCATGACAGTGATACAGTCCAGTAGACCAATGCCCAACGTTCGTCAAATGTAGCGATGTGTTATACAGCCCATCAAGATTTGAAACGTGTTCTTTCTAAAATCAGATTTGAACCAATAAAGTGATGTTACATTTCTAGAACTACAGTGGCGAATCTAAATTTTGTTAATAGCAGTGGATCAGTATTAAATTTGGGTCAAAAAAACTAAAACATTTTTTTTTAAAGTAACAGTGGCAACTGCAGAAAACTGTTTGTGTTTATTTCGAACGCAAATGTATATTGTCTATTTCGAGAGATTACTGTAATGTACTATTTTGCGCTTTTAATACATAAGTAGCTATTGTATATTAAGAGCATAAAGTGATTCTTTGTTACTCGAGCACGGTACTGTAAGAGGAACAAAGACACTACATGCTCGTGGTACACAGCTAATTTTTTCAACGATTGCATCTTAAATGAATAAAAAAACCGTATACATACTGAAAATAAATTCATTTTATCAATCATCACTTTTGTAAATAAACAATTTTAAATTTAAAATGAATCAAATTAAATTAAAATCATATTAATAAATGATAATGTGTATACAAGGATATTTATATATATTAAAGTTGACAATTATACACGAATAATTTTTGGAAAAATGGATTATATGTGTGGTTTACCTAATTTATTTATGACCATACACGCAGAAGATTAGGTGCAATTGAGCTTATATTTTTTAAAGACCCAAAATACTTGGGATCTAAAACTAAAAATCCCAAAGATATTAGTACCAACAAAAGATTATGGGTATCATTGTAAGAACCAACAAACAACGGCACGCTGGAGGAAGAATATGAATCTACCAAAAGTTATTCACAAAACACTAATATTACAAAAGAAACTTAAGAAGAATTAGCTGAAAATCCCTCATTGTCAAATTGTACTTCAAATAAAAATAAACAAATAAAAGCTTCAAATAATACCGAGAGCCCAAACACTAGTAAACAATTACCCATAGACCCATTAGATAACCACATCATAAGAAAAACTCGATCACAATCCCAGTCAAAAGACCTGTCACCCGCAATTCAAAAAGTAAAATTAAAATAATGTATTGGAATATACAGGATTACAAAAATGTATTCAACTTAACCGTATGTGAAGGTAAAATATTACAGGAACACGACATCATTTGTCTGAATGAAACTTGGTTGCAAACTGAAATTGAAAATCCACAAATCTTAAAAGAATACAACCTTTATCAGCAGAAAGCAACAAAAGTAAATTACAGCGGAAGGGCTATTGGTGGACTTCTTATGTTTATAAACTCAGATTCTAAAGTGGTCAAAACAATAATCTCAGAACAACATTGGATATTCGTAGAAATAAAAATGAATAATCAAAATACTATATTAGCAGTCGTATACATTTCGCCGAGTTACGAATATACGATATTACTTGAACTTTTTGCACCTACCATCCAAAATATTACACAGGACTTTCCAAATCATTCGATAATTATCGGCGGTGATTTTAATGCCAGAGTAGGTAGGTACTCTAAACCAGACAGACTACAATTTATTTTGCAACACAAGTCTGAGTCCTAGCAGAACAACCAGGGACAATATTTTAAACAAAAAAGGGAAAGACCTAATTGAAGTCATGGAAGCAGAAAATCTGTATATTGTGAATGGTAGATCACTAAGTGACTCACCAGCTAATTTTACATTAATAAATAAAAACGGAAAAGGCGTAATTGATCATATCTGGATTGATCTAAACACTATTAATAGTTTCGTGGATTTTAATATTATTACAGAAATAAACCTATCTGATCATATGATCTGCTCTCTAACATTAACACGCATGAATTCAGGTGAAAATAGAGCAGCAGGGGCAAAGGGCACATATGCTAACATGACAAAAAAGGAATGGGACACTGACAAAATTGCACTATATAATATATGATGTAACTATCCTACCTTATGGATGAGGTGCCGGCTTCTCAGTGGAGAAGGGGGGGGGGGTTGTAACTTTTTGAGAGGGCGCCACACAATTAGAGCAGTTGCTCTCACCCAAACCAAATTGTGATGGCGGCGAGGACGTGTCGGCTTAACCTTCGACGGAAATTCTGTGCGATAGTGAGAGATCGGGAAAGTGCAGGGTACGTAATGACTCGAAATAATCTTAACTACTGACTTATTATTAGAAAAGATAATACATATAAATGCTAGTAAAATATAAATACTAAATTGTGACAAATAAAACACCGTAAATAAATAGTTACTGCAATTGACGTAAGGTCATTCACGAGGTGTACAAAAACAGTAAAGTAAAATGGGAGTACACAGCGTGCACGAACTTTATATGACATAAGACAGTTATATGACTCAAAATACCCACTTTGAACCGTTCGCAGCGCGACCACCTACGCACCGACACCCAACGCACACCTAGCGTTTCGACTACGCGATCTAAAGGTTGATCAACCGGAGAGCGCGAGACAGGTATGGGGAATCAGGGGTATACGCGGAAACAGTGCAACGCGGATGGTACCAACGTCGTACCAAATAAATGAAATCCAAGATAAAGTCCTGAACACCTATGTTCCCTTACAACAAAATAACGAAACTCTAGTGAATGGCGCAGTAAACTAACTAAATGTTCGAAACAATAAAAAAAATAATAAATCTACAGTTCTTCTATAAGTACAATAAAAGGCACTTATCTGCGGTCTCTTTCTCGCACTCGACGCTGGAACGAGGGATGGTAGCCTGGTGACCTGGATACCGGAATGGGTTGAACCGGAAGTCCACGAGGTGACGAGTCACTCTCTGGAGCTGAAGATGGTCTCCGTTGTTGGTCTGCCCTCAGGAAGATGAAAGGCGGGGGCGGTGAGAAATGCAGCGGCAACGGGACTGAATCTGATCCCCACGTGGGAGCTCGGTAGGAGAGAAATCCCAAACTATCTCCCAAGAATCTCGCTACCAAACTTGTAGTTTCGAGGTAAGTAATCCCCAAACTGGGTAGTATCGACCGATACTCGAATTTACTCAAAACTACTACTCAGCACGTAACCACTTTCTACTCAACCACGTTTTTCTTTACAACGACCAACAATCAACCGTCTCAACTTAAGTCACGGATCTAAGTAAAAGGAAATTCAACTCGCAACCGGATATTCGGTAATTGAAGACAAAGACCGAGACAGACCGATAGGTGAAGAAATGAGAAAGATAAAGATAATAAACAACCTGGTGGTAATAATTCCAAATCGGAAGAGAATTTAGAAGGAATGTAGAAGAGAAAGGTCGATGCCTTTGAAGAAAGAGAAGAAAGAAAGATAATAAAGCAGGCAGAAGAAACTATGAAGACCAAGGACTTGTGTACGAACGACAATCTGGGATAAGCAAATTTAGGGATAAGGGAAAACAAATGTATAGGAAATTATGTAATTGAAATAAATTAATAAATGACTACTCGAGTTTTAATATAAAATAAAATAAATTAATTCGCAATCCGCTTAACGCCGCACTGTAAACAAGCCTTTACAAAAATAAATGGCGCGCGTGAACCGACAGCGGTAAAACAATAAGTTACGCTAATTAAAGACTGTCAATAACTAAATTCACAATTAATAATGAAAAAAGGAGAACGCTAACTTAAATATAGAATAGGAAGGATGAATTTAAATAGGAGGAAACAAAAGCTAAGTATATAGCTAATTTAATGAAATAACGAGTGAAGCTGAATTACACGAAAAATAAATTATGTTTTAGGTTAGTGGAATGGGAACGATAATAAAAAAAAAACAAAGGATCAGATTGGAACGTAACAAATAATGAGCTGGAATCTTGCTTCACAGATACAAACTCAGACGTAAGCACTGCTAACATGTATAATAAATTCAAAAAAACTATACACAAAGTTGCAAAAAATGTTAATGCGATGAAAACTATTAATAATATTATGATGACAACAAATAAATCCGGTAACAAGCCTTGGTTCAATGAATATCTCTATGTTTTAAAAAAGGATACAAGAAAATGCCTTCGTGATTGTAAAGTTAATAACTGCAGTCATGATAGCGTACAATGTTACTTGCACACTAAGAAAAGGTATAAAGAAAGAATTTACGAAGAAAAAAGAAAGCACAAACAAAACCTAATAAATAAGCTTGAGAATATAAAAGATCAGAATGCATTTTGGAAAACAATTAAATCACTTCACAGAACAAACTATGAACCGAACCCAATTAGTATTGAAGAGTGGCAGCGTTTTTATGAAGATTGGTTTAAAAGACACAAATCTCCATGCTGTTTAAAATATATAGATGCCCGTCACCCTTATCTTGACAGTGAAATTACATCATCTGAACTAACCTAAGCAATTAATAATCTGAAATTAGCGAAATCACCCGGTTGTGATGGTGTCACAAATGAACAACAAAATAATCTGCAAGCAGTTTGCAAATTGTATTTACAAAATTTACTAAATAAATTCTTAGAAGAGGCAAATGTACCCAATGATTTAAAGAGAGTAAAGTTAACATTACTTCATAAAAAGGGTGACAAGATAGATATGCATAATTACAGAGGCATAGCATTAGTGAACACCATAACTAAACTGTTAACATACATCTTAAACAACAGATTACAAACATGGGTCGAATGTTATAACATCCTTCCCGAGTCACAATTATGTTTTAGGAAAAGACGTTCCTGCATTGATAATTTATTTGTTGTGGACACAATTATAAGAAGCAGATTACTTTTTTTTTTATTTAATGTGCTGCGTTATTTACAATCTGTTATTAATAACAATAAGTAAATGATATATTATTACTAATCTAACATGGGGAAGTTAGCGTCCAGTGACGCTTCCTTCTATACTTAACTTAATTTAATATTCTTATTGTTGGAGGTTCTATTTTAGTTGAATCTGTAGGGTAGGTCGAGCGAACTATGTCTCTTTAATCTATGACTCTCTGTGCTGTTGTCTAGAAGGTTGACTGCTGTGAAGTTTGGGTGTGTTTCCAATCGTCTTATGTATTTTCCGCTGAGGTTTTTAATTTCCTCTTTTACTGTGTTTATATTTAGGTCGTTGTATATGGTGGTGTTTTTGACGTACCAGGGAGCGGACAGTATTGTTCTTAGGGTTTTAGACTCGAATCTTTCGATTATTTGTATGTTTGAGTTACTTGCTGTGCCCCAGAGTTGGACGCCGTATGTCCATATTGGTTTTAATGTTATTTTGTATAGTAAGAGTTTGTTTTCAGTTGAGAGTTTTGAGTTTTTCCCTATCATCCAGTACATTTTTTTGAGTTTTATATTAAGTTGTTTTCGTTTCGTTTTAATGTGTTTGTTCCAAGTTAGTCTTCTATCGAGGTGTAGGCCCAGATATTTGACTTCGTTGACTTGCGGAAGTGGGAGATTGTTTAGCGATATTGTTGGACACGTGTTTCTTCGGTTTGTAAATGTGATATGTGCTGATTTTGTAGTGTTAGCTTTGATTTTCCATTTTCCTAACCATTTTTCTATTTCGTCCAGTTGTTCTTGCAGTATGTGTGAGGCTGTTTCTGGGTTGTCGTGTGAAGCTAGGAGCGCTGTATCGTCAGCAAAGGTGGCAGTCATGACGAGGGTTGATGTGGGTAGGTCGGCAGTGAAGAGGAGGTATAACACAGGTCCAAGGACACTGCCTTGAGGCACGCCTGATTGAATGGGGATTAGTTCGGAGTATTCGTTTTGGTATTTTATTTGGAAATATCTCTCGCTGAGGTATGATTTGAAGAGTTGGTAAAATGTGTTAGGTAGTCTTTTTTTAATTTTGTAGAGTAGGCCCTCGTGCCACACCTTGTCAAATGCTTGCGTTATGTCTATGAATGCAGCAGAGCAATATCGTTTATGTTCTAAGTCGTTTTTAATTTTGTTCACTATACGATGGATTTGTTCGGTTGTGCCGTGCTGCTCTCTGAAACCGTATTGGTAGTGAGGGATTATATTTTCTTTGTTTAGTATTGGTCTTAATTTTTGTAGGAGTATTCTTTCGTAAACCTTTGACAGGACTGGGAGTAAACTAATGGGACGGTATGATGCTGCGTCTTCTTCTGGTTTCCCTGGCTTATGTATTAGTATAATTTGTGCAATTTTCCATTGCAGTGGGTAGTAATTGAGTCTAGTTATTGCATTAAAAATTAATTTTATTAGTTTTGTTGCTTTCTCTGGCAATTCTTTCAGGATTCTGCCTGTAATGAGATCGTATCCTGGCGCTTTTCTTGACTGTAAGGTTCTGATTGTACTTTCGATTTCGTATGTATAGATTTTTTCAATTGGTAGTGACATTTGATCGGGTGTTTCTAAGAATTCTAATATTTCTTGTTCTTCTGGTGTGTTCATATTTATTGCGAAGGGTTGGAATACTTTAGTTAAATGTTCAACAAAAGTTTTGCATTTTTCTTTATCGCTTCTTGCCCAGCTGTTGTTTTGGGTCCTTATTGGTGGGATTTTTTGTATTGGTCGCTTTAGATATTTCGTTGCCTTCCAAAGTGAGTATTCTGTGATTTGGGTATTCGTTAGATTGCTGAGGTAATGTTGGATATTGTTGTTTCTCCATTCGAGGAGCATATGTTTCAGTTCTCTTTCTGATCGATTGAGTCTCGTTTTATCGAGTGGGTTACGAGTTTGTTGCCATGTTCTGCGGATACGCCGTTTTTCATTTATAGCTTGGCTATGTTTAGCCAAGCCATTAGCGTTCCATAATGATATTTTTAGGCTTTGCTGCATTACGGAAGTTTAGAAATTAGCATTGTGAGAAGGTTGGGGATGGTGTCCATTCTGCCCATTAGTTGTACCATCATTTCTTCTAACTTGTTTGTTGGTTCAGCTATTGAGTTTGTTTCAGGTTGCTGTTGCGTAGTTTTTTGTGAGTAAGTGATGTTTGGGTTCACCTGTTGGGATTTGGTTACTTTTTCTACTGGCTCGGTTCTTTCGCGTTTTTGTGGGTATTTCCTTTTGTATATTTCTTGGTATACTGTGCATCCTTTGTAATTTGCAGGATGATTACCGTTGCATAAGACACATTGCACGGGAGTTTTCTCGTCTTTGTTGCAACTATTGGTTGCATGGTTTCCACTGCATTTAACGCAGCGCGCTTGTCTTGCGCAATAAGTTTTAGTGTGCCCATATCGTTGGCATCTAGCACATTGAGGTATGACTTTTTTTGGTTTGGGCGGTTCGATGTTAACTTTCGTATATTGCAGGTATTGGATGTCGAATATTGTTTTGTTATTAGATTTTTGTTCTAACTCTACTATAAAGATAGGTAGGGGATATTTGTCAGTTCTATGTTTTATATTGTGAATGTTTTTCACTGTGTGACCTTTTGCTTCGATGTCTTTCTTCAGTTCGTTGGTGTCTGAGGTGTGGTGAAGGTTCTTAATGAATGCACGGTATGAGCGTTCTTGTTTGATCTGGTAGGTATGATATTTAACTTCGTTTTTTATGAAAAGATCAATAATTTGTCTATAGTGTTCAATGTTGTTTGGTTGGATTTTTATCTGGTTGTTTGCTATGGTTTTTAGAAAATAATTGCCCTTACTTACCTTGTCTATGAGACTAATTAGTGGATTAACGTCTTGGACATCTGGTACAAATATCGGAGGTGGTTTTGTAAGTTTTATGTTTTCTTCGTGTTCTTGTGCACTTTCAGTAACGTTGCTGAGAGTTTGGTATCGATTTTGGGTTGGTACATTTTGTATTTCTTCTTGGCTGGTTGTTGTGGCGATTCTTGGTTTAACTCTCCTTATGTCGTTTGTTTCAGTATTATTTCTTTTCGTTTTTCTGGCATTGTGTACAGTTTGCCATTCGTTTGTTGTTATGGCTTGAGATGAACTCATTTTTATTTTGTGTTGATTTGTACGAGCACGTTGGCCTGAGGCCTATGTGCTGTACCACTTTGCACTTTATTTTATTTTGTTATGATTTATGATATGATTTATATAACTAAATTAATTTAATGAATTTTGTTTATATCGATTTTAGTGTAACTTTGTTAATGATGATGAGATAGGCGATTATGTAATCGTTAGGGAGCAACGTGGTTATACGTCCGTTCACTATGAGTGTCGGAAGTCGAATGCAGATTACTTGAGGGCAAAAAGGTACCTACGCGATATTTGTGGATTTCAAAAAAGGTTTTGATTCTGTTGTAGTACGTTACAAACTCTGGAATAGAATGTATAATATTGGTGTTAGTGGAAAAATGATACAATTATTGCAAAATATATATAACGAGGCAACACTCCAAGTAAATAGATGTTTATGCGTTGGCGAGAGTAGACGTGATTTGTTGCCGCTCCGTAAAATTGTCCGTTAAACATTCAAAGTACTTTAAATTTAACGTTTGTCGCTTTTTTTTCTTTATTATTTACGCAATTATGGCTATTAAAATAAGTGCAATTGTGAAAGAAACTGTGGCTGCTCTGCTTTCCAACGACTCCTTTATCGACAAGTTAGTCGATAAAGTGCTTGATCGCCTAAATCTGAAGCTGGAGGAACAGAAAGCGCATTATGAGAACATCATCGCAGAACTCACAACCGACAACAAGCTTCTAGGAGAACGCCTTGACCACCAGGAGCAGTACTCCCGCCGAAATTGCGTCCGAGTATTTGGAGTTCCCGAGACCGCCGACGAAAATACAGAAGAAGTTGTGCGTGCTGTGTTTAGTGACAAACTGTCCTTCAGTGTAAGACTAGAGGATATTGACAGATGCCATCGCATAGGTAGATTGCTACTCACAACCACTAGACAATCTAGACCGCGACCCATCATTGTAAAATTTGTCTCTTATTTATTCCGTGCATGCGTACTTCGAAAACGATCTGCTCTTAAAGGCTCTAACATATCTATTAAAGAGGATCTAACTAAATCTAGATTTGATCTATATAAGGCTACCGCTTATAAATTTGATTACAAAAATGTTTGGTCCAATGATGGAGTTATCTTTGCCAAAATAGAAGGAAATATTAAAAGGGTGACACATACTGATCTAATTTAATTTATACAATGTACACTACTATTATTTTTATAAGGAGCGTCAACAAACGACGGTGATTTGTTCGCATATTTATCATTTACTTTTTCTCAATCTAATATTTGAATCATTCTACTGAATCTTGTAAAATATTATTAATTGAACAAGTCTCAACACTTGTTCATTAATATAAAGTCATTGAACTCAATTTCTTACTTTTTGTGGTTTATCCTAGAAATAATATTTTTAAGGTCGCTACACTGTTAATTATTTTTCTATTTTTTTTGTTTTTTATAATATTTTTTATTGTGTATTGCTTTATTCCGTTTAGCTCATTGTAATGCAAATATACTATCAAAATGTTAGAGGTTTAAATACCAAGTTAGTAAATTTTTATAACAATTGTTGTTCTTCGCAATTTGACATCATATGTCTCACTGAAACCTGGTTAATAATGGTGTACAAAATGCGGAATTATTTACACCAATCTACAGTGTATTCAGGGAAGACAGAGAGGTATCTAGTTGTGGCAAGAGACGAGGTGGAGGTGTTCTATGCGCTGTCAATAACAAATTTAAATCTAGAACAGTTGATATGAATCTTCATATTAACTCGCTTTGTGACATTGTATGTGTACAAGTGTTGTTGTCTGCTAATGTTTTTGTATATATAATTGTTATCTATTGCCCTCCTGTGGAACAACATACTTATATTTTTGAATGCCTTGAATCATTCCTACCACTTCTTAATAACGACTTTATCATTACCGATGATTTAAATATGACTAAATTCATTGATTACATTGCAAATGGCTACCAAGACAATATCATATTGAATTTTAATTTCTTTGTTTCATATTTGAATGCAAATCAATTTAACTCAATTACTAATAGTTCTAGCAGATTACTTCATGTTGCGTCACAAAACATCTTGATCCTCTTGTTGATGAAGACTTACATCATCCTACTCTCTTAATCTCCTCATCACTCGCTTCACCTATCAAAACTTA
The DNA here is from genome assembly GCA_947425015.1 of Pterostichus niger. Taxonomy (NCBI): domain Eukaryota; kingdom Metazoa; phylum Arthropoda; class Insecta; order Coleoptera; family Carabidae; genus Pterostichus; species Pterostichus niger. The sequence continues at coordinate 11,271,515 of OX380352.1, read as the reverse complement.
CCGATCTGCTTTAAATACTAATTCATTATTATTTGACTTTCGCAATGCAGATTTTTATATGTTTTGTAAGTTTTTATATGATATCAACTGGGATTGTCTTGCTCTTTATGGTGACGTTGATTTGGCATTTAGTAAATTTTACGAAATATTATCCCACGTACTAAAAGAAAATCATCTTCATATCCTCCTTGGTTCAACATTCAGATAATTAAATCTCTCAAATTAAAGGGCAAATATTACAAACTATACAAACATTATGGACGCGAACACGACCTTCATGAGTTTAAGCGTCTTCGCGCCTAGTAAAGAAAGATATTAAAGCAGAATACGTAAAATACTTGTCCAGCATTGAAAACTGTATTGCCTCTAACCCTTCCAAACTGTGGTCGTTTATTAACAATAAAAAACGTGATTCTAGGATTCCTGGACGTATGCATTTAAACGATCAATCTTTCGTTGACACACAAGATATTGTACAGGGTTTCGCCGATTTTTTCGCTAGTGTTTATTCGAACAGTAATGATTTTGATACTAATTCTGAATCAGTTAACAATTGCCTTGAGATTGTTACCGTCTCAAAGGTATCTGAAGATGATATCCTCCAAGCTATAAACAAACTCAAAGCATCACGTAACCCTGGTCCTGACAATTTACCTGCCTACATATTTAAAGGATGTTCTCGTATTTTCCTTAAACCTCTTCATATCTTGTTTAATCTTTCTCTAAAAAAAATTTACTTTCCATCCGCCCTCAAAACTTCCTTCATTTGTCCCATCTTTAAGTCAGGAGATAATACCAATATTTCTAATTATCGTCCTATCGCTATCTTGTCTAATATCTCTAAAAATTTTGAATCTATTCTTTATAAGCATATTTATAGCTCAGTATACAAACATATTTCTAATCATCAGCAAGGCTTCATTCGTTTTAAATCTACCACAACTAATCTCATGAACTTGACGGAATTCACCCTCAATTCATTATATGATAATAACCAAGTAGACGTTATTTATACCAATTTCTCGAAGGCATTTGACACTATTAGTCATGAAGTTCTCTTAAATAAACTTAATAAAATTTTTAACTTTTCTCATGATCTTATACAATTTCTTTCTTCATATTTAAGCAATCGTGAAATGCTTATTCAATACAATAATTTTAAGTCAAATCCGTATTTTGCCATCTCTGGGGTGCCTCAAGGGTCTAACCTTGGTCCTCTATTATTCAATTTATTTATTAATGATATTGTTTGAATCTGTTCAGCATTCTGAAATATTACTGTATGCTGATGATCTGAAAATTTTCAGAACTATTAATTCACTTAATGACTGTATTCTTTTGCAAAAAGATATTGATAGTATCTGTTTTACTTGCTTTCTGTCTTACTACGACTGCGCTTGCCCTGACGTAGTATCTGTTTTACTTGCTTTCTGTCTTACTACGGCTGCGCTTGCCCTGACGTAGTATCTGTTTTACTTGCTTTCTGTCTTACTACGACTGCGCTTGCCCTGACGTAGTATCTGTTTTACTTGCTTTCTGTCTTACTACGGCTGCGCTTGCCCTGACGTAGTATCTGTTTTACTTGCTTTCTGTCTTACTACGACTGCGCTTGCCCTGACGTAGTATCTGTCTTACTTGCTTTCTGTCTTACTACGGCTGCGCTTGCCCTGACGTAGTATCTGTTTTACTTGCTTTCTGTCTTACTACGGCTGCGCTTGCCCTGACGTAGTATCTGTTTTACTTGCTTTCTGTCTTACTACGACTGCGCTTGCCCTGACGTAGTATCTGTTTTACTTGCTTTCTGTCTTACTACGGCTGCGCTTGCCCTGACGTAGTATCTGTTTTACTTGCTTTCTGTCTTACTACGACTGCGCTTGCCCTGACGTAGTATCTGTTTTACTTGCTTTCTGTCTTACTACGGCTGCGCTTGCCCTGACGTAGTATCTGTTTTACTTGCTTTCTGTCTTACTACGACTGCGCTTGCCCTGACGTAGTATCTGTTTTACTTGCTTTCTGTCTTACTACGGCTGCGCTTGCCCTGACGTAGTATCTGTCTTACTTGGTTTCCGTCTTACTACGGCTGCGCTTGCCCTGACGTAGTGTCTGCTTTGCTTCACCTTTTTCTATCTTGCTGCGGCTGTGTCCGCCCTGACGCAGCACCTTATTCTCACCGATTTAGTCTTACCGATAGTTTAGTTAGAGTTAATTTATTTCTTTTTTTACTTAAACCTGGGTGTAGTAATATTAAATAAAAATAAGTTAAGTTAAGTTATTCGCGTGTGTCTCAATTTGCGAACCCTGGACACCCTCCACTCCGAGCTATCCGGACTCCCTTCCCTCATTCTAGCGAGCGTTGCTGTCCAACCGACACCGACGGCGCCCGAGCATCCCGACCAGGCAGCAACAGCGAGGGAACGTGACGACTTTTCGGTACAAGACCGGAAAGTGGTAAGTAGCAGCGTCACAATTCATGATCCTTGTTGTCTACAGCGCTTATCGTTCATCGTGCCACGCATGTCTTCCAGAAGTAAATTTACTTTCGTATGTTATATTGTTAAAACTAATTACCAATTAAAATCGTCCATAAGACAATTGTGTACTATATTCAACAATATTTCATATAAAATGGATTTATTTGGTGATTCTTTATATCAATTTCGCAAACTATTGTTTATCAATTTTTCGCAGCCAACTTAAACTATTATTTTTATGTATATTTGAAGTATCTTTTTCTATATTTTTTAAGTAAGATATTTTTCTTTTTTATGTATTATGTTTACAAATGTTTATTTTCGCCAATTGTTCATTTATATTTACTTTATGAATCGTCCTGTAATTGGGATCGTAGTATCCTGTTGGATTGATTAGTTAATAAATAAATAAATAAATAAATGTCAACAATAATCTCACAAACCAAATACCAATCACCAAGGGTGTTCTTCAAAGAGAATGCACACGCCCTATTTTATTCTCCCTTTACATATCCGACCTAGAAGAATTCCTTCGAAGTCAGAATCTGGATGGAATATATATAAATACAAATACTGACATAATGACGTTACAGTATCCAGATGACATTGTCATTTTCGCTCGCTCCCCAGTGGACATCCACAGAAAGTTGACAGCTTTAGAAATGTATTGCGACACAATTGACCTAGAAATCAGTGCTGAAAAAACTCAGATAATACATTTTCACAACGGTAGACCTCCAAGAAGAAATCAAGTTTACATATGTCAGGGAAATGAAATTAAATTTGCCTCTACCTGTAACTACCTCGGTGTTATACTATCTACATCTGGACTATACAACATACATATAAAAGAAAAAACCTCTAAGGCAAATAACATAACGGGGACTATAAGAAGCACACTTGCGAAAAACAGAATACATTGCTGGAATACCTACATCCAAATGTTTAACTCTATATTAGTACCATGCATACTGTACGCCGCCGAAATATGGGGAATCAATTATGCCGACACCATCGAAAGAAGTCAAACATAATATTTTAAAGCTACATTTTGTTCGTTAAAAACTACTCCCAATTACCTTGTGAGACGTAAAACAGGTCAAATAAAACTCGAAATATTAATACTAAAAAGAACATTGAATTGGTGGCACAAACTACTGCTTATGCCCGAATCAAGGTATACAAAAATCTGCTACAATAAATAAATTTCCCTGAACAACAATACATATATCGAAATGTGTCAACAAAATAAATACAACTGGGTTAGAAATTTGCAAACAATCCTTGACAAAACAAATTTTAGCAGGATATGGGAAAACCAAGACCCAATGGAATTAAAAAAAGAAATTAACAACATAACTATTGCTATTCTGAGGTACTGTATGTGCTTGACTCTGAAAGAATTGAATCTTCAAACTATAATTCTGATTACAAACTATATGTAACACAAAAACCTTACCTATCATATAACACTCCTCTAAAAATTCTTAGATTAATTAGCCAATTACGTTTAGCTCTAAACAGCAAAACGCAAATATATCATGAAGGACAGGTATATAAATATCTATCAGAAGATTTCTGCACTCTATGTAATTTGTTTAAAACCGATATCATGAACCATTTTTTATTCGAATGTCCTATATTTGGTCCGTTTATAATTCATTTCTTATCAAACTATATAGATCTCAATCAAGAAAATAACAATAAGGATTTGCTAGCTGACTTAACCCTGGACAAAATATACGCCATTTATAATTTTACTTCTGCGTCGCTAAAATTAAAATGCTTTTTTGAAAATTATTAAACTAAAAATATGAAATACTATAGTAAATATCAAGTGCCTTACGTCATATGTGCTCGAATAGCCTGTTATTTATTTATTTATGTTACTCTGTACAACAGGAATTTAATCCCAATTACAGTACAGGGTCCATACTCACCGAGCCGCTGTGTGATAGTTCATATAATTTTTAGCTTGACTGAGATTCGAACTCGGGATCTCCGGATTCGAATTCCATATTGCTATCCACACCACCGTACTGACGGTTATATCGCAATATAGTGGTGAGTCAAGTGTTCAGTGTATTTTCACTACCAAGATGGAAGACGACACTTAACAAAACAAAAGTGTCATCGGCGAGTTTGTTATTGGGATATTTTACTTCGTGTATTTATTAATTATTTTTATCATATTCAATTATTAGTATACCCTTACTAGGCCTTTACCTTTGTAAGTATTATATCACAAATGCTATCATGTTAATATTTAGGTATCGTTACGTTAGCATATTCTTGGTTCATCCAGTTATATTTATATCTACTTGCATTAAGCTGTTAATTAATTATTTCTTTTAATTTTTAAATGATTAGTGTTTAAGTTAATTTTTTACTACATTTATTTTATTTTATCATTATATGTCTGTTATTCCAATGTGAAAATTGTTTATATATTAAATTTAATTTTTCACACAATATATGTGAAATCACTATCGCTAGTCGTCAATTTCCGGGATAGTGGATACCTGATTGTATTGCTATTCGCGAATATCAGAACTTTATTTTAAAATGTACTTTCTTTTTTGTAACTGTGGCGATTTAATCTTCCATCACCAAACTGCTTACATAGACACCTTCCCCCGAACGTGACATTAGTAATATGTAAAGTTATTTAGTATGTAGATGTAATAATGTTAGTCAGTTCAGATTCAGACTTAGAAGTAGAAACACATGTAATTGTAATACTTAAATAAATCTTTTTTAAAAACTATGTTGGTGGTTTGAGAAATATAAGTGGCGCAGTCGGTAGGATAGTCAATACAAATAAACGAATATAATTTGTTTCACATTGTGATTAAATTGGCTATCGAACAAGAAAAAGAAAAATCTAAACCTTTCCGAACCACACCAACCAGAGCAACTCGAGACTACATCAGAAGCCAAGATTCGACATCCGTAACCATCTGAACGAACATCAGAGAACTTTGGCCGTCATTCTTAACCCCGTGGACGACTTCAGGGCACATGAAGTGGACACTAATATTTCTGTAAGTCATACATGTCATTTAGAGACACTATTTTTATTAATTCTGAGTCAAGCTCAAATTCAGAATCTGAACCAGATCTTGAAGATTTTATTGAAACTAATTTAAATACAAATTTTATTATAAGACAACCCCAATTTACAATGGCAGTGCCAGTTCTAAAAAAAGAATACCTTGATATGCTGCCTGAATTTCATGGTGAACGTGAACTATTACCTCGTTTTATTGATATTTGTGAGAAACTTGTAAACAAATTTTATATTGTCGCCGACCCGACAGATTTCCAAAATGAATATCTGATGAATAGTATAATAACAAAAATTAAGGGCGACGCTGCAATTAATATTGCAAGTTGTACGGTCAAAACATAGGACGATTTGAAAGAAGCATTATTGAACGCGTTCGCAGATAAACGCGATTGGTTTACAATAAATATTGAAATGACCGATCTTAAGCAAAATTCAAATGAAACTGTTTTCTTTTTACGGAAGATTGCAGCACATTTTAAATTTACAAATATCGTATATTTCAACTCATGCTACAGCTGCCGTAGCTCTTGTCATGAATGATTATTTTCAAAACTATGCTTTACGCATATTGCTACGCGGTTTGAAGGAACCTATTGGTCAGCTCATGAGAGCAAAAAATCCTTCTGATTTAAATTCCGCGCTAGGCATGTTAGCCAATGATTTTCAATTTGAACACATCTCCAAACCATCTAAGAGCATTAACTCAAACAATTTTAAACCAAATCACAAACCACCTGCACACAACATAAAGCATTTTTCTCCTAGACCAACATATTATACAAATCCTTTTCCTAATAATTCCAACCCATATAACAGAGCTCCAGTACGTCCTAATAATCAACAAATGATTACACCACGAAATAATATTCCACACAATAACCAAGGCCCATCTACCAGCCAAAATTATCCAAAACCTATTCCAATGAGTATTTCCACTTGAAACACTCAACAATCCCGTCCTCAACCGATCCCGTTTCACCAGAGACAAAATCAGTTAGGACAAAGGCCCTTCGGACAAAACCAATTCAGACCAAATTTACCTAAGTACATAGCAGAAGAACTATTTAATATCGAAGACATAGAACCAGCTAATAATTTAGAAAATTATGATTGTGACGGACAAGAACAACTTACTGACCAAAACGAAATAAATAACGATAATATTCCTGATCATCCGCTAACTGTTTTTTAGGAGAAACAGCCTCGGACATCGACCCTTTCCGACAATCGAACTATTAAATCTTACTAACCACCAAAGCAAACTTCCCTTCATCATAACCCCCGAGCATAATTTAAAAATTCTCGTTGACACTGGAAGCACTAAATCCTTCATTAAACCAGACATAGCACATAAATATTACAAGAATTCCATTCGCAATGATCCGTTTCAAATTACCACTGCTCACGGCACGTCCACTGAGCTACACAGTACAAGAGTTCCCATTTCAAAGATATTTAATAACAAAGATAAGAAATTGTCACATCTTAAGTATCATCTTTTTAACTTTCATGAACGATTCGACTTACTTTTAGGCATGGATAATCTAAAATTATTAAAAATTCTAATTGATACACATAACGATTTAATTATAACACCCAATGCAAAAATCAAAATACAATTTCATAAATCATTAAATGTAAATAATATATCACTTATAAATAAGAATATTGTAGAACCAAATTCTGAAAAGATTATTAAAATTAAAATAGATATGGAACAAGGAACTGTATTAATACCCCAAATAAAAACGACACATTTGAGAATACCAGAGCGCATTACGGTCGCAGATAACTACCACGCATTATGTTCAATTGTTAACACTTCTGACCAGGCAATAAATTTTAATCTCTTAAAACCAATTATCGCAGAAAAAATTTATAATTATACCGGTCTAAATCTAAACATGACACACGTTGAGAAAACTCATTTTGATTTTTCTAAAATAAGAACAGCACATATGATCTCTGAAGAACGAAATGCTGTGTTAAATTTACTTAAAGACTATCCCGACATATTTTATTCTGATGATCAAAAATTGACTCTTGCCAACCAAATAAAACATAGTATTAAAACTCAAGATGAAATTCTAATTTACACTAAATCATATCGATACCCCAACGTACATAGGAAAGAAGTAAGAAATCAGGTAAACAAAATTTTAGAACAAAACATCATTAAGCCTTCCAACTCCCCGTGGTCCTCCCCTATTTGGGTAGTTCCCAAAAAGATTGATGCATCCGGTAAAAGAAAATGGCGCATAGTCATAGACTACCGAAAATTAAACGAAAAGACCATAGGTGACAAATACCCACTTCCAAACATTACTGACCTCTTAGACAAACTCGGACGTTGTCAATATTTCACTACACCCGACTTGGCATCGGGCTTCCATCAAATAGAAATGGACAAACAAGACATACCCAAAACTGCATTTAATACTGAAGACGGACACTACGAATTCTTGCGTATGCCGTTTGGTCTAAAAAACGCACCAGCGACATTTCAGCGAGTTATGGACAATATTTTACGCGGACTCACACACGACAAATGCCTCGTTTACCTCGACGACATAATTGTGTTTAGCACTAGCCTTCAAGAACATTTGCTTAACTTAAAATTAGTATTCGATCGACTTAGAAAATCTAATTTCAAAATTCAAGTTGACAAGTCGGAATTTTTAAAAAAAAAAGTAGCTTATCTCGGGCACATCGTTACACCCGAAGGCGTGAGACCGAATCCAGATAAAATATCAGCCATCTTAAATTATCCTATACCGAAAACTAGTAAACAAATTAAAGGTTTTTTGGGACTTTTAGGCTATTACCGGAAGTTTATTAAAGACTTTGCAAAATTAACGAAACCTCTCACTAAGTGCTTAAAAAAGGACGCATTCATTGATATAAACAACCCTGAATACAGACAATGTTTTGAACTTTGCAAAAATTTACTGACTAATGAACCTTTACTTCAATACCCAGATTTCGACAAAGAATTTAATCTGACGACTGACGCAAGCAACGTAGCGTTAGGTGCCGTGTTATCACAAGACAGCCTTGGCAATGACCTGCCAGTAGCTTACGCCAGCAGAACACTCAACGAAACCGAGACAAACTACTCAACAATAGAAAAAGAACTTTTAGCTATTGTTTGGGCGACCCAATACTTCAGCCCATACCTTTTCGGACGAAAATTCAAAATTTACACAGACCATAGACCGTTACAATGGCTAATGTCACTAAAACAGTGTAGTCAAAAACTAATTCGGTGGCGCATCAAACTTGAGGAGTACGATTATAAAATAGTATATAAAAAAGGCAAACTCAACACCAATGCCGATGCACTTAGTCGTATCCCACCAAAAGACGATGACGTAACCCAAAACACGCCAAAAAATTTTGATAACGATTTACCTTTAACTATATATCAGGAGTACTTAAATAATAAAAATTTAAATTCTAAAAATATCATTATAGAAGTAACAGGTGATTTATTTAATGCACCACCAGATTCTAGTCTAGCTCATTGTGTAAGTAAAGACTTACAAATGAAATTTGGAATAGCAGAAAAATTCAAAATTAAATTTAGTAACGTTGATAAACTCCAAGCACAAAAACCACAACTTCATAATCTAGTCTATTTAAAATATCAAAATAAATATTTAATTTATTTAATAACAAAAGAAAGATATTTCGACAAACCTACTAAACAAGGTTTATTTTATACACTTTCAAAATTAAAAGAATTCTGTCTAAATAAAAAAAATAAAAATTTGAGCATCCTTAAAATTGCTTGTGGCTTGGACGAATTAAATTGGAATGAAGTTAAATCAATGATAGAGTACATTTTCCAAAATGCTGATATAATGATAACAGTTTTCGAACTTCCTGAATTTTCTCGAATTCAATTAAATATAAATGAATCTGATAACATTGAACAATTAAACAAATATATGGAAAATTTTTATAAGGAATTAGAAAAGACTAAAGATAGGAATAACGATGACGATGCACAATCCCTAGCAGTTGAAGTAGGTGACGCGCAATCTACTCAGATAAACGATGACGACACTCCAAGCGAAAGCGATATCACAGTACACTCTAACAGAGAAAACCCCATTATCGGAATCCCGATTGTAGAATGCCCAGTTAATTATGGGAAAAATCAAATAATAATATCAGAAGTCGAATATAACCCTAAACCCCCTAAAATAATTAAATTATACAATTAAACAAAACAAAGGATTCTAGTTGAATTTTCAAAAAACAATTGCAAAAACGAAATGATAACATTTCTTAAAGAATACATTGTTCCTAAGGTAAAATATCACATTTATTTCAAAAATGAATTATATGTAAGACTAAGCTTAATACTTCAAAATTATTAAAAAAATTCTGAGATAAAACTTGTTAAATGCACTCAATATCTAACTGACGTAATCGACGAAGAAGAAATCATACAAATCATAACAAATCACCATCTCTGTAAAACTAATCACCGGAGAATCGACGAAATAGAAAAACGTATAAAACAACAATAGTACTGGCCTAAATTAAGGAAATCTATACAAACATTTATTAATAGCTGCGAAACGTGTCAAATAACAAAGTACGACAGAAAACCATTAAAATTAAAGTTTAACATCACACCCACAGCTACTAAACCTTTCCAAATTTTGCATATCGACAGCATTACATTAGAACATGTCAAATTCGTAACTATAATAGACTCATTTTCCAAATATGCACAATCATATAATTTAAACTCCGGACAAGGTATGGAAGTCGTTAATAAGTTAGTTAAATATTTCCCACACCATTGTATACCAGCATAAATCATTTCGGACAACGGATTAGAATTGAAAAACTCTGTCGTTAAGGAACTATTACTACTACACAAAATTGACATTCATTTTATAAGTTCGCAGCATCCTGATTCTAATGGTACGATTGAACGTTTTCATTCTACCCTCATCGAACACGTTCGATTGTTAAATAATCAAAACGAATATAAAACCGAACCCATTGAATCCAAAGTAAATTACGTCCTTTTGGCGTATAACAACACAATTCATTCAGTCACAAAACTCAAACCATGTGAAATCATTACCGGTCACCTAGATACAGAATCACCCTTTAATATTGACTTAAATAAACAGCTTATAAATAATTATATAGAAAATCATAAAAATAAAACAAATTTACTTTACGGAACAATTAATGATAAATTAAAAGAGAACAAGGAAAAAGTGATTGGTAAACTTAATGAAATTAGAGAAGATTTACCCGAGATATCGGATACAGTATAAGGCAAAAATAAACAAAAACAGCAAAAAACTAGAAATAAATTCAAACGCGAGAAATTATCTAAATTAAATAAAACACTAAAAACTGACAAATTAAAGCCTGGTAATACAGTAGAAAAAATACATCTTTCTAACATAAAACGACCTCGACACAATTTTTTGTTGCACTACAATGACATGTACGTGTGCATTCAAGAAGTTACAAGAGCAAATGAACAATCTTATCTTATGAGACGTGCTATTTATCCTATTTCTAACATGATGGAAAACTACTGGGTGTTTGGCTGATGCAGCAAGTCACAACTTACAATGTTTGTGAAATACTTTTGTTTTATAAGAAATATAAAGTTTTCTTCATATGGAAGTTTTAGTATATTAAATATACTAATTTATGACATATATAGAAAAATTTTATAAAGTCAGGTTTACATGATACGACTATCAACTTTTATTTTTCAAATGGGAACCTAGAATTATTTTATTAAAATAAAAAGAACTGAAAGCTATCGTGTGGAGAGTCAAAAATTTCCGACCATACTTATTCGGACGAAAATTTATCATAAAATCTGATCCTCGCCCTCTTTCGTGGTTATTTAATATGAAAAATCCAAATTCCAAATTAATTCGCTGGAAAGTTGAATTGAGCGAATACGATTTCGAAACCAAATATTTACCTGGTAAACATAATGTCGTAGCCGATTATTTATCCAGAGAACGTGAACCAAACATATTCGCACACTGTATATCACGGGACTTACAATTTGGAAAATGTCTAGCAAAACAAGTAAATAATAATTTTAATTCCAAATCATTCTGTATAAATACCAATTACAAAGATAGAGATATTATTTTCCAAAATTATCAAGATAAATTAATAATTCATTTGTTAACTAAAGAGAATTATTTTGATAAACCGGCCTTAAAAGCATTAGATAACCCACTTAAAGAACTTAGAGACTACATATTAAAAAATAAAAATTTTAAATAAATCTTCCAAAAATTGGTTGTGGTTGCGATGAATTGAAATGGAGCGATGTAAAACGAAAATTAGAAAACATATTTAGAGACACTAATATCAAAATTACCATCTGGATATTAAACGAAAATAATAATTTAGATAACTCAGAGAACGTAACAATTTCTTCCGATTCTAACCAAACCGTACATTCTGACAACGAAAATGAAGTTGAAGAAATTAAGTATTTAGAAAAGGAAAGAATAAATATAGCCCCAAATCAAATAATAATATCGAAACACGAAAATGACACAGAAATACAAATCGAAAAATTATTTAATAAAACAAAACAACGAATAACAATAAAACTCAATGAAAATCATTTAGACGAAGAAATAATAACGTTTATAAAAATTTCATTATACTAAAGGCTAGATACTTTGCAATTTTTCAAGATAATTTAGACAAATCTTTTTCCAAAATTATAAAAGAAAATTTTATAAAAGATTCTATAAAAATTATTTCTGTAACGAATATAATACAAGATATTGAAAACGAAGATGAACAGTTTAATATAATACACGAATACTATCATGGACTCACGAATCATAGCGGAATTGTAGCCACTTACCAAGCCTTAAAAGAAAAATATTACTGGCCGAACTTAAACAAAGATATAATAGAATACATTAACAAATGTAACGTTTGTAAAGCAAATAAATATAATAGACAACCTATTCAACAAAATAACAATTTAACACCTACACCAGAGAAACCTTTCGAGATAATTAATATAGACATTTTGACATTAAATAAAAAGTATTATTTAATATTCCTCGATCAGTTCTCTAAACATTGCCAAATAGAACCTTTAGAAAATAAAGAAGCAAAAACTGTTGCTAAAAAGTTAGTAAAATATTTTGAAACATATAAAATTCCGAGAAAGATAATTTCCGATAACGAAAAAGAATTTAATAATATATTAATAGTACATTTGTTAAAACGAAATAACATTCCAATGCATTTCATTTGTGTTAACAATCCTAAATCAAATGCAATTGAACGGCTACACTCTACTCTAATCGAATTTCTCAGAATTATGGAAAATAAAAGTTACTTTAATAATAAAACCCTAGATGAACAAATTCAATATGTTGTCATTGGATATAATAATTCTAAACACTCCATCACAAAATTAACACCAAACGAAATTATTTTTGGTACAGATTACCAAGTCCAACAAAATATCGAAAATGAAAAAAAAAACGCAGACATAAACCTAATATAAATCTCCAAAAACTTCCCAAAGAAGTTTCGAAGTTTGGTTAAAACAAAACCCAAGATTAATTTCAAAATATAAAGCCCCTTTATTTAAACGAATTAAAGTACAAAAATATGATAAAATTTTAGACAAAATCACATCAAAAAATAAATTTGGAAACTATAATGTGAAATTAAGCAAATTAAAAGTCTGATCTTTTGTTTCAGACAATGCGTCTCTGGACAGCTTCAGAATATAACAAATAATAATGGATTCTTACTATTTGAACTCGGTGAAACTAAAATTCAAACATCCTGGAGCATCCATTACTATAATTATAACATAACTCCTATATATGAAGAATATATCAAAATAACTAAATTTAAAAATTCAATTATTGAGCAAACTATAACTAGTAAACATTTTTAAACACTTATTAACATTTTAAATTACTCTTATAACGATTTCAGCGAACAAATAGGTAAATTATTCAACAAAAGAAATAAAAAAGAATTCTTAATGGGTTAGGCTCTATTATTAAAACAATATCTGGCAATTTAGATGCTTCTGATGGAGATCAATACGATCGCTTGTTTGAACAAATAAAAACTAATGAAAAGAAATTACAAAGCCAAACCAAACAACTTTTAAAATATTCAGAAGAAATGGTTTCTAAATTTAATGAACAATTGAACCATATTCAACATAACGAAAATCAAACACTAGATCAAATTAATAGTATTAAGGACATTTTAAAGAAAAATTCCAATTGGCAAGGTTTAATGGAAGTAGAATCTAAATTTAACAAAATTATTCATATAACAAATAATTTAAACAATTTCTGTAAAACCATTGAAACAAGTCTCACGTTTTGTTCAATTCATAAACTACACAGTAGTATTATTAAACTAAAAGATTTCCAAACAATTACTAATAATGAAGATATTTTCCAAATTAATGAATTTATAATAACGTTTTGTCACAAAACCAATGAACAAATAATTTTTCTCATCGAGATTCCTATATTTTCCCAAAATCATTTCGCTCTATACCTGTTCAACCCTATTCCATTTTTAGATAAGAATAATAATCTTATAGTTTTAGAAAAAGAATCTTTGTTATATTTTAAAAGTGAAGACAATAATTATATTGTAAATAACATTAAGAAAATTAATAATAAATATTTTAGTGTAACTAATTATATTATAGTGGATCAATGTATTAATGATCTTATAGAAGGAAATAATAATAATAACTGTCACTTCCTACAATTAACTAAGAGTAGTTTTGTATCAAATAAGTAACACCAATAAATTAATAATTATTAGCCCTTTTAATCAAAATATCAAAATTAACTGTTTAAACAAAAATATTATAAAAACTATTCAAGGAATATTTATAATTGAAATAAATCCTAAATGTTTAATTAATGACTTACAGTTTACAAATATTAACGATAACTTTAAAGAAATTCAATTTGATGATTATCAAATAGCACAATATAATAAAATATTTAATAAAACAACTTATAAAAATTTGCATTCAATAAATATTTCGAAACCTATTTTTGACAAAATACAACCAATAATCGATACAAAAAGTGACCATTATGATAATTATATAATATATGTTCTAATTTGTATTATTGTAATAATGTTATTAGTAAAATACGTTGTAAAAGGAAACCTAATTGAAAAATGTAAAAGAAAGAAAGTCAAAATTTCTGACATAGAAATGAACACTTTAAAATAGAATAAAATATTACATTATTATTGTTCATACTTGGAAGGGAAGAATTATGTAATTGTATTTCTCATAAGAACAATAATAATAAAATGTGCAGTTAGATTTCCTTATCATATAGTATCATATTCAAGCATCATGTTCAACATGCTGCAGTTATCTGTTGTAAGTTAGTTTCTAGTTCAGTCTTGTTAGACTCGCCTAAGAAAATACATGTTGTATTGTATTCCTCAAAAATTAATAAAGTTTTTTTTATTAATAATTCATTACTGAATTATCTAATTTATATATATATATATATTAGGGTGGCCCTTATTTTGGGTAAGTTCGAATTTTGTCGGTCTCCACCCGAAATCTGGTTTAAAATCACAAAAAAGTAATCAATTAATTTTTTGAGATTTTTAAAATAAGTTTAACCCGTGCCTCTACGCCACTTTCACTTTTGCCTTCAGTTCCCAAATCACTGCTGAGCAGTGAGTATTAAAAATGCAATAACTTGTTTGTTTTTCAATATTTTGACACAATTCCAAGCGGGAATTAAACTAGATGAGATAACGAATCGATCGATTACAATAAACAATAATTTTATATGATTGTATATTGCTAAACGGGTGCTCAAAAACTAACGAAAATTGAGTTTTTTTAAATACGCAAAAAGTGATTCACAGTACTGATTCCTTTCCAACAATTTTGTTTTATAAACTAGTTTTGATTATTTTAGACTGTTCTGTTTCTGTATTTTATCATTTGTAGTGTTTATTTGCAAAATACCAAAAACGTGATTTTCAAGATCATGTAATTTGGTTGAAAATTAGTTTTATTCAACGTATTCGGGCTTAAATGAAAGGTTGAAGTCGCTACTTTAAAATGACGTATGAGCTAATTCAATATAACCAGGTGCTTTAACTACAATCGGATGTTAAGCACAAAAAAATTAAATACGAAAAAAGTATCAACTTTACAAACGTGCACATACCTAACATAATTGTGGTCGCAAGTTATTTTTTACAACAAATTCAAAAAGATCAACTTTTTTGTATTAAATTTGTCCTATTATACGTCCCAAATCAATAAAATTGAAGGTTTTGACGCCCTTTAAAAAAAGTTTAAACGCTAAAAGCTAGGAAAAAAACGTAATAATTTTAAAACAGCTATTCAGTGATACTATACTCGACGGCCCTACCTCTTCCCGCAGGAGCGGGGCGAGGCAATTTCAAAATTTTAGAGGAGAACCCCCAATTTTCATTGCTGATTTGGTTCCTACGTTAAAAATTATTACACTTTTGTCTGAAACATTTTTTCGTATCCCGTGCAAATGGCGCTGTAATCAATGGAGAAACAAATAAAAATACGAGCCTAGAAATTCAAATAAAATACTATATTTACTTTCTTATTTTATAATCTCTGCATGTAGCAATGATACTCGTATAAAAATGTCATTGGTAAGTAAAAGCACATTTAAATTTAATATGTGTCACGTAGTTAAGACATACCTTATAACGAGTGAATATTACCCGTGCCAATATGTCAAGCCGGGAGGCTGCCCACGTGACAGGCCGGGAGCCAGCACAGCGAAGTGTTATGTTTGCTCCTGCATTTATCTGAATTTCGCCTCCAGTTGGAGAGTAGATCCGAGGAGCACTACGATTGCTTTTCTTGTCTGCAAGGCAAATAAAATATTATTTTTTGATACGTGTTATTAAACATTTCACATTCCTTCATTTCGATTCGGTATCACTTACCGTTAACATAAACATATCGAGATGCTTCCTTAAACTCCAGGAGACCGTCTATCCCACACTTGTAATCTCTTTCATCTTTAGTAGAAATATTGTGAATGTTTATAGTATTAATAATATATGCGTAGGTTTTGAATTTAATTACTTGAAGATGTTCCTTATGTGTATGTTCCTGTAATAATTTTATAATGAAGTACATTCTAATGTTTAAGGCAAATAAATTGTTAGATATAGATAGATCAAAAGATGTATAGTTATGTTTTTGTTTTGTACCATACCGGATGGTGACTTTTATATGTTACATAATAAAAACAAAGCAATTTATTTATAGTAGCGATAGATTGTGCCCTATAAATTTTAGACTATAAGTGTAAACGGAACAGTTGTTTAGAATAAATGTCTGTGTGAGGTTAGTATAATTATATTTACTAAATCTTATTTTGAAACGAAAAATAAAAAAAGATATTTAACTTCTTTAAGAAAAGTTAGAGTGCCATGGGAAATTGAACTATAAACAATTAATTAAAATATTTGAGAGTTGAGAAATTATAGTCCTCATTTATAAATTAGTGTTGATTTTCGATTATTAGAAAATGTGTTAAATTACAAATATTGGAGTAGAGAATCCACATTTACTAGTTACAACACACACTCAATATCCTCAAATTG
This sequence comes from Pterostichus niger, assembly GCA_947425015.1. Lineage (NCBI taxonomy): Eukaryota > Metazoa > Arthropoda > Insecta > Coleoptera > Carabidae > Pterostichus > Pterostichus niger. Next base: position 11,254,304 of record OX380352.1, on the reverse strand, counting down.
TTAATATGTGGCAGGTATTCTTGGATCACACATGTTATTGGTCCTTTTTTCTATTGAAGACTACTTAATTTCCAGTATGTATTTGGAACTCACACAAAAGCGAACTGGACCGGATTAGAAAGACAGCGATCAAAATGAAAATATAATTTGGTTCCAACATGGCAGAAGTACCTGAACCAATATTTTTCTAATTTGTGAATTGGTCGTGGAAGGACAATTCATTGGCTAGCACGGTCTTCTGGATGATTTTTTGTGGCTAAGTACATAGCTGTAAATGGCGACTTATTTTAACATTTAATTTAAGTTTAAAATATTAATAATTTGTTCATTATAAAACAGTTACGTGAAAAATTACTTATTATAATATGTAAGTTTCAATTGAGCAAGTTAATTTTACATTAAACTGACGAAAATGCATCAAACGAAATAGATACGTATCATAGATAAAATATATTTATTTTTTAGTTTCAAAATGGTTATAATTTTAACAAGTTGATTTCATTGCCAGTAAGTTTGATTCGTAAGTTGCTATATGAGAATAATTTCGAAGTACCTTTTAATTCCTTAGGGCCAAAAAGTTATTCATTATTTAGTATTTTTAATTATCCATTAAGTCAAAATTGTGTTATAGCAAATTAAATGTTAACAAATGTGAAGTTATTCAGTATTTTGACATATTATTATTGTGTAAAAATGTCAGTTGTATAATTGTGTACTTTTTCTTAATTATATTATCATAATCAATACATATGTCATCGTCTTCATTACATTCCGATTCAGGATTAAAGTTAAACGTAATAAATATACTCAAAAACTACGTTTAATAAGACAACGAAATAATTCGTGTGAAAAAAATCTGATGTGGACACCACATGATTTTTTTTTACTCGTATTAAACTATATATATTTTTTTAATTGCACATATTTGACATTAAATCTTTTATTTTTTGTTCTAATCCATAGCAAACTTAATTACAAAATACAAAAAATATATAATATTTAAATTTAGATATCTCGATTATGCAAAAGGCTAATTTAAAATTTAAAAGTAAAAAGTATGATGAAATTTAATTTAACTTGAGAATCGAACCGGCTTTTTTTCTAGAACCCTGAACCGATCGTTCATGTAGAATCAAACCAACAATGTGAACCGGTTCGAACAAATATCTAAATATTTACAGCAAATAAGTATATACATTGAGATTGTAAATGTCAGACTTAGCTCTGAATCAAATATGCATTACATTTCGTTATTATGCTACATTTCAAACAATTTCTGCGAGATTATTTAAACGACCATAAATCAACCACATTAACCACACTGATCAGCAAAAAATATATTTATAATAATTAAGAAGGACAAATTAATAAAAGAAGCATAAGAAATAAAACATAATACATCAAAAATAGAAAATATCAAAATTTGACGTTGCACACTAAACAGCTGTTCACGCTGTTGTCATTTTCTGTGAAAGTTGTCTTCGTAGCGGAATACATAAAAACCAGATAAACTAATAGTATATTATAATGAAAAATATATAAATACTTGTAAACGCAAACTTGTCTTCTACTTACTAAACAATCCTGAAAAACAAACAAAAAATAGGTTACCTATATTCATAAAAAAATATTTTGATAAATAATGACTGTAGAGAAATGAAGAAATTTTACTAAATAATATTCCCAGAGAAAAAAAGCTAGCTGTCAGAAATCAGTTATATAAGATTGTAATGAAGAAAATCAATTCAATCAATGAAATAATAAGTAATGGAAACATGAAAAGTAATTTTTGTACCAGTATTTCTTAAATAATTTTATATTTTGATTGTAGATAACAAAACAATTTTATATAAAAAAGAATCCAATTACTTTATTATGACATCAAATAATGCAGAATTGAAGATTTACTACAATATTTTTCTCTGTACTTTAGATGACAGTTGATGAAAGAATTTGTAAGACAATACATTCTCATAACTTGTATAAGAAGAACTATTTAAATCAAAACTATTATTCTTTGTCTACGAAATCAAAATTTTATAGCATGTATATTTCAATTGTTCAATCTAACAATTAAATATATACTTATTATCTACCATAAATTATTTATTTATTTCCTGAAAATATTGTGTTCATAAAAAAAAGACTGACTCTTTCTTACCTCATATAAGGAGAGACAAATTTTATACAAACATATTACACAGTATAACAATTTTTTTTTTGTGGCTCGGTTCTTTTAAAAAAAATCGGTTCAGATTAAACTAAAATGACGGAAAATCAATGTCAAAGTGATACTGATTTGATAAAAGCAATTTCTATAGAAAAATATTGGTAAAATCACAAAAAAAAACATATTTTTACAACGCTCTACGAGTAGCTTTATAACGAAGCCATTTTCTACCGCCGTCTTCAAATCGTACGAAGGGTTTATGATGAACTATTATTTGTCTTCCAAAGTAACCATAGCGTAAAATATAATAATAAAGCCTAAAATTTCATAAAACTTATTTCTTGCTAGTAAAAACAAATTAGCATCACTTTGACGTTGATTTTCCTTCATTTCAGGTTAATCTGAACCTAGTTTTGGTAAAGAAAACAGAGTCACAAAAATCGTGTTGGACGGTGTTATTAAATCTCTGTTTTCAACGATCTATGATTAATTTATTATAATTTTTACATCAATACAGTATGTTGAACGAGTTCATCGAAGAAATAAGACAAGGTTCCTAACAGATTTATCTCGATAAAAATTAGTTGTAGATTGAATTCCTTAAATTAAAAATAATAAAAATACTTAAAACGTAAAATTTTGCCATATTTTCAAATATTAAGTATAATACAACAATTTCATAAGTAATGCACATGTATCTAAAAATCTCTATGTGCATTTAACCATGATTATTATTGGTGTTATACCTAATAAACGCGCTGCCGAAATTGTCCAAACTTGTCAAATTAATTATTCGAGTCCGATAGCGATGCAATAAACTTGTCATTACTTGTTAAGATTGTTCTATACTTTACTTACTCGTCCACGTGCATAGTTTAGCTGTTTAGTAAGTTCAAACATGTTTTACAAATTTTAGTATTTATACGAGTGATGAAAATCTCAGTGCTCATTCGTTATTTTATGGTCAAAGAGTAAAGTAAAAATAAATAAGAAGCGCACAAATAATATTAAAAATTATTTTTATCAGAATCAGATAAAAAAAAAAAAACTGATACTTTCCTGCCTTCGACCAGTATCGGCAGTATAAGCAATAATTTAGATAATATATTACAAACGAATAAAATGGTGACATCTTAAGTGCTACTGAAGAAAGTGATAGTTCTTGTGAAAATAAAACTAGTGAGGATGATATAAGTGATGATAATGAAACTGGCGTACATACTCCAGCAGTGAGAGCTGAACCAGAACAAACAATTATTACTGTTTCTGGACCTAGCGACTTATCACAGACTCCTGAAGAAGGACCACGGCTGCCGATACTATCGCAGTATCCAAAAGTTAAACAAGGTGAAAGAATGAGAAGACAGTGTTTTTTGTATATACTGCCGATTTTTCCATGATGTAAATCTAAAACAGTTTTGTGAATGAAGGGTTTAGCAACCGGAAGAATGCACTTGATTTAAATAAAGGACTAGTAAAACATGATAAATCTGAACAACATAAAATGTGTGTTATAAAATATGTAAATTATATGAAATTAAAGAAACAGAAAACAAATATTGAACAAATGATGAATGATCAATACCAAAATGGAAATAAAGATAATAGACTACATCAAACCTTTATGTGAGTGTTCTTTATTTACATGTAAATTATGTATCTTGAACCTGTTGTTTCATTACATTAGTCATAACATCATCTAGCATAGGTTGCACATTTAGAAGATAAGATAAATGTAAATTATGTATCTTGAACCTGTTGTTTCATTACATTAGTCATAATATCATCTAGCATAGGTTGCATATTTAGAAGATAAGAGAAATGTATAAATAGGCTAGTTTAGTGAATAAGCACGCTCTTTGTATCGTAGACTCTGCACAGTCAAGTACTGTGACTCATATGTAACCATATACAGATTATAATAAAGTTATAATATAAATAAAGATTTTAGTATTCTTTTTAAAAACATAAAATCGAATACTCAAAATTTAATTGGCGCAGTCGGTAGGATTAATAGCTTCGAAACACAATAAAAAAAATTGTGTGGTGGATTTTTATCCTTTACCAAGCAAAACCTACAAAAATCTACGAAAACCGGTCGAACAGGACCCATCAGGCCGCAAAGGCACAACGTTCGTCTACAAGATTCACGTACTCCAGAGTGCTGTTCCGAGATCACGTCGACCAATCCACTAGGAAGACTTGCTGTTCCGAAACACGTCACTCATCAGAAGCACTTGCTGTCTCTACTAGACAACACGAAAACTACGAAAAAGAAGCCGCAACAGAAGATGATGTTCACAAGAATCATCATAATCACAATCACGATACAAATGTAAGAATTTCTTTATAAGTTTGTAAAACATTTATATTATAATACACAGGGGTATTTCTAGCTACGACTAGTAATAAAAATACCGAGACCCGGCACAGGTCAATCACACACATAATACAACTTATGTCAGAAAGCGATAGCTCTGAATCAATAGAATCAGACGATTCCTTAACACCGTTACCAACAACTAAATATATCAAAATTAAATTAAAACCTAGTAGATTAAATCGCATAACAATGGCTACCACAACTGTACAAGAAATAGAAATGTATCTCAAAACAATCCCATGTTATAATGGAAATATTAAAACATTAAATAATTTTATAAAACAAGCCACAAAGATTATGGACATTTTTAATACACTAGAACTCACTGCAAATCAGCGAATGTTTGCATTCAGCATGATAAAATTAAAACTCACTGAACAAGCAATAGAAATTACAAGTAATAACGAATTTGCAGAATGGGAAGATTTAAAATTATATCTGACCACAAACTTTGTAGACAAGAGTACATCAGAAACACTGATGATAGAACTCATGGATACGAAATTTTCAAAATCAATAGAACAAACTTTGAAAATAATGCTTGAAAAATTTTCACTTTACAAATCAAAAATACACTTAACTAATTATTCACAAGATCAGAAGAACGCAATAATTCATGAAAACCAAAAATTTATAGTAAAAAGATTTATATCTCTACTACCAAATCATGTTAGAGGATCATTCCTTATTAAAAACCCTACAACTTTGGAACAAATAGAATTAATGATTAAAAATGAATTTAACTTTATTAATACGTATAATCAATCACCTATGTTGAGAAACAATGTAGAAAGACCAAAATTTGGCAATGGGCAACCTCCACAAAAGTTCCCATCACAAACATTCCCATCAACATCATTTAATCCCAAACAACCACCTCAATACCAGAGAACTAACCCAAATTTTGCACCTAGACAAAATATAAAAAATTATTATGAGACGAAACGATTTAACCCAAAACCTATGACACAACAAACACGAATCACACAACCAATGTCTACACAAACAATCAGACAAAATAATAACATAGAAGAAGTAGACTTAGACGAAATAGATTTCGATATGGACCAAGAATTTCATAAACAAATAGACGAAGAGTTAAACAACGAAAGATTAGAGAAAGAAAAACAAAAGAAAATCTATGAAGATTCTTTTTTAGATTTAGAGACACAGATAGAAGCGATACAGTAGTAATGTCTTCTATAACAACGAACTTACCAGCATTAAAAATTAATCCATACGTCATACTGTTCGATACAGGCTCTTCAATAAACTTTATACACCCGGATTTAGTAAAACAATTTAAAGTAAAAACATATAACGAAAAATTAACTTTTAAAACAGTAAACGGAAAATCTAATTGCGATAAATATACAATAATAAAAATTCATAAAAAACCTTTAAAATGTTATGTTTATAAATTTCATAAAACATATAATATATTACTCGGAATAGAAGCATTTAAAATATTAAATATACAACTAAACTTTAAAGACAATAAAGTAAAATTAGACGATAAAATATATAAATTAGAAGAATCAACAAATTTAAAAGCAGAAACAAATAATATACAAATTAGAAATAGTCACTTAGATAATATAGAAAAAAGAGAGTTAGATAAACTAATAAACACATACACAGATCTGTTTCCAAACGAAAACGAAAACCTAACCTGCACTACCACCATAGAACACAAAATTCACGTAACAAATGAAACGCCGGTATACACAAAAAATTACCGACTTCCACAAATTTACGAAAAAGACATCGAAGAACATGTAAAAAAATTATTAGATAATAAAATAATACAAAAATCATTTTCACCCTGGTCATCCCCTATTTGGATCGTACCAAAAAAATTAGACGCTTCAGGAAAACAAAAAACTAGAATGGTAATAGATTTCAGAAAACTAAATTCAGTAACGAAAGATGATAAATACCCAATACCTAACATTGACACGATATTCGATCACATCGGACCCTCCGAATACTTTACAACCCTAGACCTACATTCAGGATTCCACCAGATAAAAATGAATAAAAATGATAGAGAAAAAACAGCTTTTTCCACAAGTTCTGGACACTACGAATACATTAGAATGCCTTTTGGACTTAAAAACGCACCTGCCACATTTCAACGAATGATTAATGAAGCATTAGGCGAATTAATTAATAAAATCTGTTTAGTATATATGGACGACATTATAATATTTGGCAAAAACTTAGAACATTTAAAAAATATAAGACTAGTATTCGAAAAACTACGTCAAGCAAATTTAAAAATACAAATAGATAAGTCAGAATTTTTACAACAAGAAGTTAAATTTTTAGGATATAAAATTAATCAAACCGGACTAACAACAGATGAAAAGAAAATAGAGACAATAAAAAATTTAAATTTACCAAAAACACAAAAAGAAATAAAACAATTCTTAGGAACTTTAGGATGGTATAGACGATTCATACCTAATTACGCAAACTTGACAAAACCTTTTACACAATGTCTAAGAAAAAATGTTAAAATAGATATAGATGATGAAAATTATAAGAACGCATTTGAACAATGTAAAAACACATTAATAAAATCCCCAATATTACAAAACCCAGACTTTAACAAAGAATTTATATTAACTACAGACGCAAGCGACTTTGCAATAGGCTATATTAGCACAAAAAACAGACGATAAAGAATTACCTATATGTTATGCCTCTAAAACTTTAAATAAAGCGGAACAGAATTACAGTACAATAGAAAAAGAACTAAAAGCAATAGTATGGGCAGTTAGAAATTTTAGACCATATATTTACGGACGGAAGTTCACCATAAAAACAGATCATAAACCTTTAATCTGGTTATTCAACATGAAAAACCCGAATCAAAAACTAATTAGATGGAAAATAGAATTGAGTGAATATAACTTTGAGATAAATTATTTACAAGGTAAAGAGAATGTTGTTGCAGACCTACTATCCAGACAGAAACCCAAATTTAAATTAAATAATTTAATAGGAGACGTATTAGAACAAAATCCCATCGCACACTGTATATCAAAAAACTGCGAAATGTCACGAGGTCTGGCGGAACAAATAAATTTAAAATATGAGTGCAAAGACTTTTGCAAAGAACGAAATAATAAAAATATCATTATTCAAAAAATAAATAATAAAATAATATTTCACCTAATTACAAAAATAAATCATTTTGATAAACCATTATTAAAAAATTTGGACAAACCTTTAAAAGAATTAAGAGATTACATGATTATAAATGAACTACCTATAATAAACATCCCAAAATTAGGATGCGGTTTAGACAAATTAGAATGGGAAAAAGTAAGAGAAAAGATAAATAAAATATTTGAAGATACTAATATAGAAATAAACGTTTTCACATTACCCGACGTTAACCATAACGAAACAGAAAACAGTAGCGAACAAAATAATATAGATCAAGAAGAAGATAACCAAACGGTACACAGCGCAAATGAGAATCCCATAGCAGGAATAAAATATTTAGATGAGAGAATTAATATAGCGGATAATCAAATAATAATTTATAAAGTAGACAGGGATACTGAAATAAAAATAGAAAAATATTTTGACAATAAAAAACAAAGACTTATTTGTAAATTTAATAAAGTAACTTTTAAACAAGATGTTATAGATTTTATAAAAACTTATCTAACCCCAAAAATTAGATATTTAGCCTTATTTCAAAAAGATTTAGATAAAGAAGTTTCAAAAATATTACAAGAAAATTTCCAACCAAATTCTATAAATATCATAGCGTGTACAAAATTAGTAAACAACGTAGAAAATAACGAGGAACAATTAGAAATTATACATGACTTTCACACAGGCCTTACAAATCATAGAGGAATTTTAGCCACCATAAGAGAATTAAAAGAAAAATATTATTGGCCAAACATGAATAAAGACATTCAAGAATATATAAACAACTGTGAAACGTGCCGATGTAATAAATATGAAAGAAAACCAATAAAAATAACCGACAATCTTACAATAACACCAAGCACACCATTTGAAATGATAAACATAGACTTGTTATCACTAAATAAAGAACCTTACTTGACGATATTAGATCAGTTCTCCAAGCACGCACAGATTATCAAGGTCGAAAATAAGAGCGCAAAACAAATAACAGATAAATTAAGAATATACTTTGAAACATACAAAATACCTAAGGAAATAATAATGGACAATGGTACAGAATTTAATAACACATTAATGAAAGATCTCTTAAGTAAAAAGAAAATTAAATTACATATAACTTGTGTTAATAACCCTAAAAGTAATGCAGTGGAAAGACTTCACTCAACATTAATAGAACAATTGAGAATATTACACTCAAGACCAGACACTAAAAACATAGCAATGTCAGAAAAAATACGAATGGCTACATTAGCGTATAATAATACAAAACATAGTACAACACAACTCAGGTTAGTTGAAATACTTTACGGAATATCAAATGAAAACATTTTTATAAAAACAGACCAATCCAAATTAAGAGAAAATTATGAAGAACAACAAAGGAAAATTAAGCATATTATTAAAGATAGAATAGAAAGAGAAAAATTAAAACGAAATACAGAAAATGACAATCCTTTAGAATTAACAGATAAAGTATATGTTAAACAGAATCCTAGAATTATTCATAAAATAAAGAAACCAATATACAGAAAATATTCAGTTAAAAATTATAACCCTCTATTAGGAAAAATTAAAATATTAGATAAAAAGAACAGAAGTAAAAATATAAAAATAAATCAACTAAAAATTAAATAAAAATTTCAGATGTCAAGGACAAATTCAAGATATCTCGAACAATAATGGATTCCACCTTGCCGAATTAGGTGAATGCAAAATCAAGACTGGTGAACAACTAATATACTATAACTACAACATAAATCCCATCTATGAAGAATTCCTAAAATTAAGAACAAATAGAGATAATTTATTAAAGAATATAAAACCCTATAATGAAACATTCCAAACATACATTAATATTTTAAATTATAATTATTTAGACTTAAATAATCAAATTCAAAAACTATTTAATAAAAGACAAAAACGCGGACTTATAAACGGATTAGGCTCCATTGTTAAATCAATAACAGGAAATTTAGATTCTACGGATAGTCAAAGATATGAAGAAATGTTTAATAAATTAAAAACAAATCAGGAAATACTACAAGGACAGAATGATGAAGTCATTAAACATAATAAAGATATGACAAATAAATTTAATACACAACTAGAAAATGTTAGACATAATGAAAAAGAATTAACACATCAAATTGAGAACATAATTCAGGCTTTAAAAGGAAATTTAGATTGGAAATTACAAATAGATATGGAAAGTAAATTTCAGAAATTAATATTAATAATAATGAATTTAAATGAATTAACAAAACAAATAGAAACAAGTTTAACCTTTTGCTCATTACACAAACTAGACGTTAGTATAATATCTTATGAAAATTTAAAACAAACTACACAAAATAACGACATTTGGAATTTAAACGAACTAATAGAAACCCATTGTAAATACTATAACGGAGAAATATACTTTATAATATCAATACCAACCTTCTCCCAAGAATCCTTCAAATTAAACCAGTTTACCCCATTACCAATGATTCAGAATGATAGATTCATAATAATGAGTGAACCTCAACAATTATATTTCACACAAGATAAGACTTATAAAATAAGCGAATGTAGTTATATTAAGAATAAATACTTGTGTATTACACAATTTATAGAAATAAGTAAATGTATGGGAAATATACTAGATAAGCAGAAGGATGATGATTGCAAATACCATAATATTGAGAAAAAGAATACTTTTGAATTAATTCAAAATACAAATGAACTAATTATGATTAGTCCAAATAAGCAAGAAATTCAAATGAACTGTAACGAAATAAAAATAAAAAGAAATATTCAAGGAATCTATAAGATAAAAATTAACCAAGAATGTCAAATAAATAATTTCACATTTAAAAGAATTCTACAAAAATATAAAGAAATTGAATTTAAAACATTTGAGAAGGAATTAATAAGTTCAAAATTTAATGATACTAAATTACAGAATATCTCCGATATTATATTAAATGAACCGAAAATTATAAAAATAAAAGAAATCAAAATTGAAAATAGCAGTCATCACTCTTATATAATATATGTTATAATATTTATATTAATAAGTTGTTATATTTTAAGAAAATATGTATTACCTAAAATAAAATTATATAGAAATGAAAGAAAATTAAGAAAGGTAAAAACAGTAAGAAAAAAGCTAAGTGAACTAGCTATGCAAGAACAAATATAATGAAAAAACTAAAAGGGGAGGAATTATGTATCTTGAACCTGTTGTTTCATTACATTAGTCATAACATCATCTAGCATAGGTTGCACATTTAGAAGATAAGATAAATGTAAATTATGTATCTTGAACCTGTTGTTTCATTACATTAGTCATAATATCATCTAGCATAGGTTGCATATTTAGAAGATAAGAGAAATGTATAAATAGGCTAGTTTAGTGAATAAGCACGCTCTTTGTATCGTAGACTCTGCACAGTCAAGTACTGTGACTCATATGTAACCATATACAGATTATAATAAAGTTATAATATAAATAAAGATTTTAGTATTCTTTTTAAAAACATAAAATCGAATACTCAAAATTTAATTTGTACGCAAGATATTGCTCAACGTGGTCATGATGAAAGTGTTTTAAGTTTAAATAAAGGTAATTTAAGAGAATTAATGTTATTTATAAGTAAACATGACACCATTGTACAAAACAAGTTACAGGATAGTTCAAAGAATGCTAAATACCTACATCATGATATCCAAAATTTATTAATTTCTATTATGGCGACCATTGTACGTACAAAAATTTCAGACGATGTAAAGGAATCAAAATTGTTTGCAATAATGTCTGACGAAACAAAAGAATTGAGTAAAGATGAACAAATAACTTATATAGTCCGGTACTTGCATCAAAATGCAATTCAGGAGAGGTTTAGGGTTTAAAAGTGCAAACGGTATTTTAGATGCTGCTAGTTTTGCAAATTATGTAAAAACAATATTAGATGAAAATAATATTTCATTAAGCAATTGTATAGCACAAGGATACGATGGTGCTGCTGTAATAAGTGGTCATTTAGGTGGCGTGCAAAATCATATTAAAAGTATTGTTCCGCAAGCAGTATACATATATTCATTGTAAATAAATAAATAAATAAATATATCATCACGCCTTTTTACCCATCACTGAGTGTGGCACTCTGCCTAAGCAGATCTCGGTAAGTGATATATTTTTTCGCGTGAAGTGCGGTTACCAGCCGTCAAATCACGGCCTCCAAAGATATTAGTGGTGGAGGAGCCACAGGGGTAGATTTTTTTAAATTGGTGAAAATTGTTTGTCGGCTGTGGGGATCGAACCAGGGTTCTCAAGATCCACAGGCCGACTCGATACCACTGAGCCACCTACCCCATATATTCATTGTTTTAACCATAAATTAAATTTAGTTGTTGTTGATTGTTGCAAACATTTGAAAAAGTCGGCTATTTTTTTTTCTAATCTTGACAAATTATATACATTTATGTCAAACTCTACAATTCATCCTCTATATTTAAATACGCAAAAACAAATTTATCCTACAAAACAGGATCGAGAATTAAAAAGGATATGTGATACGCGATGGACTGTTCAGTTCAGAGCATGCGAGACTGTTTTAGAAACAATTGAATGTATCTTTGTAACATTAAACAATCTTATTTCTAAAATTGATGAAAAAATAGAAGAGGTGAAGCAAAAGGTTTACTTTTACAAATTGATAAAGAATTTATTGTCTTACTGCTTATTTTTATAAAAAATTTAAAATTAGTTACAATTGTATCTAATTATCTCCAATCCCCTGATAAAAATTATGTAAAAGGTTTAAACTTAGTTCAAGAAACAATTAATGAATTTCAAAACTTACGAAACAATGATAATGAATGGAATTCTATATGGAAATCTGCAAATAATATTTTTTTGTTTTTTGGTTTAGATAAAACAGACGTTTTTGACCAATCAAAAAGAATGAAATTTATTCCAAAAAGGTTACAAGAGTTTATAGTAGATTGTGAAATAGATGATTCTGTAGACATAGAAGTAAAAAATGAGACTTAAGTTATACATCCCCATACTAGATAAAATTATAATTGAATTAAAAGAAAGATTTACAAAAAATGATACTATTTTAAAATCATTGCAAGCTTTTGACCGCACAGATGATTTATTCCTGAATAAAATTCATTTAACTAAATTAGCAGAACATTATAATAACATAAGTTGTGATTGTTTAGACTCAGAAATAACGCTAGTTACGAAACTTTTGTGTAGAGAGGAAAATAAAAATATTAAATCACTCATGGATTTTCTGCCATTCGTTGAACAATATAAGCAAGCATTTGAATGCATTTATAATTTGGTAAAAATTCGTATTTTAATGCCTGTATCAACAGCTTATTGTGAAAGGATCATTTTTCTCTTTAAAAAGAATTAAAAGTTATTTAATAAGAAGAATGACAAATGAAAGATTAGCAACATTAGTATATTAAGTGTAGAAAAAGACATGTTAAAATTAATGCGGGGCCCATGATTTGACGACTGGTAACCGCACTTTACTCGAAGAAATATATCATTTACCGAGATCTGCTACAGCCAAGTGTCACAATCAGTAATGAGTAAAAGGCGTGATGATGCCTTTATTTTTATTATTATATGATTTTAAATAAGTCAGACAACGTTTTAGCCAACGTTTGTGACTATTTTCAAGTCAACTAAAATAATATAAGTCTAAAGTCTTACTTGACTATTAAAAGTAAGTGTTCTAATAGTTTACGAGTATATATCTATATATATAAAAGAAAGTCGTGTTAGTTACACCACTTATAACTCAAGAACGGCAGAACAGATTTGGGTGAAAATTGGTAGGGAGGTAGCTTAGAGCCAGGAGACGGACATAAGATACTTTTTATCCCCTTCGACAGCGTAACTCGGTATGGTTGAAAATTTGAGTTTTGAAATAAATTTTTAGGTGAATTGAAGTGAAATGAAGTTTACTTAATAATGCCGCGAGCAAGACGATCGAATCTTTCCCGACAAAGCCGTAATGCAAGAAGAATACGAAATACTGCAAATGAAAGGACTGAAGAAGAACAAGAAATTGCACGTGAACAGCGCCGCGATAGTATGGCTCGACTTCGTGCTTCTCAATCACGAGAGCAAAGTGAAGCAGCCCGTGAAACAGCTCGGTTGGCAATGCGGAATCGTCGAGCGAACAACAGAGGTCAACAAATAGATAATTTGCGACGCAGAACAAGATATTTATCAAGTGCTGATTTGAATCGAGCAGCGTTTCGATACGGTTGCAGCAATGATTACAGCTTGCATCCTAGCGTTTGCATTGGGCAAATGGACGTTGTTTGTGAGTATTGTGGTGCATTAAAATTTTCCGGAGAAACGGCTGGATTATGCTGCCTTAATGGTAAAGTGAAATTGCCGTTGTTGACTCCGCCACATGAGCCATTGTATTCATTGCTTTGTGGCGAAACACAAGAATCACGCCACTTTCTTGCAAACACTCAAAAATACAATGGTTGTTTCCAAATGACGTCATTTGGGGCAGATATTATCGAAGAACGAGGATTTAATCCGACATTTAAGGTATTTATTTTTGTACTTACATAGAATGTAGTTAAAGAATAACTTACTTTATCTACTGGTATCTATTATATTTGCTAATTCTGAACTCTACTCTCCCACCCAAAAATATTTGCTAATTCGGAACTCTATTCGGAACTCTACTCTCCCACCGAAAAAAGTGTTTATAACCCAGTTAATACTGTCTGGTTTTTATTTTGTAGATACAAGGACAGATTCACCATCGAATTGGATCATTACTACCTTTCGAAGATACACAGAATAAATTTTTACAAATATATTTCATGGGCAACATGGAAGAACAACTTGATCGACGCCTAGCGATCAATGCAGGAATGAAGCGAGCAATTCTTCAAGACTTGCAGTGTCTGCTTCATGAACATCATGCGTTGGTCAAGTTGTTTAAGAGTGCTTTAGAGCGCATGCCAAATGATGACTATAAAGTTGTCATCAAAGCAGATAAACGACCATCTGGAACACACATGCTCCAACATTAGACGAAGTTGCCATCCTGATTGTTGGTGAACAATTGGAAAAACGCGATATTGTGCTTACACGTCGCGATACTGGGCAACTGCAACAAATATCTGAAACTCATCGATCATATGACGCATTGCAATACCCACTGATGTTTTGGCAAGGAGAAGATGGATATTATTTTAATATTAAAATGATAAATCCATTGAATGGTGAGTATCAGTATCATAATTTATTTCATATATTTGTGAAAGACACTGATTTAAAATAATGCTTATTAAAAAAATGGTTAATGTCTGTATTGTTTGCCTTTGAAATGGTTAATTATCAAATTTTTAATTTCAGGTGAAGAAACTACAAAGAAAGTTAGCTCAATGAATTATTACGCATATCGTTTGATGATTCGTCAAAATGCTGGCAACTATTTGCTGCGGTTTCGTCGATTGTTTCAGCAGTATTGCGTTGACATGTATGTAAAAATAGAAACGGAACGTTTAACATTCATTAGGTTGAACCAAGCCAAACTGCGTTCTGAGGAGTACATCCATTTACGTGATGCAGTTAGTACTGAAGGAAATGCAGCTAATATTGGTCGATTAACTATTCTGCCGGCGACGTACATTGGTAGTCCACGTCATATGCATGAATATGCACATGATGCAATGACATATGTTCGTCTTTACGGTCGGCCAGATCTCTTTATTACTTTTACCTGTAATCCAAAATGGATAGAAATTACTCAATTGCTGCTTCCCGGACAAACATCAAGTGATAGACACGACATCACAGCACGTATATTCAGGCAAAAAATTCGGTCCCTGATGAACTTTATTGTTAAACAACGCGTCTTTGGAGATACTCGATGCTGGATGTATTCAATCGAATGGCAAAAGCGAGGCCTGCCGCACGCACACATTCTTATTTGGTTAGTGGAAAGAATTCAGCCTGACCAAATAGATGATATCATATGTGCCGAGATTCCTGATCATGAAGTCGATCCAGACCTACATGATGTTGTTACTACTAATATGATTCATGGACCGTGTGGTGCCATCAATCCCCAATCACCTTGCATGGTCGATGGAAAGTGCTCTAAACGATATCCACGGAAATTAACGGCGGAGACTGTCACTGGCAACGATGGTTATCCGCTGTATCGGCGTCGATCACCAGATGACAACGGTCGAACTGTCACAACGAAAGTGAAAAGAATGGATTTCGTTGTCGACAACAGTTGGATTGTTCCCTATTCGCCACTTATTTCTAAAACGTTCAAGACACATTGCAACGTTGAATACTGCAATTCAGTTAAGTCCATAAAATATATTTGCAAATATGTCACGAAAGGCAGTGATATGGCGGTTTTTGGATTGCAATCCTCGAATACCAACGATGAAATTTCACGCTATCAAGTTGGTCGTTATGTGAACTGTAATGAAGCGATTTGGCGTATATTCGCATTTCCCATTCACGAACGTCATCCTACTGTTATGCATTTGGCGGTGCATCTGGAGAATGGTCAACGAGTATATTTCACGGCTACGAATGCTACGCAACGTGCTGAAACACCTCCAGCAACTACATTGACCAGTTTTTTTGCAATCTGCCAAAGCGATCAGTTTGCACGAACTTTGCTTTACTCGGAGATGCCACGTTATTATACTTGGAATGCTTCATCGAAGAATTTTCAAAGACGGAAGCAAGGTGATGCGGTTCCTGGGTATCCAGATGTGCGTTCTACTGATGCTCTTGGTCGTATGTATACAGTTCATCCAAAGAATGATGAATGTTTCTATTTGCGGTTGTTGCTGGTAAATGTGCGTGGGCCAACGTCATTTGAGACACTACGAACTGTTAATGGTGTAATATTCCCAACATATCGTGCTGCATGTGAAGAATTGAACTTATTAGAAAACGATACCCATTGGGATACGACAATCGCTGAAGCCATTATCTCTGCATCTCCAAGTCAGATACGCACATTATTCGCTATCATAATTTCGACATGTTTTCCATCAAACCCATGTAACCTGTGGCACAAATACAAGGATAATATGTCAGAAGATATTTTACATCAAATTCGTGTCAGTTCCAGAAATCACGATATTGAGATGAATGAGGAGATACATAATCGTGCTTTACTCTTGATCGAAGATATGTGTTACCTCATGTGCGGTAATTTATTAATCAGGTTAGGAATGCCAGCGCCATATCGTGAAATGAATGACGCATTTAATCGAGAATTGGAACGGGAACGTGAATATGATCACCAGGAATTAGATTTAGTAGTTCAAACGAATGTACCCCTGTTGCATTACCAACAAAAGGAAGTTTATGATACTTTAATGAAGGCAATCGATGATGAAAATGGTGGTTTATATTTCCTAGATGCCCCTGGTGGAACTGGCAAGACATTCCTCATGTCATTAGTTTTAGCAACTGTTCGGGCGAGATCCAACATAGCGGTTGCAGTTGCTTCTTCTGGAATAGCAGCCACATTGTTAGAAGGATGCCGTACGGCTCATTCAGCATTAAAATTACCGTTAAATCTTCAAACTATTGAAGAACCAACGTGTAATATTGCAAAACACTCAGCAATGGCCAAAGTTTTAGCGGCATCGAAAATCATCATCTGGGACGAATGCACAATGGCGCATAAACGTGCATTAGAAGAACTTAACCGAACATTAAAAGATTTACGCAATGACTCGAGATGTTTTGGAGGAGCAATGATTTTACTGTCTGGCGATTTCCGCCAAATACTGCCAGTAATTCCAAGATCTACGGCTGCCGACGAAATAAACGCTTGCCTCAAATCGTCAAATCTATGGCGCTATGTGAAGAAACTGCAGCTGACAACAAACATGAGAGTTACATTGCTTAATGATACATCTGCTGAAGATTTCTCGGAGCAATTGCTGACTATCGGTAATGGTCAAGTACCTGTCGATGAATCGAGCGGATTAATATCATTTCCAAATAATTTCTGTAATTTTGTCTCATCAAAAGACGAACTTATCAACAATGTATTTCCAAACATTATTTCTAACTACAAAAATAATGAATGGTTGAGTGAGCGAGCAATTTTAGCGGCTAAGAATAGAGATGTAGATGACCTGAACTACATAATTCAAAATAAGATCATTGGAACAATGCATTCATTCAAATCTATTGACTGCGTCACAAATGAAGATGAAGCCACCAACTATCCAATTGAATTTTTAAACTCTTTGGACGTGCCTGGCTTACCACCGCACAATTTACGCCTAAAGGTTGGCTCAGTAGTAATCATGCTTCGAAACATAAACCAACCAAAACTGTGCAACGGTACGCGTTTGGTGGTTAGAAAATTGATGAACAATGTAATTTACGCTACGATAATGATAGGAAAATTCAAAGGTGAGGAAGTTCTTATTCCGAGGATCCCGATGATCCCAACCGATATGCCGTTTGAATTTAAAAGAATTCAATTTCCGATACGTCTTGCATTTGCCATGACCATCAACAAATCACAAGGCCAATCCTTAAAAGTTTGTGGTTTAAATCTAGAACATTCATGTTTTTCCCATGGTCAATTATACGTGGCATGTTCACGGGTCGGAAGACCATCTGCGTTGTTTGTTTTTGCGCCTGATAATAAAACAAAAAATGTCGTGTATCACAAGGTACTTAAGTGAAGAGCAACCTATGTACTAAAATACAGAAATAATAATGAATGATTAATGTAGGTATTTAATTTTTTTGTATTTTTTCCAATAAAAAAAAACACAATCTGCTTATTTATTGCCATTAAGGCGGAACAAAGTTCGCCGGGTCAGCTAGTATATATATATATATATATATATATATATATATATATATATATATATATATATATATATATATATATATATATTCATGTGACATATAATTCAACTTCGTTTCGTTTTTTAATGTCAAATACTTTTTCGTCTTGAAACATGTCCATTAATAAGAATGCTTGATATAAAATTATAAAAATAAAATATAAATATATTATCACACCTTTTATCCATTACTGGGTGTGGCACTCTGCCGCAGCAGATCTTCGCGTGAAATGCGGTTCCCAGCCGTCAAATCACGGCCCCAAAGATGTTAGTGGAGGGGGAGCTACAGGGGTAGATTTAATTTTGGTGAAAATTGTTTGTCGGCTGTGGGGATCGAACCAGGGTTCTCAAGTTCCACATGCCGACTCGATACCACTGAGCCACCTACTAATACATTATTTCCGCTTATCTACTTTACAAATTATAATAAATATTACAAGAAATAATTAATCAAGTTTCCCTTTTTAACTGTTTTTAATATATCACGACATTCAAAATATTTTCTTAATTAAAGAAAGAATGTACCTCAATATTTTGATGTTTGAATTTATACTCGAAACATATTCGTTTAAAATAATTTGTCTTTAATTATCATATCATCAGAGTTTATGAAACTTCTAACTATTTGTCCACATAGTACAAACTATCGCTATTCTTTGTTATGATATTATCGTGAGGCGTTACCAGCAAATTGTCTATTTACTGAAAATATCAAGTAAATATTCAAATCAAATAAAAAGTCTGAATTATGCGCTCTAGTGGAAAGTGTAATCGTAATAATAATAATACTAATAATAATGTAATAAATATTTACGTAGCAAGTACACAATGTAAAACTGTACGTTCGACTGCTTTTTTATGGGTCATGGGACATTCAATGGTAAATTGTTCATATGCTGGTAATTTCGGGCCTACTAATTTTATAACATAAGTGTAAAAAATGCTCAGAATGCAAAACTGCATCTAATGATTTTAAAGTTAATTTTTTTTTATGTTAAAAATTTGCATCTAATGAGTTCAAAATTATTAATAATTTACATATTGAAAATAAAATTTACAACTCAAAGAATGCCATTCAAACTGTCATATTGTTTCAGTTTGACAGATAAAAGTAAGTTAGTTTATATTTAATTATTAATATTATTATTATTAGTGATATATATGAAAATTTATTAGTTATTATTGTTGTTATTTACTAAAAAATAAAGAATATTTAAAATTATGAATTAGTCGTCTATAATTTATTAAGGAATTTAATATTATAAAAGTTTCAATTGTGTGCACTTAGGTGCTATAGGCACTACAAGAAGATGGCATTTGTTATATTTTTGTTGTATATTTAATAATGTACCTATTTTACTAATTATGTGATTTTACATTTGACAAATACAAGAAAAACGCTACAGTATACAATAGAGCAAAATTACTTATACTTACGGTTATAGGAAACTTCCAATAAGGCAAATATTTATTATATGGAAAATTGCGATGAAGTAAAAATAAACATTGCAGTTGTAGATCGCCTCCCACATCGACTGTGTCTGGACCTTCAATAATAATTCTATCATATTCATAATTGTAATCTAAAATAAAATAAGTGAATTATTAAAATTTGCATTGAAGTCAGAATAAGTAGATGTAGATGTGTCATAATTAAACAGGGCAATACCTAAAATTGGTGACCCATTGCGCGCGTTTCTACATTACAAGATATCGGCTCTCAACTCTGCTATGAAATATTTGACAAATGTAAAAAACAAGCGCAGGCCAACACGTCCCTCCTGTCATATCTTTTCAATTCGTTTTTAGTTCTAACAATCCTATACAGGCAGTGTTCCATTTAAGGTGTGAATGTATTCGTATCCCAAAAACCGTAAGAGCTAAGAGTCGGTTCAATTAGACAAAAGTTGTCACATTAGTTGGATAGTTTGACCATGAATTTGTTTTTCCAAATAAATTCATACGTCACTAGATACTCACCAAAATATAAATTTAGCAATAACACACAGACTAAGTAACTAATAGGTTGGTAGTACTGAATTCATAAGGTCAAGTCAAAATTTCTACACTGTGATAATTAGAGAAGTGAAAAGATATTATATTTATATATTGCTAATGAAAAGTGTATAAACGTACTACATTACCAAGTAAGAGCATATTCAAATAGTATTATTAGCATTTTGGGAAAATTATAGTTCACTTGCCGAACATAACCTCACTATTTTTGGCGCAATGTCGGAACTAGACGAAAAACTTAAAGAAATCTTGAATAAACTGTCTACCCTAGACGAAATAAAAACTGAAATTACTACCTTTAAAGAAACTATAACCAGTAACACCGAAAAAATAGTACAGTTAGAAAAGGAAATTAAAAATCTACAAGTACGAATCGAACAACGTGACAAAACAATCGACAGCTTAGAAAAAGCAGTGAAATATAAGAATATAATAATTATTGGCCTAGTAGAGGAGGAAAACCAACTCGGATTAAAAGTATATTTAATGGAAATGTTTAAAAAATACTTAAAAATAACTCTACATGAGGATGATATTGAAAACACTTTCCGTTTGGGTAAAAATACAACGAAAATACGACCAGTAAGAGTTAGCTTCTCATCTTTAGCGAAAAAACAATTAATACTTTCTAAAAGATCATTGCTAAACGAGTCAAATATTTTTATTAACCACGATTTAAGCACTTTCCAAAGAGATCAAACAAGAGAACTTGTAAATAAAATGAAGAACGAAAGTGAAGCGGGTAAAGACGTTAAAATGGTCAATAATAAGCTGGTATATTTGAGTGAGAATAAGTAGCGTGACCGCCAATCGTCCGAAGATACGCCGGCAAAAAAGAAGCCAGCTCCGAATACTCCGAAGAATCTGAAGGGACAACAACGAACACTACCATCACTACTGGCCGCAACGGCGCCGTTCTATAAACAAGAGAATTTTCTCGTGAGCCCGACAACCCAGGCTGCGCGGTGATAAGACAGGAACAGGATAACCGGTTAAACACAACCTCTAGTAATCATTTTGAATGCATGAATAGTCATATTGAAGAAAACACAGGTAATAAATTTAGTTTTTCTCTAACTTTTTGGAATATTAATGGCTTGTCTAATTTATTTTGCCTAGAGAGCGAAACATTATTACAGCTCATTACAAATGATTTGATTTGTTTTTGTGAGACATGACACCAGATGGAAGATCCCAAAGTTCCTCCTTTTTTAACAGACAATTATAATATATTCCAAAGCAAAGCAACAAAAGATAAAACAAAAGGTCGCTCCAGTGGAGGTTTAATTATATTAACTAAAAAAAACAGTAATTATTTATGTAAAGTAATTGATAGTACTAATTTATGGCTGGTAATATAATTAAATATCTTAAAACCCAATGTAAACTTAATTGTTTTCTTCACATATTTAAAACCTCAATTAGATCTCACATGTATACATTTACTTTATGATACTCTCTATGATATATGTGAATTATATATGTTTCACCAAATTTACGTTATAGGTGACTTTAATGCGCACATCGGACAGTTAAATCAAAGTGGATGATGAAATTTTCTCATTCTCAAATATGTACGGCTCCAGGCTCTCAAGGCATGAAAAAGTAAATACAAGAGGTTTAAAATTAGTACAAATAATGGAAATGCTGGGATTATATACACTCAATGGGAGGAAAAAGGGAGATATCCCAGGGAACTATACATTTATGAACTTTAACGGCAATAGTACAATTGATCTGGCATGGTCAAATGAACAGGGCTGCCAAAATATCTCAAAATTCACTGTGTCACCTTCGTTAACTAATTCGTCGCACTCTCTATGTACAATTTTATTAGGTAAGCACCCTGAACATAATATATCTATAAATAATATAAATGATATGTCTAATAATTATGAAGTTGCTTTTAAATTTAATACTGACAATCTCGATTTATATAAATCTAACATTATTAATTCTAACCGAATTTACTTTCATAGCGATGATGTAAACAAACTTGCAGCTAATTTGGAATTAGCAGTAAAAGAAGCAGCATGTACTTCAAATATGCTAAAAGTAAGAAATACTAAACGGAAATAAATATATAATATAGTAAAAAAGCCGTGGTACAATTTAGAATGCAAAGAATTAAAATTAAAATGTAAATCCAGCTTGAAAGACCTGGACAAAAATTATTCTAAGGATAGTGTCACTACTTATTTGGCAGATAAGAAAAACTATAGAAAGTGTATTGATCAAGCTAAATATAATTATTTCAAACAAATTAACGAAAACTTAGCCAATGTTAAAAATAGCAAACAATTTTGGAATACAGTAAGGGAGCTATCGGTTAAGAATAATGATAATAACGAAATACCGTTATTAGATTGGGAAATTTATTATACAAATATTTTCGCGGTTAGTGACAATTTGTTTTTAAACTTTTTTGATGGCATGCACCCGCATTTTGACACCTCTATTAGTATGGAAGAGATTACGAAAAGCTTAGCTAAATGTAAACCTAATAAAGCTCCAGGTCACAATTGAATTAACAATGACTTTACATTCGTCTTCCTCCAAATTGGTTACACTACATCCATAATCTTTTTAACTCTATCTTAAACAGAGAACAAATCCCTTCATCGTGGTCCCGCGTTCACACTTTTCTTATTCACAAAAAAGGTGACAGATTAAACCCTGATAACTATCGAGGTATAGCATTAATTAGTTCAATATGTATGATATTCACACAGATCCTATATTTCCGGCTACAAATTTGATGTGAAGGAAATTAAATCTTAAATATCAATCAGGCAGGGTTCAGAAGGGGAAGAGGAACAGTTAACAACATTTTTTCGTTGTCAGTAATTTCGCATCTACAATTAAGACTAGGAAAACATAACGCTTTCGCGATTTTTATAGATTTTCGTAGAGCTTTTGATAGTCTGGATCATAACATCTTATGGCAAAAATTATATAACACTGGAATCTCTTCCAAATTATAAGATATAAGAATTTTACAAAGCTTGTATAACAATGCTACTTAATAATAATAATAATAATAATAATAATAATAAATTTCTTTTTATTTCACAATGGCGAAGTTCAGCTTGCGCTGTTCTACCACTTAACCATTGATACAGTTGATTACATAAGTAAAACTGTGACACAAATTACAAAAATAAAGTTTAACATGTATGACGTAAATATTTACAAGGATATTAATACATATTTACATCGTATAAGGTGTGCGAAAATTAAATTACAATTGAATACATGAAGAGTTACAGTTACTTTGCAAGTTAAAATTAATGGTAACCTTTCAAATCCCGTATCAATAACAAAAGGGGTATTACAGGGTGAGATACTTTCTCCTTTGCTTTTTGCACTATTCATTAATGATATATGGTCACATTTTCATAATATGGGAGTAAGAGGCATAAATATTGATGGTATGAACGATTTACTGTTAATGGCGTACGCAGATGATTTAGTAACCCTAGGACTTTCTGCAATAGATGTTAGACAAAAACTGACTATACTTAGTGATTACTGCGCTAAAAATGCTCTCATTGTTAATACCGATAAGTCAAAAATTTTAGAATTTCATAAAGGACGATCGAAAACGGAGGGTTGGACCCAGGTTGAAAAATTACTAAACTCAATTGTAAATGCTTCGTCTCTATATATGGTAGAAATTTGGGGTCAACAACACTCTGATGTTATTGAAAAAGGCAAATTACAATTTATAAAAAAATATCTACAAATCCCAAAGAACACGCCAAATTACTTTGTGAGATTGGAAACTGGAGTCGTACATATTGGAACGAGTATTTTGAAACGTACCTTGAGCTGGTGGGCAAGATTGTTAAGTATGCCAGACGAAGACACAAATAAGCAATTATATAACAGGCTCCTAGTATTAGATAATTCCTCTATTAATAAACCAGCCCTAAATTGGTGCACACAGTTAAAAAATGTCTTAACAGAAGTTGGCTTTGAAAGAGTGTGGACAAATCCATTTATAAGTAAAAGGGAAATTGAAAACATTGTTGTATCATATAGCGAACAACTTAAAAACAAAGACCTAGTTCATCTTCACGAATCTTCTTACAGCACATTTTATAAAACAATAAAAGGTAATTCTGATAGCGAGGAATATTTATATCTGAAAATCCCTTTAGTAAAAATAAGAATCATAGCTCAGCTATGATTGTCAAGTAAGCGTTGCTTCAGGATTTTATACAAAGGTAAAAAATATGAAATCAATAATACCGAAATATGCTCAATTTGTAATATGAACAAACTTGAAGATATTCAGCACTTTTTTACTGAATGTCCAATTTATATACCATTGAGAGAATGTTATTTACGTAAATATAATTTAAATACATTACCTGACTGGACCGACCTTTTTAAAACACTTTGTTTTGAAACAATAAATGATATATTTTATTACACCATTTCTGCCTTTAAATTGAGGAGCTTTTGTATGAACCAATGACACTTTTCCTCTTCCATTGTTTCGTTTGTCGTATGTCTCTCAAAATTATTATTATTTTCTTTTCTTCCATTTTTTTTTTGTTTAACTTTGATATTCCGGATAGTTTATATTTCAATTCAGATTTATTAAAAGTAATATTTTTTTAACTATTTTGCCTCATTATATCTCAATGCTTCTAATTCATGCTGTGTTTCCGACAAAATGATTTATAATTGCATTTTTATTGTAATTTTAGTTGTATACTC
Source organism: Pterostichus niger (assembly GCA_947425015.1). NCBI lineage: Eukaryota > Metazoa > Arthropoda > Insecta > Coleoptera > Carabidae > Pterostichus > Pterostichus niger. The sequence goes on along the minus strand of OX380352.1, from coordinate 11,228,937 downwards.
GTATTATGATATGTGTTTAATGTTATTACTGATACTTGTACTTTCTAATATTTCACTTAGTTATTATTACCAACTATTGTATAGGAGGCTTCTCCTGCAACAATTAGCTAAAATAAAATAAATAAGTAACTAATAAAAGAATAGACATATATTACAAAATATTGTTACAGAGTGGCCCCCGTGTCCGTAACGTAGAATATTTTTAAGCAAAATATTGTTGATTTGTTCATTTTAACCTAAATTCAATCAATAAAATATTTTTTGTTCTGAGTAACATTTTAATTTTAATTTATAATACATCTATGCAGTGGCGGCTCGACCATACGGGGTTCAGGGCTGCAGCCCTCCCACCAAAATGAAAACATTTTAAAATTATTATAGGTTATTACATTACTATACAATTATTTTACAAAAACATATATTTCCCGTTCGTAGTATATTTATTTTTGAATTGTAGGTACTAGGCATGAGGACTGCAGTCAGTACAGAACAAGTCACACCCACTGAAATATAGTAATACTGGAACGCGCTCTGGCGACGACAGCGCGAGCCGACAGAGACAGCGACTCGCGGGTAACAGCGTCTTTGTCGTAGAGTCCGCTCAAAAAGCGTTTGAACATACTGTATCCGCACAAAACTTATAGCGAATTTGGTTGGCGGGATAGGTGAATTGATAATCTGATAGATTGGATCTAAAATGTGTGTTATCTGTGGCTTAGATTTATATATAAATAAAAGAAAAGCGTCGAAAATTAGACAAAGTAAAAAACCTTTATAAATTTATATAATGTACTATAATTTGAAAATGATGGTTGGACTTATGGGTACCTGAAAAAAGTTATGTGGGTATTCGGATACCACTCAAGTCTGCAAAATTTCACACTGCATATGCGCACCATTTTCCTCACACAAACAATAATCCCGTCAACTTTGACATATTAACGAAGAAGCACCGGCTCGAATCAAACATAAACAAAGATATTCACTTTTCTGATGGCCTGTACGCCGCGTAACTTTTGTTCTAATGCGCATGCGCAGCAGTGTAAGACAATGACAGAATCGCCCGCGACTACCTGTCTCTGTCGGCACGCTTTTCGTACGCCGCGAGCATAGGGCAGTGCACGTTCCAGTATTACTATATTTCAGTGGTCACACCGCATAGTCAGTGTATTGAGCAGGTGGGGGTAACACGTGATATACATTTTTGTGATTTGTATTTATATCGTGGGCTGCAAACATTGCAGTCCGCACTACGTATTTTAGCTTGTATATACTTGTGTTTTATTACTATATGTATAATATTTATGATGAAAAATATGTTTAAATGCGTGTTTTTCAACTCCTAGTGATTTTTTATTGCAATGTTTTTCAGCCCTCCCACTAAAATAATTAGCGAGCCGCCACTGGACCTATGTATTATAAAATCATTTCATTAATAGTTCCTGATCAGTGTATGTATTTGGCAATATGATAGTATTTAATGTTTTCATCACAATAGTTGTAAGAAACATACGAGTATTACACAAGAACTGGATAGTGGCGAGTGCGTGATGTTGCGACTACATAATTGCTTTTCAATCCGATTTTGTACTATACTCTTTTTACGATCATATTCATACCCATTTAATAAAACTAAATGTTTTATTATTTATAAAATTGGATTATCATAAATACTGTGTAAGTTTCTTCTAACGGACATGTGTATGATCATAGGGACAAGTTTACATATGTTAGTATGTGGATTGTACAATAATACTCATTTACAGTAATGATCGTAGAAACAATAAATCAAATGATTGTTAGGAAAATCTCTTCAAATTGCATAATCTAAAATGACTGATACGCTTGTTTTCGTTTCTTTCTGCGTTCAGAGTTCCATTTTTACTTCATACTTTCTTCTTCATGTACTTGATTAGATTTTATATTTCCCTCAAAATTACGTACAAGGAAAATGTTTTCAGTCTAGAATAATATAAATACGCTATTAATAATTATACGAAAATATAATTATGTATCAACATACATACTATTTTCAATGCATATAGAACTCATATTTTTTGGATTTTACATAAGTGGTTCATGATAATATTAATAATTAATTAATTAATTACACGCAAAAAAAGAATTACTTGACTGTCAACATCAAAATATTTAATTCTACAAAACAAAATTTAAAACTTCACCTGAGATATCTATGACTAATTTTAAATTGATTTCGTTTATTTAGGGTAGCAAGAAATAGCATTTCAAACCCGGTACCAGAGTAAACAATGAACTGTCCAGGGCTTAGTCGACATTAGTGTATTCGAAAAACGAGCCACGGTTGACACGGTTACCTTTTTAGTTTATACCCACACTGACATGTTCCGTTTCTGTACCATGGTAATGGTAAAACTGTAACCATGATAAAATATTAACCCGCATCACAGTTTTTATTGAAATATACTATAAATTGTACAACAATCGTGGAATGTTACTCATTTCGCACGAGTGTGAAAGTTTGTAGCACGAGCTGAAGACAAATGCTACAATTCCTACAAGTGAGAAATGGACATTCTAGATAAGTTGTACCCTATGCTTATTCTATGGCTACGAAATTGTTGCTCTATTAATTTATATATTAATCATAAGTTTGTGCTTTTTTCACAATTCCACTGATATCTCTAAATAAGCATCTCACGTTACCAATGCTAACCGTGAGATATTCAAATATGTGTGCAATATACTATACTTGCGTTGTAATAACAACCACATAATGAGCAAATATCTTTGTGCTTGTAGAAAATGTATCTTTTATATTTTTAGCAGGCCGCACTTAAATACTATTAGTGAAGAATTAGCAAAATCGTACTACCCAAGAGATTTTTTTTGTTTTATTTATAAATCAGTCTGAATTCTTAAGAAACTAAGATTTGTGCCTCAAACGACTTCACTGCTCTTTACGTCTTCAGCCTTGTAAAAGAACTGAAAAATGAAGTTTTGCTGTTCAATTAATATATTAAAATCTTATATTCACCTGACCTTTAACGCTTCTGTAGCTCGCACATATAACCATGAACTACATCAATTTTGTGCCTACATTACTGACTTAATTAATTTAATTCGTATATTTGCTACTCGATGTCGATCCTAGTTATATTAAATGACTAAAGACAATCTTAGCAGGCACAATTTAGTTGAGCAGCACGCATTAAGCGTAAAGTGCAAGTAAATGAAATAAGACAAAGTACACCTAAATAAATAATAAAAATACGAATACGAATTATTACTTACCCCTAACATGAGGTACCAGTCGTATGGTAGACATTTTATTGTTTCTTTCAAAGATACATGTACAATTTGAGAAAATCTGTCCTTTCAGGTATTGACTTTCGAATGTGAATCCATAGTATGGGTGAAAACTGATCTGTACATACATTCAGAAAAATATGATATTCAATCATTTAAAAATATTATTTGAACATATGGAAAAAAAATTCAGTTCTCATAATTAATTATTAAAACAATCTTTTAGAATATATAGTACTCCTTGCCAATGTGGTGAAGTTTATATTGGACAAACAGGAAGAACCATTTTAAAAAGAGTTAGCAAACATAAGCGCCCCATTAGAATAAATTACCCTGTTCAATCTTTGATTGCTCAGCATGCAATACAATTTCTACACAAAATTAAATTTGAAGATACAAAAATCGTTGCCAGGCTTAAATATATGAATGGTCGATTAATCAGAGAAGCTATTGAAATTTACAAGAACAAGAATAACATGAACAAACGTGATGGCTGTGAATTGAAAAAAAATTGGTTTCCGCAGATCAAGACATTATAAATGCTTGTTTACTCGTTTCTTAGTTACTTGTATATAGGTACGATTTGCTAGTTATTATTTTCTGTCCTGGCGACGGTACACATTTATTGTACCTATCCGACGAAATAATTAAATTGACAAAATTTGAAAAAAAAACTGTTTCAATAATATTATTCTAATACAAATGTTTATCTTTTAATATCATTAACTCTAATAGCATTACTTTTTTGAATCAAATACTGCTAATAATAATATCAGATATGTTCAGTTCAATTCCCAAGAGGTTTTTGATATTGTCATGTTTAGATATTAACAAAAGCGCAGGGTCTGTTGAAACTCTATCAGTTTTTATACGAAATTATTTTCAGTACGTTAAATTATACGTTAACATGCATATCTAATCAATGATTAACAGATTGAGCATTGTCCCCCTATTTGGAAACAAGTACATGTTGTATCGGTATTCGGAAGCGGTGTAAAAAGTTTAATATAAAATTATAAACCTATATTAAAGCTTTGTATACTCAATTTACATCCTACGTGCAATGGATGATAGATGCCTAGAGGATTTTATTTATACTAACTATAGCAAAGCTTTTGATAAAATATATTACTACATAAACTAGCTAAAGTCGGCATTCATGGTAATTTACTGTATTATCGAGTAGAACCCAGGTTTTTGTAATCAATGGATACAAATCAGTTACTGTCACAATCTCTTCTGACGTCCTCAATGATGTGGGGAATTGCGTTTTGGCCTAATTTTCTATTATATGCAGAGGATTTAAAAAAAATTAAAATAACATCTAATGAAGATAGTGTTGCTCTTCAATCTGAATTTAGTTTTGATGCATATACATACAAAAGTTATTAACTTTAGCATTAATAGCGCTAAATGTTATCATATCATTGTCACAATAAACAGAAATATATTTCAAAATACTTATAAACTACTAGCACGAATATCACTACAGTCGACTTTGTTAAAAAACTTGGTGTTACATTTGACAAAAAATAAGTACTAGATATACATGTAGTAACATTGTGAAAAAGTCGTACAAAATGCGCAGATTTATATTTATATTTATATTTATGTTACGCTGTACAACAGGAACTTAATCCCAATTACAGTACAGGGTCCGCACTCACCGAGCCACAGTGTGGTAGTTCTTATAATTTTTAGCTTGAGTGAGATTCGAACTTGGGATCTCCGGATTCGAATTCCGTATCGCTATCCACACCACCGTACTGACATTCATGAGAATCGTACAAAATTTTAAAATTCTTACACTTTGTTGACTATATTTTTTACTTGCAAGAATTCAACTAGCATTTTCGATTATCTCTTGGGCTCCACAATATTCAATTTATATTAATCGTATTGAGAGCAGAGAAAATTTTACCGATACATGAATTATAGGTTTCTTGGTTTTGATCTTCATATAATGTCGTTGGAAATAGGCGCGCTTTGTTAGATACGGTGTTCTAATGTAATAGATTGTCCAGAACTTTTGCCTCAAATATGCTTATTTATTGTAATTTCCAGAGAACGAATTCTGCAATGAATAGATTTCAACTATTATATGCGAAATTTGTCAATAATATATTACTTCCTGATATTTTTTCATGAAATTCACAAAAACTTGCGACATGTATTACTCGTATTATTGAAATCAATTTTATTATGATTATTATTATTACATGAGACATTATTTGTACTTTATTCTAATTACATGTATTTATTGAATGTTATTGTTATACTACTGTTACTATGCTTATTGCTATGTACTTGTTACGTATTTTGTGCTTCTCTGTTAATGGGAACTAGGTACTATTGAGAATGCCGATTTTCATTAAAAAACAGCTAATTCAATTAGGTTACAGTCGTATAGTAGCAATTTTATTGTTTCTTCTGAAAACACAATCACAATAATTGGGCAACTATAGTTTTAAAATTCCAGTATAAAGCCATAGTATGGATAAAAACCCTGTACACACGTTTGTAAAACTATGACGATATTCAATAATTTCTAAATATTGTTTTAATTCACATGTATGTGTTACTTACCACATTATTCCAAAACTTCTGTTTTGAAGAGATGTGGCCTGGATTATATGTTCTAAATCCGGTATCATCACAAGTGAAAATGATGTTTATATCTGGAGCAGTAGGTCTGCATGGAACAAGCTTGTACCATAATCCTACCTCATATATGTTTATTTTAGAAGTGTTTATAGCTAAATAATTGTCATCTATAAAAAAAAACATATTTTAATCATTTTCAAATTCCATGAAATTCATTTAATATTTTAACATCGAATTAGTCAATGTATATACACAACTTGACGGCTGTGGCGGCGCTAACAGGCTGGCCGAGAGGAACCCGTGACCCTCCCCGCAGACTATCCTCTGTCTTTTATTTGTTAATGTTTTTTAATGTCAGATTTTAATTTAAATTTCATTATTTTGTTATCAACTTTTTATATTTTATATTATTTGTAGAATAATATAAATATTTTCAACAATCGCTGAAATCAGATGTTTGTTTTTCCTTACCGCGGGAAAGCTAAAAACTTAACTTGTAAAGCTTTGCAAAGTCATTCTACAAATTCATGGGGAATCAAGCTGAAACATGTCCTCTTGGTGTAGGTAAATAATACAAGTAAATATAATCAGTGTTGCCAAATCAGTAGAATTTCTACTAAATCTGATGGAATTGGGTGCGTATTTAATGACAAAAAAAACCTAGTGTAAAATGTGGTGAAATACTATATTTGAATTTAAACCTTAATTTTGTTCTAACATTTTTTTACACAAAAAATAACTCTTGAATTGATGGCCAAGCCAAAATATGCACTTCACCTTCGTCTTGTTCTTTGCTTTATTACGATACATATCATCGGCTAATTTAAATCGTCTTTGTGTATGATTGGTTGTTGCCCGATTTGTGTACTGTATCCTTGTCAACAGTTTTCTAACCTGACAATATCTTTAAAATGTAATATTGGACGTACATTATTCTAATAAGGTTACATCTTCTATTACGGTAATTTGTTTATTAAATTATTTTTTTGTTTCAAACAATTACATAAATTTTCAATTTCAGATGCCAAAACTACTACTCTTATGCTAACGTATGTATTGAATTTAATTATATATGTACTCGTATGTGGATACTTTTTTTTTAATTATAGGTATACATGTTTTGATTTTAGTAGAATTATAGTGGTAGGGAATGAGTTATATTTGGCAACGCTGAAAATAATATCAATGTTTATTTATTTTATTGTGTTAGAAGAGAGAAGTTGTGTCTAAAAAATATGTAGCGCAATACAAATATATTAAAATTTATTTTCAACGCGAACAAAGAAAAACTGATATAATAGAATTACCATCAAATAGTACAGCCTATATAAGTGAGGTATCTTCTAAGATCAGGGATAATGAAGAAAATGATAGTAGTTCGAGTGAAAATAACACAAGTGAAAATGAGATAAGTAATGTTGAAACTGATATACATGATGCATTGGTATTATCAAACAACGAGAAGAAAATAAATTTGCTTCCCCTGGACCTAGGATTTGTCTAAAATTCCTAGAAAAGGACCACGCCATCTGATGTGATCTCTATATTCACGACTAAAACAATTTGGCAGAATGAGAAGTTTCAAACCATTGTGGTTTAAAACATTTGCGTGGGTGGAGAATAGCGTATTAAAAGACAATGTTTATACTGCAGGTTTTCTCATAATGTTTATCAAGTCATCAGTTTTGTAAATGAAGGGTTTCACAATTGGAAAAATGCCTTTGATTCCAATGAAGGACTTAAAACAACATAAAATATGTATTATAAAGTATGTTAATTATTTAAAATTTTTAAAAAAACTATAAATGTTGAACAAATAGTAAATGAAAAACAACAAACCAAAATTGAAGAAACAGACTTTATATTATGACTATTGTATAAAAATTACATAGTAGTCCAAAGAATTTTAAATACTTACATCCTGATATTGAAAATGTATTAATTTCTATTATGGACTCTAAGGTACGAAAAACAAATGCGGAACAATAAAGGAATCAACAGTTTTTGCACTGCTATCTAAAGAAACAAAAGATATAGGTAAATAGGAACAAATAATTAGAGAGAGCTTTTTAGGGTTCGTTTTAAAAATCATATAAAAACAATATTATTTGAAAATAATATAATATTCGCGTAGGTATCATTCCAGGGGGAGGCCTTGAATGAACGACCAATGGACTACGAACCTAGTTTGTTAAATGCAGCGGAAATAAACCCTACCACTACAAAATGAGAGGTTTTCGCTGTCCTATAGGCCATAGATAAATTTCGTGGGTATTTAGAAGAAGCCCTAGTTAAAGTACTTAGCAATAACTAACTTTTATGGTAACTAATGTCTTTTAAATCACCTAGTGGAAGATTGGCTTGCTGGTGTAATGCCATTACCGATAAGCTCTCACATCTTGCACACGAACATGATTCTGTAGATGTATGTGTTCCCACCATTAGACATGCCTACAACTAACTTTAAAGAAACACGCAAGCTGCAAATAGCCGATTCAGATCTGGCGAAAATTATAACTTCACTTGTATCCACTCAGGATGTTATTGATGCTCGGCGATTATCTGAATGCGGATTTCTAAAGCTTGACGGCATTTTTATCGATTTTCATCAGATAACGATGAAGAAGAAGCTCAACAAGTCGCTCCGAAGTCTCAAGTTCCGTAGATAAATATTGTACGAGTCTCATGATGTGGTTTAAATAATGAATGAAAAACCAAGCAATTTACAACCTCAGGGTTTGCTTTAAACACCCGTAAAAAATAGACGCTTTGAGATTCTGGCAATTGACCTATAATCCACTAAAAGAAACGGACTATGGATATAAGTGGATATTTGTCGTAGAGGACACCTGCACCCGATGGATTGAACAATTTTCATTGAAAACTGCCACATTATATATATATTTATTTATTTCACTTATCTAAATAGTATAATAGGATATGTTTTTGTCATATACGAGTACTTCTGGTCGTGGAAAAATAATTATACATTTCACGTGCATAAAGTGCATTTGACACCCTCGTGAATTCGTAGACCTCGGAAAGCCTCAGTCTGCAGTTTCTTCACTATTGCGACAAACTGTCACTTGCGCACTAGGTACACAATTAATTATATTTACATCACCATTTTCACTATAGGATATTTTCACTGTGATATGACTGGCTCTATCCAGTAAAATATTTCTATATAATACATCATAATGCAGTATTGTCATATACCGGGTGGAACATCATACCTGTGTACATAGGCGATTAACATGAAAAAACAGTTTTTCCGTGCGCATTGCTCCCCAAATTAATTTAGCCAAATATGCTTCAAATAAATGTTGTAGAGCATAAAACTCTGCATCTAAATCAATAAACAGAATTACTTTTACATGCGTTATAACGACAGAAATTAAATAAGAAAATATTAAAAATTACGTTCAAAATATCAAAGGAAGTGAAACAAAAATAGATAAATGCTTGACGTTTTTCTGTCTATTTGATATTTTACCCCCGACAAATTAATCATTCAATAAAATTCATACAAAAAACTCCATACCTATGATTACAATTTAATAATAAATAAACAATTGTACATTTCAATGAAACGTTTATTGCTTATAGGGTTGGTCATGTAAAAATTATAACCTATCTATTATAATTCAAATATCAAACAATAATTCTCTCAATAAAATAATCACTACAATTTATTATTACAATAAATATTCAAATAAACCTCCATTTTCAGCCAAGCAATAACCAAGTTTATTGTAGAAGGAATGTCGTACATTAGCGAGCTGCCTATTTGTGATTAAGGCGCACTTATCCACGATAGCTTCTCTCAAAGAATTAATATTTGGGTGGCGTTGCTTATAAATTTTACATTTAAGATGACACCATAAAAAAATCGCTAGGTATTAAATCAGGAGATCTGTCAAACGTCAAGCATCTATCTATTTTTGTTTCACTTCCATAGCTATTTGATATTTTCAACGTAATTTTTAATATTTGTTTATTTAATTTCTGTCGTTATAACGCATGTAAATGTAATTCTGTTTTTTGATTTAGATGCAGAATTTTATGTTCTACAACATTTATTTGAAGCATTTTTGGCTAAAATAATTTGGGGAGCAATGCGCACAGAAAAACTGCTTTTTCATGTTAATCGCCTATGTACACAGGTATGATGTTCCACCCGGTATAATATAACAAGTAGTATGAAAATTGCTGAAAATATTTTGACATAAATTATGAGTTGTTATGGAAATGGAAACACAACAACGAATGTATATTTATGTCAAAATATTATCTGTCAATTTTCATACTACGAGTTGTATTCGGCTTGAGAATTTACCAAACAAGAGTTAATTAACAAGAATAGTTAGGTATTTATTTGTACATTATTAATTAGGTATTACAGTGATGAAAATTTTGAACATTAAATGTACACTGAACAAATGTAGAATTGACGTTTATGAAAATATTGGAAATATCATTTATTTTATTCGTAACCAAGGATATTATTAACAGTGGTATTTCCGATATCAATTTCACTAGTGATGAATTTCCGACGAAATGTACATTTCATTGGTTAATTTTCAAACAAATTCGTGATCCTATTGGTTGACAGTGACGTGTGGTGAATTCTCATTAAAATTTGTTAAGTATTACGTTTTGAAATTAAAAAATATATATAATAGAGTAAATGCTTGGTTTATTCCTAAGTTTATAATAGTCGCTAAATTATGACCATCTAGCTACTCTTACAATTGTAATGTTTCTCTTAATTAAACCGCTAGCGAGAATATCTTTATAAAAATATTATTTCTTAGTTTGAGATCATAAATTTGCATTAAAAGTTTTTCTGTTTCAACCAGGAATAGGACATACAATCGTACATGAAGAATGTTTAATATAAGTTAGGTACGAACCATGAACGAAGACGTATATCCTTGCGGATCTCCTGGAGGTGTCGAAGTTCACCTTTGTTCCGTGGCAATAGTAGAAGCCTACATTCTTTCCAGAAACGTTATACACCGTCAATATAGTCTCATGTTTATAATCTATTTCTTTGTCATTGTAGACATCAGTTATGTTTTTCTTAGAAGTGTTGAAATACTGTAAATAATATAGACAATTATTAAGTACATTTATATATTATGAAATAATACAACATATAATTAAATGTGTTAGTTGCTAACTAAACGTGTTAAAACTGTGTTGTATAAAAAAGATTAGATTTACGTATTAATTTGTATACTTAAGTAAACTGTTATTTTCAGCCTTTGCGGTAATAATGTCAACTTCATATTTGCTGCCAAATAAAGCCATAATAAATTAAACAAATTTAAATACATTTTTTAATTCAAAAAATTATATCGAATCTTATAAAATTCTTCTTCATCTTTTGTAATTGTATTCAATATTATTTTGTTGTCATTATTTTGTATAGATATAGAACAACTCCAATTAAATTATTATAATAGTAGTGTGTTTTTTAACAAAATAAATTAATTTTTTCCTTCTCTCCGTACATGAAAATCCTTTATGACAATTTTTAATTTAATACTCGAAGTTGATGCACTTTCTAATTTGAAATCTTGAAATAAGCCTGGATGTTCCACGAGAAAAAAAAATGTTAAGCGGAGTCCATAATTTTTTATTATTATTTATTAGTTTTATTTACAACTGACCGAATTAGCCATCAAGTAAATTTGATACAATACATAAATATTCAATGAGATTGTCATGCGAGAAGGTAACTCCCACTGGTGTTCATTCAGGGTCATCAGGTGTCATTAGACTGTCAGGACCATGGGCTTTTTTTCTCGTCAATCTTCTTACTTCGTTAGAGTTGTCTAGTAGATTAACTGCCAGATTATTGGGTTGGTTGTTGAGCCGTTGTTCGTATCTTGTTGAACGGGCTTTTATTTGTTCAGAGACATATTTTATTTTTAGATCATTATGTAGTGATTCGTTAGTAACGTACCAAGGGGCGTTTGTAATTATCCGGAGAATTTTGTTTTGTACTCGTTGGATTATATTTATGTTGGACTGCTTATCGCAGCCCCCCAATTCTATTCCATATGTCCATATGGGTATGATACTGGCTTTATAAATAAGTAGTTTAGAATGAAGTTGAAGTCTTGATTTTCTTCCTATTAACCAATATAGTTTTTGATTTGTATGTCTATTTGTTTTCTATTGATGGTAAGATGTTTTTTCCAGTTAAGTCTCTTTTCCAGGTACATACCAAGATACTTGACTTCTGTTTGTTGTGGTATGGCTTTATTATTAATCGTTACTTCTGGGCATATAGCGTGTCGAGTTGTAAATGTTACATGAACGGTTTTGTTTTCATTAATTTTTATTTTCCATTTGTTAGCCCATTGAGCTACTGCGTCTAGTGAGTTTTGTAAGATATTTGCTGCTTCATTCCGATTTTCGTGAGATGCCAATATCGCGGTATTGTCCGCGTAAGTGGTTGTAGTGACGTTTTCGTGCGTTTATTGCGTAAAATTTAGAGTAGTTTTCTTCGTGCATTACTTGAAAGTATCTATCCGTTAGGTATGATTTTAATAGTAGAAAATACTGGTGTGGTAATTTTTCTTTTACTTTGTAAAGTAGACCTGGGTGCAGCTGAACATATTTTTTTGACTTCGAAATTATTTTCAATTTGGGTTACCACTCTGTGTACTTGTTCTATAGTTGAGTGGCGTTCCCTAAACCCGAATTGATGTTCAGGTATTACATCACATTCTTCTAGTATTGGTTTCATACGTTTCAAAATGAGTTTCTGGAGACGTTTTGAGAGAACGGGAAGCAAGGATATCGGTCTATATGACGATGGATCGTGACTAGGTTTGCCTGGTTTTAGGATTAGGATAATTTGCGAGAACTTCCATTGTACTGGGAAGTATTGCACCCTTAAGATGGCATTAAATAGTTAAGTTATACCGACTATAGCTTTCTTGGGCAGGTTTTTGAGAATCGTTACCGTGATTAGGTTGTAGCCGGGGGCTTTTTTATTGTTCATATGTTTGATATCTTGAATGATTTCAGCTGGTGTAATGTGTTTTATGGGGGGAGATAATTGTAATGGGACGTCTAGGTTCTCCAGAATGATGTTGTCTTCTCCTACGGAATGTGTTTCATGTGGCTTGAAAATGTTGCTTAAATGTTCAGCCAGAGTTTCTGCTTTGTCTTTTCCTGTTCTTGCCCATGAGCCGTCGGGTTTCCTTAGTGGTGGAATGTGTTGTTTGGGTTGTTTTAATTTCCTTGTTGCCTTCCAAAGACAGTAATCGAATTTGGGACCGGGCGAATGGTTGCTAATGTATGTGTCAAAGGAATCCGATTTTATTCGTTTTATTAACGATTTTGGGTTTTTACTTAAGTTGTTTAAAATGGTTTTGTCTTGCGGGTGTCTGTTTGTCTGCCATCTTTTCCTAACCCTCCTTTTTTCAGAGATTATGTCACGTATGTGCTTAGGGTAATTTGTTATATTATTGTTGTATTTATTCTTCGTATATGGAGTAGAGAGGCGGGCTGCATCCTGTATAGTTTGCGTTATGTATTCAGCAGCATTGTCTATATCATCTTCTGTTTTTAGGGGCACGTTCAAGTCGGATTTTTCGTTCATTATAGCCTGGAAGTGTTTCCAGTCAGTTTTTTTTATTATATAGACTTGGTTTGTTTTTATTTTGTATGATGGTTGTGCTTACTGTCAGTATAACTGGCGAGTGGACAGAGGAGAGATCGAAGTTTTCTTCTACTTTCATGTAATGATGTGATATGTTTTTGGCGATGAAGAAATCTAGAATGTCGGGAGTTTTTTTAGGTCAGTTGGCCAGTATGTTGACTTTCCTGAGCTTATGGGTTGGAGATTTTCTTTATCCATCGTAATTTTGAGCTCTCTGCCTTTGGGGTTTGTCAAACGGGAGCCCCAGAACGGGTGTTTCGCGTTATAATCCCCTCCTGCAATGAAACGACTACCAAGGGCTTTAAAGAAATCCGTAAATTGGTTTTGTTTAATTGTATGTTTGGGCGGACAATATATCGCAGCTATCAACAGAGCACCATGGGAGTCTTTTATTCGAATGCTTGTCGATTGTAGGTACTATTTTTCGAATTTTTCGGATACGGAGTGGTTTATTTTATCTCTAATAATAATAGCCGTTCCTCCGTGTGCGCTTCCATCTGGGTGGTTCGTGTGAAATGTTTTGTAGTTTATTATGTTAAAATAGTTTCTGTTAGTAAAGTGGGTTTCGGATACTAAGAGAATGTCTAATTTTTGTTCTTTTAGGAATATTTCTACTTCCTCTTGGTGTTGGGAAATCCCATTGGCATTCCACAGAGCTATTCTCAAATTATTATCCATTTCTATTCAGGTTTGTGATAAGTGTGGAAATCATGTTTATTATTATGCTATTTTGATTCATCATTTGCTTGAACATTTCTTCAAATTTGAATAGGAATTGTTGCTTTGAAATCGCGTTGTTCTCAGTGTCGTTTCGCTTGTTTACTATATTTGAGTAACTATTGTGGTTTACTTCTTTTGGTTTATTAGATTTCGTGTTTTCTTCTGAATTAGGGTAATTATAATATTTTGTATTTTTTTGGTACGTCTGATTTCCTCTTAGTTTTTGTAATTCCCGGTAAGTGGTACAACCCTCATAATTTGCGGGGTATGGACCGTTGCAGTGTATGCATTTAGCTGGTGTTTTATTTTCTTTATTGCAAGTATTTGTAGGGTGATTTTTTGCACATTTTATTTATTACAAAAGGCTTTAGTATGTCCGAATTCTTGACAGCGTATGCATTGAGGGATTTCTCGTTTTTTCCTTGGAGGTTCCACTTAGATTTTAGTACCTAGTATGTGATTTTATATATGTCTTTGTTGTTTTCTCCTGGCTCTTGATCGATGAAAAACATGGGTAATTTTTATTTTGTTTTCCAACTTCTTATGTTAGATACATTACGTATGGTAAATCCTTTGTTCTTTAATTCTTGAATTATTTCTTGAACAGGCATGGTTGGGTGTAGGTGTTTAATCATTACCCTATAGGCTCTTTCTTCTTTAGGTTGATATGTCTGGAAAGCAATGTCATTTATTTTTAATAGATGAATAAGTTTACGATATGCGTCTGATGTTTTGGTGTTAACTTTTACGGTGTTGTTTGATAGCGTTTTGCAGTAAAATTCATCATTGCGTAGAATTGTTTGTAGGCAGGATAACATGTTTGGGAAGTTTACTACGTCCTGTATAAATACGGGAGGGGGTTTATAGCTAGTTGGTTCATTTCTCACGTCTTCTGTGTCCAGAAGAATGGTTTGATTGTTATATAACGGAGTAAATCTGTTATAGGTCTCAGTCACGGGTGTATTAAGTAGAATCTTTCTAGCTTTTAAGGGGTGAGTATTGCTTTCAGTAGATGCGATTTTTCGCTTATTTTTGATAACTTGCCAAGAGCAGCTTGAATTCGGTTCTTGGCTTTGATTTGAAGTGGTAGAACGTATAGTTAGTTGCATTTGTGTTTGTTCAAATACCATGGGGATTTACGAAGCACATGGAATAGGGGATTGGGTGGGGTATTGATTCGGTGATTGCATATTATATGCATATAGATTTTGGTATGGCGGAGAATTTTGATATGGAGAACAGATAGTTGAAGTGGAGAAAGTTGGTAGGCTGGATGTACTTACTGTGGTTGTTGTGATTGTGTTAACAGTATCTGTAACCGTGGCGAGGGTGGCGTTAGAAAAGCCGCCACTTTTTTCAGGCATTCTTGTCAGATTTTTCAGACTATCACTGTGTTTCACTTAGTATAGCTGAATTGCATTAGGTATCACTGAAATTTTCTAGTTTAATTGATCACTGAAACACACTGAATATCACTGTATGATTTAAACTGCTTACTTAATATCTAACCGATTAAATAACGTAACGTAATTGGCTGGTAACTAACCATTCGGCACGTCTTCGGTCGGTGACTGTCGATAACAGAATGAGTCCATAATAAAGAAAGAAAAAAAGTAACGCACGTGACTTGTCTTCCATACGAAATTTATTTAATATGTGAACAAATTTGAAACATGTATATTCACGTCGATTTCCTTATAATCAATATTAAAATAAATTGATAGTGCCTATTTTCGCTGGTCTTGTTTAGAAAAAGAATGCCTTTGAACTATTAAATATATAAATGGGATCCAACAGTTTTTCATTTACTTTATTTAGCACTGTTATTAACTTTTAATAGAAACTTTCGAGTATTTTGTAATTTTTATAGAGCATAATATGCAAAATCTTTAATTTTAATTGAAAAAGATTTGTTATTTACGGGCGCCCACAAACAAACTTTAAATTTTAAACTTAGTTTCTATATATAAAAGCAAATTGAATGTTTAATCGCAAAGTCAATTATTGCATATAACATGTAACTTCCATTTGTATAGTTCTGTGTTGTGTTTCTTTTAGAACTTCAACTGCGGTATCACTGTTCTTAGCGAAATTAGATCTATGTATTGATCATGAAACAAAACAGGACCGGCACCTTGAAAATCAATAGACTGAAATATTAAACATTGAAGGAACTGTTACAAAATTTCAATTAAATTAAATTAATGTTTATGTTTATTAATTTTTATTCATTACTGAATCCTATTAATCTAGTGACATAAAAAATGTTTGCTTCAATTATTTGTGCGAATTTCAGAAAAAAAATTTAAACACCCTATATAACTTATATTACCTAATGAATATAATTTTTTATGCAATAAAAGGATTTATGCATTCATAATATTCTAAATGAAAAAAATAAATATCATTCCAGGTAATGTTTAAATATATATCGTATTTAAAAAAAATTGCATGTAAGTACTTAAAACATTTTGTATTATATTTCATTGACAATACTTATTTGTACAACTAGTATTGAAAACAATACTTTTTTATGATTTTGAACTTTGATGCATGACAGTGAAGCCGAAATGTTCCAATCAAAAGAGTGAAAAAAAAAAACTTTCATTACATGTTGTACACGTCATTATTTTGCATGTCGAGTTTAGATTGATTTTACGAAGGTAAAAATTTAAAATTATTTTAAGTGATCACCAAAAAGATCAATAAATAAAAATATTAAAAACAAGTAAAATGAAACCAATGGAAATGTAGTATTTACTTTTTTCCATTATTCTTTACTTTTGTTTCATGATTTTAAAAATAGTTATAAAATCTATCACTTCCTACATGATTTTGCGATAAAAAAGCCGACTTTAACGATTAATATCAAATTATATATATATATATATATATATATATATATATATATATATATATATGGAAGAATCGTAAACTTCTGTTATATCTTAAATTTCTAGTTACATAATCAACTTTTTTTCATAATTTTACTATTCCAAAACATATCAGACCATTTATATTAAATATAAGACTTAGGTTTAATTACATATTTTGTTAGTAGTATTAGTTTCAAAATATAGTATATCATTTTCAATTAATTATAAAGAATAGAGTAGTCTTTGCATTTTGTATTTTTCTCGAGCATTGAAAAATAATGGGACTGGCTCAAATATTTACTTGTCGTGCTGTGAAACACAGATGACGCAATAGTTCATGGAGACTTCAAACATAGGTTATACTTTACCATTCAAAATTTAAAAAAATTCTTACTTTTTCTTCAATAGGAAGTTAGATACATTTTACCTTTCTATACAAACATTAACGTGTTACTGATGCTGATGAAATCTAATAGTTATTATTACGTTTAATCACTAAAAACATGTTATATGTGTGCACAAATCAATCTGTGAACTCTAGTGGGGGTATGTGTATGTGTAGTCTAATTTAAAAAGTTTTCATTGTGTAAGAAATGGCAAGTTATTATACAAAAAAAATACAAGAGTATTGTGTATGTAAATGGAAATCGTAGGTGAGACTCACGGGGCCGTTGTCTGCGTCGTTGAACGTCCAGCTCATCGGCTCGGCGCCGCGGCAGCCCAGCGTCAAATCCGTGGCCGCGTCCACCGTTATCTCGGAGCGCTCCGGGTAGATCAGCGCCACGCTCGTATACTGCAGCGCCACCGAACCTGGAATAAACACGAACATTGTCAATATCAACTTTAAATATGGTGGTGTATATCAAGGCATATTAATTAGCATCTTGATTAGACTAATCGTCAATAACGTGTGCCTTGCTGAAGTTCCTCCCGTTTTTAACATAAGAGTTACCTAAGTTCTACTTTTAAAATTTAAAGTCAGATATATTGTTTATAACTCTCTAACGATAAATACATATCCGATTAGCTTATTCATTGTGAAGCGACATAATTACTAATAATAAAGAAATAAAAATTAATTAAATACTGATTGTAAACAACTACCTTTGCTTACATTTTTAAATGCATACTGTTATTGTAACGTATGGATTTTTTTAAAACATATAAGACGTACTTTGCAAATTTATATAAGTATAGGTGGTCATAAGCGTTTAATATGGGAAATTGGTTCACAAATTATTTTAGACAAAATTGCTTTAAATAAATGTTGTAGAGAATTAAACGTTAGAAGAATAGGTATGGAATATAACCAAAGTTAGAACCAATTATATGATATTGTAACTATCCAAAACGTTTGTGTTTTGCGACTTAGTGCAAAGTAGAACCATTTTATGATATAAATAGTTTCTACATGAGAAAATGGTTTTTTACTTAAAAAAAATTCTATTATTGATCGAATATTATAAAACACAATTTTTGTTACAGTTACAATGTCATACCATTGTGGCAATTTCAATGAAGTATCTGTTTAAAAAATACTTTAAACTTGAATTTTTCGAGTGCAATTGTTATAAATTAAATCTGATTGCTAATTTATTTGCAAAATTGAGTTGCCCACAACATTTAATTGAAGTGTTCTACGCGACTTGTCGACAAAACAAAATCATATTTCCCAACAGGTTCGTCGCAATAAGACGCGCGGCCGGCGTTGTGTCGTTAAATTCCAGTACCAGATACATAGAATACTTTTTAAATGAAGTATAAATATAGTATAATCAGAATAATTTTATATTAATTATTTTACTAGTAAATTAGTATTGACAGTAGTTAGGAGCCAATAGTTATTTATAACGCTCTTTAAAATTTTCTGAAAAAAACTAAATGTATGACGGACGGCCCAGCACGCCTTGCGGCTATGTAAGCGTTTAATATAAAATTTTTTTTTTTAATGTCCAAAAAATTCTAAATTTTTTAGATGGAAATACTTGAGATAAATAATGTTGTTAAAGTTTTTTGACAACAGATACGTTAAAAGAATAGACATAGAATTTAAACAAATTTACAATTGCATGTCAATGTAACTGCCAAAAAGTTAGTGTTTTGCATATTTGTCCAAAGTAGAACCATTTTATGACCTGAAGAATTTTTTTATGAGAAAATTGTTTCATAATTTGAATTGTAAAATGAAAATAAAATAAATATATCATCACATCTTTTACGCATTACTCTGCTATAGCTAATTTCGATAAATGATATATTTATGCGCGTGAAATGCGGTTACCAGCCGTCGATTTTCGGCCCTCAAATATGTTAGTGGTGGGGGAGCCACAGGGATTATTTAGTGTGATGAAAACTGTTGATCGGCTGTGGGAAGCGAACCCAAGATCTCAGATTTACAATATTTATTTCTTAATAAACGCAATATTTAATTAGTATTTTTCTAAGTAAATAGAGAGAAAAATTGGAAAAAAAAAAACAGATTTTAATCTCAAAATTTTTATGAAAGAAAAATTCGGATGACGCGAAATTTAACTTTAAAATTATCTTCATTACTGTACGTTCAGTCGAAGTCATATGTTAAAAATTAGTTCGTGGAATGATTCCCTATAAATCAGAACTGTGTCGCTGTAGACGAAACCCGTTGTCAATGCCTATCATAGATATAGGAGTCTTTGGGATCGATGCTACGTTAGACACTATGAAAGAAGAATTCGGTTGAAGCCATACGTCGGACACAGGTGACGTGGTGTAGCGGTTAACATCTCTGCCCGGCAAGCGTAGGGTCCCTGGTTCGAATCCAGGCGTCATCCGAATTTTTCTTTCATAAAAATTTAACTTTAAAATTATCTTCATTACTGTACGTTCAGTCGAAGTCATATGTTAAAAATTAGTTCGTGGAATGATTCCCTATAAATCAGAACTGTGTCGCTGTAGACGAAACCCGTTGTCAATGCCTATCATAGATATAGGAGTCTTTGGGATCGATGCTACGTTAGACACTATGAAAGAAGAATTCGGTTGAAGCCATACGTCGGACACAGGTGACGTGGTGTAGCGGTTAACATCTCTGCCCGGCAAGCGTAGGGTCCCTGGTTCGAATCCAGGCGTCATCCGAATTTTTCTTTCATAAAAATTTAACTTTAAAATTATCTTCATTACTGTACGTTCAGTCGAAGTCATATGTTAAAAATTAGTTCGTGGAATGATTCCCTATAAATCAGAACTGTGTCGCTGTAGACGAAACCCGTTGTCAATGCCTATCATAGATATAGGAGTCTTTGGGATCGATGCTACGTTAGACACTATGAAAGAAGAATTCGGTTGAAGCCATACGTCGGACACAGGTGACGTGGTGTAGCGGTTAACATCTCTGCCCGGCAAGCGGAGGGTCCCTGGTTCGAATCCAGGCGTCATCCGAATTTTTCTTTCATAAAAATTTAACTTTAAAATTATCTTCATTACTGTACGTTCAGTCGAAGTCATATGTTAAAAATTAGTTCGTGGAATGATTCCCTATAAATCAGAACTGTGTCGCTGTAGACGAAACCCGTTGTCAATGCCTATCATAGATATAGGAGTCTTTGGGATCGATGCTACGTTAGACACTATGAAAGAAGAATTCGGTTGAAGCCATACGTCGGACACAGGTGACGTGGTGTAGCGGTTAACATCTCTGCCCGGCAAGCGGAGGGTCCCTGGTTCGAATCCAGGCGTCATCCGAATTTTTCTTTCATAAAAATTTAACTTTAAAATTATCTTCATTACTGTACGTTCAGTCGAAGTCATATGTTAAAAATAATACATAGTTTAGAAATACACAATGTTCAAATTACGAGAAACTTTTAAATAATACTTATGGGATAACGGATGTTCCTCAAACGAGCAGACGTAGTTAGAGGTTTATTATATTATTGATATTGTTCAGTTAGAGACTAAGGCTATCATTAGACTCTAATCAAGAAGAACAAGCTGTTCATCTTCAATTTGCAGTGTCTACCTATGTTACTTTGTGTTTTCTGTATCTACAATATTATTATTATTCTTTAACGAAAATTAAATCGCAAAAGGTAAGCAATTTAACTAAAATAGGTAACAAAAAATAAAATAAAATAATTAAATTTAATAGATGTCAGGATCCTAAAGAATAAAAAACACTATAATATATTATGTGACGCATATTTATTAGTTCTAATTTGTTTAGTATTATTATCGGTACTACTATTTTGTATGTTATCGTTGATTATTTACATAAAAAATGATTTGTCTATTAATCAAAATAATTGTATATAAATTAAAAATTGTTTCCTTAAATTAAATGATTGCACGCAGGCGGTAGTACCCCCTAGGACCGGCTCTGCCTGTAGGTTAATGATTTATGAACATTTCTCCTTACAAGTTTACCTTTATAAATAACCACATGCGTTTTATGTCACTTTATAATAAGATAATGTAAAAAGTACGTTTTAGGAAACGTATCTCCCAAATCGTACTACAGTTTCCAAAATATATTAGGAATGAGAAAATTTGTTATTAGTACGAATTTATTTTAATTATACTTTGACAATGAAACATAATTAAATAAAATATCATTCAAATTAATGTAGCTATTTGCGCTCGAAACACAAGATTTTTTTTCAGTCGCTACAACAAATGTTTCCATTTTAAGAATTTAATTTTACAAGTTTTCAGCGTTACAGTACATCATAAATGAAAATTATATATTTGCTACCTGTCACTGGTTGTTTTTGTAACGTTAAAGCTAGTTTTTGCTTTTTATATATATAAACGTCATAAATAAGATATTATGAACTTACCTTGAATTAACAAAAGTATTGCAATGATATATGTTAAATCTAACATTTTTATCGCTGAAACTGATACAAAGACAAACACTATGAAACTTGTGAGTTCTATCGCGAGACCGAACAGATTCACTGATTCAAAGTTTATGACTAAATTTATCTTCCTCAAAACTTTTCCTTGCATTTTTTCCTGTTTAGTTCTAAATAATTATCAAATAGTGGTCAGCCGTGTATAATAACAACAGCCAGATATTGAAATATTATCAATAAGTTAGTTGACATGCACTTTTTTTGTGGTTTCACGAAAAATGTGTTATCGTCATCCATTTGTTTTATCGTGATTAGTTTTTGCGTTGCAAAATAACTACTGTTTGTATTGTTTTTGAGGAAATCAGAAATTCTATTTTGCTAATATTAGCTTTTTGTCACTAACAGAACCAGACCTGATTTTATTAATAAATTTCTGTTATGAATAAAATATTGTGAGACGATACACATCTGTATTAGATATATTCAATTTATCTAAGATTATACAATGCTTAAGCCCATACCTGCAGGCCCGACGAGACGGGGGGGTAGGGGGTGGGGGTAAAATACCCAGGGCCCGTGGAATTCAAAGGGCCCGGATGTGATGCTATTTTATAAATTGCTTTTAATTTTCTACTATTTCACCAATTTTTTATATTCTTTTCTAAAACATGTATAACGAAATGTCTGATACACGTTTTCAACAATTTATTACATGTATAAAAATGACGAAATGCTTGATCAAGGGCCCCAGTTGCAAATTTTAAATAAATTTATACACTATTCAAAAGTACTTTATTACATTGTTGCATTTTTGTTCCTTATATTACTACATTGTATACAACACACATAGGCAAAGGCTCTATACATTTGTGCGTAGTGCTGTTTTGGTATCCCCTGCATTTATCGAATATGCAACTAGATATTAGATAGTCATACAGTGAGTATACAATACACATCGCTGCACCAATTAACTCTTACCGAACTGTTACCATATTTTAGCCTCGATTTTAGTGCGCACAATAAATTTTAAATTTGAAGACTTCAGTACTACGAAGGAATATTTATAACATACATATATGAAGGTAATTAATAGTTTTATGTAAATGAATATTAAGTTTTATAAAACATCTGTTTCTAACACTATTAATAATTTTTAACTCTTTTTGTAGATTCTGCCCTTACATACTTATGCAGACATAAATTTGTAGCAGATAACGAAAAATACATTTTAAACATTAAAAATGAGTTACAGCCATAAATCAGGTGCTTTAAAACGAAAAGAAAAAGCTGCAAGGGAAGAAAACCAAGCAAAACCATACATATATTTATAAATATATTTTTTTTTGTATCTTATATTTAATTAATAAATATTCAAAGTTAAAGGGGGCCCGAATTTTTTTCCCCGGGGCCCGCTTTTTCTCTCGGCGCCCCTGCATACCTGTATTGGTTTTTATGCGAATTGTTCTGTAGAAACTAATATCTAAATAGACGATGCATTTGTTTCAGGGTTGTCAACTCGTGGGGATGAGGAATATTTAAAGCCCGGCGCGAAAATTTATTCTTTTGTAAAACTTCTTGGATATTGAGGGATTTTTACAGTTTCTAACAATTACATATATTTATATACTCGTACATATTTTATTGAAAATACTTAATAGTTTGCTGCTATATTTCATGTCAAGAACGGTAGATTAATAATGTTATTTTCACATGCGCAGCGGAATTGCGGATGAATAAGCATAATTATAAGTGCATAGTTAGTTAAAAGTATTGACAACATTGTCAGCATAATTTTTTTGTTTACATTATGTCGGATTTTTCCGAAAAAATGGTCATCCCCTCAATTATTTTTAACGTAATTATATTTATATTACAGATTTAAAACCTATTTTAAAATGCACGTCAAACGAAATAAATAGTGAAAATATTCTACTTTCGGTGTGACTCACTCTTTCTTATTTTAAATAGAACAGCCTGTATATCTTTCAAAATAAAATGAAAGCTAAATTCATTAGACTATTTATTTAAATACTTGTCTAAGTTAACCAGTTACCTAGATAAAAAAAAAAACATGAAATAAAATATTAATAAACACCAAATTTTAAAAATATCCGCCATTTTCTTAACTCTTGATATAAAAACTAAATTAACACTAGAATAGTGGAATTTAGTTTATTTTGTGCATTGTTTCCAGAAGCAAATAGGCATTTGAATTAAGTGTATTGAATTGAGGTTTTTTTACGCTGATTTATAATGAAAAATGCACTTATTATACGTGGTTGAATTTAAAATGTCATGTAGAACTCAAATTTTGAAAAAGAATTCCTTTCAAAATAGGAAAGTTGGAATCAGTATCTGGATGTATCCTTCGGTCAATTTATGTAACCCTAGCTTAAGTATTTGTGTTTTTCAAACATTTTTGAAAACTGTAATAATAAAGCTTATCCACAAAAAGGGATTAACAACAGAAGCAAGTAACTATAGACCTATTTCTATTCTGTCAATTTTCTCAAACATTTTGGAAAAACTAAGGTCTAGACGAATTATTCAATTATTAACTAAGAATAATTTATTAACTAATAGAAAATTTGGATTTAAGGAATGTCGTTTAACTGAAATGGAAGCTTTTAAATTATTAAAACATCGATTTGACGGATCTCAGCATACCAATAGGATTTTTGTCGACCTCTCTAAAGCATTTGATTGAGTTAATTTCGACATGTTACTAAACAAATTAGAGACACTTGACGAACGAGGCGTGGTTTTAAATTAGATAGAAATATAACTTTAAAATCGCAGTCAAATCGTTGAAGTCAGTAATGTCAGATCTAATAAAGTTATCATTAAGTCAGTCCTCTCCGCAAGTAACATGGGTTCTGTACTAATATCATTTTCAATGGGTATTTTTATAGGTTCTCGAGATTGTTTTTGAAAGTGTAAATATCTTTGCAAAATATCCTGATACATATTCCATTTTTCATATTTAGGCAAATTTGAATTTAAAATATTTTTCATATCGCTATCAAGCTGGATAGATATGTTTTGTTTGTCACTGTTACGTAAACGATTGAATTTATTTTTTTAATATTATCCATTTTTTAAATTTCATCCATTTTTAATTAAACTACTTAAAATTCCTCTTATAAGTGCTACTAATAACAATGGTAAAAATTCTTCCCCGAATTGTACTAATATGTCTCCTTTGCTTCCAGTTTTCACCGCGTTTCGTAAGTTTTCTTAAAACATTTTTATTAGAGATGGACGAATATCATCCGCGAATAGTCGAATGCCACGAATATTGACAATATTCGATATTCGAGATTTTCGAATATTAACGTCAGTATAGCGTTATTTTAGGATTATTGAGTACTTGCAAACCATTCTGTAAATCAAAATTATTCGATAACACTAAATCTATAATTGTTTTTGTTGTTGTAGTCACTCGCGTGAAGTCATTCACCAATTGTTTATACCCATTCATTTGTACAATTTGTTTTAATTTAGAGGAATAATAGTTTTTTTCATCCGCCCAATTTATATTAAAATCTCCTAAAATAATTTGATAGTCTGTTGTGTCACAAAGATTTCCTAAAAATTCATCTACAAAATCAATAAATTCAGTACGATTACCACTTGGCGAATGGTATACGACCGAAACACAATAACTTTTTAAGTGAAACTTTATTTTAACACTAATTAACCAGTAGCACAAATCTTTATTACTATTTTTTAAAATCTTTACTTGTATATCTTCCCTTGCAAAAATTAATACTCCCCCTGTGTGTCTACTGATTGAATCACATCTTATTATTTTGTATCCATTTATATTTAATTCTCTGTTTTCCATATCCTCTGTTGTACGCGTTTCCGACAAGCAAATTATTGCTGGATTAATATTTCCCGCATATTCTTCAATTTCATCTTTATGGGCAATGTAACTTTGTGCATTCATATAAATTATAAAGGGATCCTTATTAGAATTCAGTAATTGCTATTTGTAATTTATTTTGTATTGAGCTGATTCCATTTTCCTCATTAATACAGGACATTTTCTATCCATTGCATTGTGTTGCACATTAATATTAAGATGAAATTTCTTGTTAGCATTTAAGCAATTTATACAAGTTGTTTTTTCCACTTTACATTCTGCAAACTTATGTTCACCCGCACATTTGCCACAGGCTATTTTATTGTTGCAATTGATTTGTTTATGATTGAATCCGAGACATTTGTAACATCTTTGAATATTAATATCCTCATATACTGGGCATCTGTTCCAGCTAATATTTAATTTACCCTCTTTCATAATTTTGACAAATGTTTCCCCATCTACTTCTACACTGGCCACTTTCTTGTTTTTTTCTTTCCCACACACCTTTTATACTAATTTCTGATTTATTCGTAAATATATTTTTATTTTGAGCTAACATATGTTCTTGTAAATTTTCTTGTGTTATTTCTTCATCAAAACCAACAATTTTTATGCTAGGCTTTGTAAATTCAGTAACTCTCATATTATATTTATCACCTAATTTAGTAACTGCTTCACATTCAAGTTTTTTTATATCGTCAACCTTGTTGCACTGCACTGCAATTCCACCTTCTTTGACATTTTTCACAGTTGTGACACCCACTGATATCTTGGAGGGTTTAATATTTTCACAGACATCATTTCTCGTTTGTTCACAATTTTGCTTTTCTTTTGGTGTAATTATAAGCGCTGGTTTACTACATATATACGCATAGTTTACTTTCTTCCCTTCACTAACTGTGTTACCTTCTGAAGTAATATTATTCACAATTTTTTTTATTTCAGTAATCTCACTGTAGAACTTACTTATTGCCTCATCAACTATATTTTTTACATCCTTTATAGATATATTTCCTTGCCGACAATTTATACAATACCACTTAATACCTTCGCATTCTTGTATTACTTTATACTGTTTATCTTTTACTCCGGCACATTTTAAATGGAACCAACTTTTGCACTGTCCATCGCACCCTAATACATTATCTCCATCGAATTCTATACAGCATTTACTGCAGATTTTAGCTTCATCAGTTTCTTCCTCATTCATTATCCCACTGTTTTGAGTTCACTGGTTTTTGCTGACACTCGTCAGTGTGCGCACCTGACTTAAACACGTTAGCAATGCATAATTAAGAATGCTCACTACAGTTTACTTATTTAGTTAAATTTATTTTTACAATTTCTATTTATTAATAGCACTATTTAATCAGTATTAAAATGTCAACTAAGTATCCCAACTTAACCATCACAGTTTTTAGAGTAATAGCATTATCATTTTAATATTTGATTTTCACTTTTTACTAGAGATGGGCGAATATCATCCGCGAATAGTCGAATGCCACGAATATTGACATTATTCGATATTCGAGATTTTCGAATATTAACGTCAGTATAGCGAACATTCGAATACCTCGAATATCGCGCCAATTTTTGACTATGTTTTTCTTTATCATTTGTACATAAACTTAAAGCTATTACAATACTTTGAAGTTATATTTTGTTTCAAAACCATGAAGACGTACCATATTTCAAATTTGTTTTTCGCCAACATCAGCCCGTACGTTTCACCTTAAATTTGAAGTTTTCGCCTTTTTCTTTTTTGTTTTAATTTTATTTTATCTTAACAATTTCATTCAAATAATGAAAAGGACATAATTAAATAATTATTAATAATTTTTGGAGTATTCGAATATTAGAGAACCTCGAATATTCGAGATCTGATTAATATTCGTATTCGATATTCGAATTCGAGAAATTTGATATTCGCCCATCTCTAATTTTTATGTCTTATAAGTTCAGATCGTTGTTTTCTATTAAGGCAAATTTGACCATGTAAAATATTATATACAAATTCGCAGATACATTTAATTGAAACAGTCAGTATTTTTTAATAATGCTAACCTATATTTAGGTTTCAACTTATATAGAGCCCGCAATAGTTCAATATTGCTGGTTATACTTGTACTCATTCTTATGATATAATCTCGGGAATATTTGTACTACGGTCAGGGGCGGATCCAGGGGGGTCATGGGGGCCATGACCCCCCTCCAGGCATAGACTTTTTTTAAATGTTGGCCCTAATACATAATAATGATGTCATTATTTACGATAACTCAATTTGTTAAACAAATTAAATAGAAAATATTATCTAAGAACTTCAAATTCTAAGATAATTATGAACTATTGTTTGATTTATTACTCTAATAAATAGGCAAAAACCAATATTTTGTGTGGATATTATTTCGACCCGCAGATGGGAGAGGTATTCTATTTGAGACCTAGTCAAGTACACTGCTCGACAAAAAAAAACCGGACACTTACATTTTTGAAAATATTCCTCTCGTTTCTGTCGAATAAATTATTATGTATTTTTGAATTATTATATATATTCAAATGTTTACGTAGCAAAAATTTCAAATTATCTTATAATTGTGAAAGGTTTATTAGATTATTTTTTTACTTTCATAATTTATTGAAGAAATCGAAATAACTTTGTCTTGTTAAATTTGTTTAAAATTCATTTGTTTTTGTTTTGGTCAGGTTGAAAAGTTTCAACTGTCTGTTATAAATGCTTTTATGCATAATTTAATACACAAATTTTAAAATGAGACCTGAAGATGTTGCCAGAGCCGTTGAATTAACTGAAGATGGACAAAGTATTCGATATATTTCCGCAACTTTAAATTTAGCACGAAGTACAGTGAATGACGCTATTAGGCGATACCATGGAACTGGACAGTATATAAGAAGACCAGGATCGAGTCGTAACCGAGTAACTACAGAACGGGATAATCGATTTATTGTATCCATGATTCTCCGTGATCGTCGTGTAACTGCTAGTACCGTCTCTCGACGATTAGCTGACGTTCGAGGAGTGACAATTTCGGCAAGAACGGTATCTCAGAGGTTAAACGAAGCTGGACTTCGATCCACGAGGCCAGCTACCGGGCCAGAATTGCTCCCAGCTCATCCAACAGCACGCCTTCGATTTGCCCAAAATCATGACAATTGGGATATCAAGAATTGGCGTTCAGTTTTATTTACAGATGAGTCCCGGTTTAGTTTACGATCACCAGATGGCCGTGAACGTGTTTGGCGAAGACCTGGAGAATGATATGCGGATTGTAATATCACCAAGAAGTCCGTTTCATGGACGTTCTATTATGGTATGGGCTGGTGTATCTTTGGAAGCACGTATGGCCCTTATCGTCATGAATAGTGGGATTATAAATGCACACAGTTACATAACAGACTGTCTAGACTGTCACGTTGTTCCATATGCTCCTTTTATAGGGGATCAATTTATTCTTATGTATGATAATGCAAGGCCACATATAGAAAATATTGTCAACAGATATTTGGATGAAGTGAATATTAACACAATGGATTGGCCAGCTCGCAGTCCTGATCTCAATCCAATAGAGCATGTATGGGACATGGAAACACTTTAGAGACCTTAGATGAACTTCTTGCTTCTCTAGAAGATGAATGAGGCAGATTGGACCAAGCTGACATTGCATGCCTTATAAGGAGAATGCCACAACGAATGACATAAGTTATTAGAGCTAGGGGTAGAAATACTCGATATTACTGTTGATATTTTTTATCATTGGATAACAATAATATCGAGTATATCTTGGCATTGGTCATGTAAAAAAAAAACATTGTTCCCTAATTTATTACATTGCTAATAAATTATAAGATAATTCGATTTTTTTGCTACATAAACATTTGAATACATGTAAAAATTTAAAAATACATCAAACTTTACTCGACAGAAACGAGAGGAAAGTCAATTTTTTAAAAATGTAAGTGTCCGTTTTTTTTTTGTCGAACAGTTAATATGACTGCCAACATTTGCACTTAGAAAATCAACTTCTAATTCAATAATTTTTGTATTCTATCGAAGAGCCGTTTAGATATTGAAACTTTATGATTTAAAAAGTGTTGGCGTTCTTAGGGGAAATTTTTGAGGACCCCCCCCCTAATTCTAAGTCTGGATCCGCCCCTGACTACGGTATTTATACTTGTTAGCGTAACTTTTTCACATAAAGTCTTTATTTCTTAATTGATTATGTTTTCTACTTCAATTTAGCGTTTAGGTGGATTACGAGTGCCGTTGGATAAGAACTTCATTTAAATAGCTAATTAACTATGCATTTTATGCCAGTTTGTGTTGAGATTTGTTAGTGATAAGTTGTATATCGTGTTGTGTTAGGTTGGGAGAATACTTGAGAACGAATTGGTGAGTTGAGTCAAGTGGTGTTACCACACGTGGTGTATGTGTATGTGGTCCTTTACTTGTGTATGCTGCGGTCACTCCAGGGAAGTCCCCTGTGGGGTTGACGGGGAGTGACAGCCAAGTATGCAGCCAACGAAGCACGACCCGCTAGCCCTCGTGCCAACGGTGCACTGGCATGCCATCTTTAGTGTTAACTCAGGAGGTGCCCAAAGTTTCGTTAACATCCCGCGATTGCGGGTGGAGTGTGGGTTTCTACTTGCCTTTCAATCCACACTCCCGGTACCCAGGTTAGGCAATCCGGTGGGTGGGTGTGTTGAGCACTGGTTCTGGTCACTCCGGTTGGCGCTGTCCTTGAGACGACTCTCAGAGTGACGTGTTGTTGTATGTGTTATTTCGAGCGATCACCTGCTGAGTGATTGTGTGTGTGGTGTGTGTGTGTGGTGTATGTGTGGTGGCAGTTGATTCCTCACTGAGTAACTTCTTATGTTATTTCTCTTTCCAGCTGGATACCGCGCACCAGAGTACCGCTGAGGCAGCATCCGCTCCGTCATCATTACTTTTACTAATTTGTCATTTGTTAATTCATTCAAATTCATCTTTTAATATACTTTTCTCGGGGTAAATAAACATATGTTAATCCGTCATGTGATGTACAAAACCGCAACAATCGAGTTTGTTTTGTTTTAGATTGAAAACTAAATAACCACGAGGTTCAGATGTTGCGTCACAGTACGCTTCTTGCACAAATTTGACATCTTCTGGAAAAACTTGACGCGATAGATGCATGATTAGCGCTTTGTCTCTAGAACTTTAAAAATAAATTATGTAATTTGCATTAAGAAATATATCTCTTTGGTCTTTTCCTTGATGAAATAAGTTTGATGTAAAAAAAAACAGATAAATTGTTATGATGAGATCATTTTATAAATATGTCTTGTACATGATCATCTGCCTCTCTCATTAAATCATCTATTATAATTAACACGGGATTTTATCCTTCTACATTAGGAATTGTGTTATATAAATTCTGCCCAGTTCAATAATACCAAAAAAAAATTTAAATACGGTATAAGTCATGTTGTTAATATTGGATATAAAATTGTTAACAAAGTATGATTTTCCACTGCTTCAGGGGCCAGCAATTATAGCAGAAAAAGGATGTTTAACTTTTGTACACATGTTGTCAACAAGATTCATTATACAATACTGTTAAAATGAAAGTATGTAACCAGTTATTTAAATATAATTATAGTTTCAATTTATTATATTGAAAGGTAGGTACTATATTGTTTATTTAAAACTATATATTTACAATGTACAAACAGTACACAACACATTCATAATAACTGCATTTTATTACAATTAAACAAATTCTACCAGCTGGGCTTTTTTACCCGCAGTACAATAATCTTTCAATCCAGTATACTTTATTCCTCACTTTGTAACGGATTTCTTTAAATCAGCTATGTCCGCATCAGATAAGCCATTGAACCGTCCAGGAAGATAGGTAACAAATTCTTCGCAATCTGCAATTATTTTTCTTCCAACTCCAGTATTAACAGCTTTGATATCTACTAATTTATATACTTTATTAATTTCTAAATCGACTATACTTCGTCGAGGTTTTATGTTGATTAATTGACCTGTTTTATTCAAAGTGCTGAAGTCCATCTCTAGAATAATGCAAATTAATTAATAAAGGGAATCAGAATTCGTCGGAAAAATATTCTCCCTTCGGTTTTCAAATTTCGATACGCTTCGTTTAAATCGTTTTATGACGCTTGGAGTCAACTAGCCTGTTGTCACTTCTAACCACATTCTGTCAAAAGAATAGCTAATAATAATGTTCTTCTTGAACCAAAGCTCCTCCTTTATACCTGCCCCCTGCCTACTACTCAATATTTCACTTTCAAAACAGTGAATGGAGGAATAATTGTAAATATATGTTTAAAAGGACCAAATGGAGTATAAAATTTAATATACAGTATGTTCATTTTAAGTGGTACACAATTGCTATTTCGAAAACTATAAGAGATACGAAATTGGATAAATTAGCAAACAGTTTCTATATTATAAGACTATTAAAACGAGCAAAACATGATTTTTTTAGATCAGTGGTTCTCAAAGTACGGGGTGCAATTTTCTTATTTTAAATGGCAATCTATTTTTTTAATTATCGATTCAGTATTTTTTTCTGAATTCAATGATATCCATATATAATACCCTACTATTACAAAATATTTGAGAAAAATTCAAAATTAAGATTGTAGCATTTTTATTTAAATATGCCTACGCAAGGAGTGCCATGAAAAAAAAAATTGAATAAAATGCAGAAATAATTGCAAAAACTGTAATAATTATCTTTAATTTATGAATAATTATTACTTAATAAACAAGATAGAATATAAAGACAAATAATTTATAAAAATTGTTCAAAATTGACATGAAAACAAATGTCTAATCTTTTTAGTAAACAATTTCTCACTAATCGCAGTGTTCTTCCGTTAACATTATTAAGAACAAATTCAATATTATTTTTTAATTTGTTTAAAGTATTGTAAACGGTGTCATAAATTTTATCCTTTAAATACTTCCATAAGTAAAAATGTAAAGGGCTTAAATCAGGAGATCTGGCAGGCCACGGAATAGGACTGTTAGTACCTATTCATTTGTCAGGAAACATTTCGTTGAGATATTCTGTAACCTGACGAGAATTGTGTGCAGGTGCTCCGTCTTGTTGAAAGTGAAGGTCCAGTGGTAAATCATCTAAAATCTCTTATTTACACCTTCATTTAACAGTAAATAACAAAATTCCAGTCGCCGATCGTAGTCATCAGGTTGCAGATGTTGTACTTTGTGAAGTTTGTAAGGTTCATATTTATTTTTCTTTAAAATTTTATGTACTGCCTCTACACTTACACCACATTCAACAGCGGTACTTCTGATGGAATGTCTTGGATTGCCTTCGAAATATGCCAGAACATTTATTTCATTAATTTCCTCATTGCGGCGCCTTCGTTTATTTATAAATGCAGAGGTATTGGAACGTAAACGAATTTCCAACCTCCGAAAAAAAATTATGAGCCGGCACTTGTCGCTCAGGATACAACTCACTACATGTTTACAGCTGCATTCGAATTTTTTTTCTACATCAAATGTATACTTCTTACATGTCTACATTCTCATCATGAGAAAAATTATCAATTTTGATGTTATAATACGGAAATACAGTTGAAAAGTTAAAAAAAATTATAATAAAAATTGTTTTATTCATTTGTTTTCTTCCATGGCACTCTTTGCGTAGACATTTTCAATAGAAATGTTAAAATTTTCTCAAATATTTTGTAATATTAGGGTATTACATATGGATATCGTTGAATTCAGAAAAAATACTGAATTTAATAAGCAAATAAAAAAATAGATTGCCATTATAAATATAAAGTTGCACCCCGTATTTGAGAACCACTGATCTAAAAAAATTATTGTTTTGCTCGTTTTAATAGTTTTATACGAGTATAGAAATTGTTTGCTATAATTTTTAAGTTCTATTGAAAAGAAATTTTAAACAATTATGTTAAAATATAAATTTAGGAGAATAATATTTTACTGATTTTTAGTGGAAATAAATTTTATTTTCCACAGATAAAATAATGTTTTATATAAACTAGTAGTACCTGCATTTTGACATGGTTGCAAATAAAAAATAACTTTGAAATAGAATCATAAAAATAATAGATTGCTATTTAAAAAAAATTATATTGCCCTCTTTATTATGATTTGATCAAATATCTCTAGTTGGCTAGAGCGTTTGTCCAGACTTTTAAAGACCGCAGATTCAAAGCGTAGTGCTATCTTTGATAAAAATTGTATCTCCAATTAAAGTCAATAATATTAATCGAAAATATGCAATTATATGTACGATTAATAAATATATACAATTAATTATATATGCTCCCTAATTATTATCAAAATATATACTAATGATTAAACTTCAATTTATGTGTAATTGTTAAATAAAGTTCCAAAGAAATTAAGAAAACAGCCAAACTAAATAAGATTTTAAACAAAAATTAAAATCCAATAAAATAATTTGGAATCACGAAAATTTTATACTCCAAAAAATCACTAGACTATATATTATCAATATAAAATTCTCACCTGAGATCGATGTTAAACTGCGGATGCCTAGCGTCGTCAATCAGACACAAACCGAAAGAAATTTTTCGTTAAAATATTAAAATATTAAATATTGTCATTGATTACGAGTTTACATCAAAAACCATTGCAAAATATGTAAAATTCGCAAAATAGCTGCTATTCAGTTCAATATTATTAAATGAAAAATTGTATATATTTTTTTAAGTGGATGAAAGTTCTGCGAATTTTTCTTTTAAAATTACTTACAATAATTCTATAATAGGTGCAAAAAATCTTAAAATAAAAACTATTTGGTACATATTTTAACTAGAATATGAGTAATGTTGCACTCCTGTAATAAAAAATGTTTCTCTGTAATTATTTATTTTGTTTCGCATGTCTTATACTTTTTGGAAAAAATAGACAAATTTTAACTACATAATCCAAAAAGCTTATATGATAAAATACAAAATTTTAAATCAGTTCGGAATATTCGACTGAGTGTATAAGTAGATAAATATTATAATTTGTTAATGCTGAATTACTAGTTCTTTTTTTGAATTATAGATAATAAAATGAGTAATTTAATAAGTATTTAATGATAAAAAAATTAAATACGAAATAAAAGCACTTGTATGCATTAAAAACTAAAGATTTACTAATCTTGTCAACATAAAAACGTAGTCCTTAGAAATAGTTATCAACGTTATTCAAATCCTCAGACATAATATACTTAAATACTAATAAATAAATAATATATCATCACGCCTTTTACCCATTCCTGGGTGTGGCACTCTGCCTAAGCAGATCTCGGTAAGTGATATATTTTTTCGCGTGAAGTGCGGTTACCAGCCGTCAAATCACGGCCCTCAAAGAT
The DNA here is from genome assembly GCA_947425015.1 of Pterostichus niger. Taxonomy (NCBI): domain Eukaryota; kingdom Metazoa; phylum Arthropoda; class Insecta; order Coleoptera; family Carabidae; genus Pterostichus; species Pterostichus niger. The sequence goes on along the minus strand of OX380352.1, from coordinate 11,193,642 downwards.
ATTAGTGGAGAGGGAGCCACAGGGATAGATTTTTAAATTGGTGAAAATTGTTTGTCGGCTGTGGGGATCGAACTAGGGTTCTCAAGATCCACAGGCCGACTCGATATCACTGAGCTATCTACCCCATAATACTAATGTAATAATCGTAACTAAATATAGATAATTAAGAACATAAAACAAAAGCAATTAAAAATTCTGATAAAATGCTGCCGACACAAACGTCACATTTATTTTTGGCTTTTGGTCGCTAAGCAAATTACAATAATTGCAAAATATGAAGAATATTAAAAAATGTGAAAACAAATTATCATTCAAATGTGTAATATTGGTCGCACATCAATTAATCTGCATTCATTCAATAAATTACAAAGTAATGAATAAAATTTGCCATGAGGTTTGATAACAAAATTGGACATCGAACTAAATAATATAGAATCCAAGAATATGTAATGCTCAAAACAAAAACAAGTATTATATTAATTTAAGCTCATCTCACCTGAGATCGAAATTTAACCTCGCATATTATCAGAATTAATTCGTGACAAAATGAAAAATACGACCTTCACTCTGTAATATTTTTTGTATGTTCTAGGTAAAAAATGAACAAGAAGTCTGTAATTGGCTGAACTTGCTTGTCCAACTACGCATGCACCGACAAAAATGTGAACCAATGAACCAATTAATGTAGTTTATTATGATTATGGAAACATGTCTTCTTAACTTTTAAATATTTACAGAGGTAAAAGTAACATTAAAATTTTATTGACATCTACTAATGTAGGAATAGGCTATTAGTAATGACATTATTTTATACCTTCCGGATGATTTCATGTACAAAAAGTATATAATTTTTTATTAGTTAAATAAATTAAAAAAATAATTATAATAAATACGAACTTTATCGTTGTTATATGGATAACTTAGAATTGAAATTAATATCTGATACACCAATGTTCGATCCTGGCGCCATCTATTGATACACAAAATGTACTGTTATTAAATAATTAACAAATATAATTGATGCTCATATAAGGTTACTATAAAATCAAATGGCTGTCATATTGCTTATTTGGGACAGTTATATTTTGAAATATATAGATTCAGGGTTTGTGACAGCATCGAGGACAAATAATATATGTTCTTATAATCGATAATTAGTTTTAATGGTACTAGTATAATTTTAGAGACCCTAGTAGAAAGTTAAATAGGTTTGCGACTATGCATGGATTAGAAACAAACAGTTATTCCACACCTCATCCACAGTCATATTCTTTATACAGCACCTCATCTTTCTCTGTCTATCAATCTTATTCATGCATCGAATATAGAAACTGCAAAATTTACACATGCCTAGTCTGATCTGTTTGATTCATTCGCAATATATTTTTCTTAAAATCTTCTTTTCCTGAAGGACCCTAAGCCATCGGATTTATTCTTGACAAGAGTACAAGCTACTAGAGTTGGCGCCGCCAGCGCACGACTTTTTTAATGTTTGTATTTATAATGCTATTGTTGTTTGATTATGATGTAGGTGGTTCAGTGGTATCGAATCGGCCTGTGAATTTGAGAACCTGGGTTCTATTCTCACAGCTGACAAATTTTTTTTACCACATTTAAATATCCCTTGTAGTTTCCCCTCCACACGCATCTTTAACGCCTAGCAACCGGACTTCAAGCTAAGAAATATATCACTTACCGGGATCTGCTACGGCAGATTTCCATATCCTTTAAGGGGTATTTCTTTATTTATTTATATATTTACTTGTTTTACTAATTTTTTTTTCCTTTTTCATTATTTCTTTATGTTTAATTCGTTACCGTTCGTATTTAGTTCCGATTTTATTAAATTAGGTCAATAATAGGATTTTATATTATAAGTGTCTTCTAACATTTTATTCATTTTAAAGAAGCTCATGTAAAGAATATAAATAATTAACTTTGTGTACTAAACATTATTTCATGAATTTCCTTATTTATTGATTTAGGTTTCTAGTATCCCTTTGTAATATAATCCTTTGAACTTTATTATTAAATATTTTTTAATTTTTAATTTTAGTATTTTCTTTCATTTCTTTGATTACTGTTGGCAACCGTGCAAACTGGTAGTAGCTTAATTTGATCAATTTTCTTAATACTCTATTTTTCAACAATTAAGACTATAAATAAATCCAAACAGTGAAGTGACTTATAATTAAGTGTACCTCAGTTCAAATATTTACATAAAAACACCGTGTAGTTTAACCAAAGTGTGAAAAGTGACTGTAATTAAGCACTAACCTATCACAAGGCTAACGCGTAGTGGCTACACAGTCGCGCGTTTACGCGCATTTCTGCTCAATTATTGAAAATCAGTGTGGTAACAAAAAATTTATTTCAGCGAAACAAAAAAAAAAGAAAGTACAATGCAGCTAACTAGTGACGGATCTAATCATGTAACTCAAACTGCAACAAACGTGATAACGACTCTAGCTACCTCACCACTCTACACACAATCGATATCGACAACGCAACTAACACCAATATCAAGCGCAATAATAGGAAATCTAACGTTCTCCGACAGTCCTCTCCAATGACATACAGATACCCACCACCATCTGGACTACCCGGTATCGCTTCACCAATCTCACCACAAACACTTACACAAAAATCGACCGAATCTACCGGACTGCCATGTTAAATCATCCAGAGAAGAAACCCAGCAAAAAGAAACCGAGAAAGGGATGCAGATGTATCCTACGAAAACAGGAATAAACGAAGCAACAACAATAGCACAGCTACGACTACTGCTAATAAATATGCCACGCTAGAAAACGAACCAACTGAAACTAACGAATCCATAGAAACGCAAACAAATAAAGAATCAAAACCTCCACCTGTCTTCGTACAAGACGTTGATCAATTTCGATCAATGTTAACAACCCTAGAAACTGTACTTAAAACTTCAAAATTCATATGCAAATCCCTTGCAAATAATACAGTAAAAATTAATACAGACTCACCAGACTCATACAGAAAACTAATACACCTGTTAAACTCCAATAACATAGCGTACCATACATTCCAAATCCGCCAGGAAAGATCCTACAGAGTCGTTATAAAAAATATACACCACTCTATCCCGACAGACGACATTAAGGAAGCCTTAGAAGCAAAAGGTTTCAAAATAAGAAATGTTTCAAACATAAAAAGTTGGATGAGTAAAGTACCCCTCCACATGTTCTACGTTGATCAGGAACCAGGCGCAGACAACAAAAAAATCTTCGACTTAAAACACATACTAGGCACTAAAATTATAGTAGAAGCCCCAAGAAAAAAAGGAAATAGCGCAATGCATGCGTTGCCAAGAATACGGGCATACAAGAAGATACTGTAAAAAACCATATTATTGTGTAAAATGTGGAAACAACCACCCGTCTACTGAATGCTATAAAGACAAAAACACACCAGCATCATGCGCCCTATGCTCTGGACCCCACCCAGCAAACTACAAAGGCTACAGGGTCTACCAGGACCTACCAAAAATTTGCAACAAAACCTCTCTAAATACTCCATTGCATTTTAATATTCCTACGAACAAATACTACCCTCGGACAACAAGGGAAAACGCGAGCTACGCCAAAGTAGCAAAAAATACTACAGCCCAAGGAATTGATGAGCATCACACACAATTAGAAAACGACATCTCAATGAAAACCTTCTTAAATAAATTCGAATCAATGTTTCGTCAAATGATGCAACAAAATACGATGATCATAAACCTTCTCACAACTTTTATCAATAAGTTCAATGGCTAATTCAATCAGAATAGCACTCTGGAACGCCAATGGATTGGCGCGACATCGAAACGAAATAGAAATCTTTCTCAAGCACCAAAAAATTGACATAATGCTTATAAGCGAAACGCATTTCACACAAAGAACATACTTTAAAATCTCTAATTATGAAACATATAACACCAATCATCCTGACGGAACGGCGCATGGGGATACTGCACTGATAATATCGAATAAAATAAAACATTGTGAATTAGAGAAATTCGACAAAGAACATTTACAGGAAACAAACATTAGAATAAAAGACAGTCACGGTTCACTTGTCGTTTCTGCAGTTTATTGCCCGCCCAGACACACAATCAAAAAGAATGATTTTGAAGAATATTTTAACACACTGGGGAAAAGATTTATCTCAGGGGGAGATTATAATTCCAAACATCCCCAATGGGGTTCAAGAATAACAAACCCAAAAGGTACAGAACTGCAGAAAGAACTTTCAGCCAAAGGATATAATCATTTCAGCACAAGAAAACCAACATACTGGCCCACTGACCCCAACAAACGCCCATACTTGCTGGACTTCTTTATTGTAAAAAATATCTTCCAAAACTACGCCAATATTGAACCTTGCTACGACCTTACATCAGACCACTCATCAGTCATACTTACCATAAGTACGACACTTATAGTAAAAGAAAAGAAACCCACCTTATGCAACAAAAAAACTAACATCTTCCAAAACTACCTGAATGAAAATTAAAACCTTCAAATTCCACTGAAAACAGATGACGACATAGATGACGCAGTTGAACAAATGACAAATCTCATACAAAGAGCCGCATGGTACTCCACCCCAGATGTCGAAAATCAAATCGACAACGTCACTAATTTACCTAAATTTCTTCTAGACAAAATTGCTGAGAAAAGAACAATCAGACGTAGATGGCAACTAACACGACACCCAAACGAGAAAAACAAGCTAAACCGCATATCAAAAGAAATAAAGAAACTAATACAACAAATTAAGAACGAATCTTTCAACGAATATTTATGTAACCTATCCGCACAACCAGAAAATGATTACAGTCTGTGGAAAGCTACAAAAAAACTAAAAAGACCTACACCGCACATACCACCAATTGAAAAAGAAGACGGCACTTGGGCCAGAGAAGATAGTGAAAAGGCGGAAGTATTTGCTAAACACCTCTCTAAGGTATTCAAACCCCATCTATCGACAATGTCACCCGACGAGGAAAAACATATTGAAGAATACCTAACATCTCCATTACAACTATCCCCACCAATGAGACACTTTTCTCCCAACGAAGTCAAGAACGAAATAAAATACTTAAATAACAAAAAATCTCCAGGATACGATCTAATCAACGCAATAATACTAAAAGAACTACCAATGAAAGCTATAATACTCTTAACTCAGATCTATAATGCAATAATAAGAATATCATATTTTCCAGTTCAGTGGAAATTCGCAGAAATTATTCTCATCCACAAACCTGGAAAACCAGCTCATAAGGCCTCATCATATAGACCAATATCATTACTCACAATCCTATCAAAACTTTTTGAAATATTACTTCTAAAAAGGTTGAAAACAATAATAGAAAACAAAGAACCTAATACCGAATCATCAATGCGGATTCAGAGAACGGCACTCCACAATTCAGCAAGTGCATAGAATAACAAATGAAATAGAAAGTTGCCTACAGACAAAGAAAATATGCGCAGGAGTATTTATAGATATAAGCCAGGCATTTGATAGAGTATGGCACTCGGGCCTGTTATACAAAATCAAAATCGCACTACCTCATCAGTACTTTCTACTAATCAAGTCTTATCTAAATAACCGATATTTCCATGTAAGCTGCGAGGGAAATACATTTCAGATATATAAAATAACAGCTGGGGTACCTCAAGGGAGCGTACTAGGACCTATCCTCTACCAACTCTACACAGCCGATATGCCTTGCTCAGAAGACGTGACAACCGCCACCTACGCTGACGACACGGCTGTCATCGCTAATCACGAAGACCCTGTTGTAGTATCCGCAATACTACAAGAAGCCCTGGACCAAATTCAAAACTGGACTACAACATGGAGAATAAAAATCAATGAATGTAAAAGTACGCACGTTGTATTTACAAACAAAAAGATAACATGCCCACAAATCACAATAAATAGCACTGAACTAGAAACAAAAGACACGGTAACATACCTAGGAATGCATATAGACAAAACATTAATATGGAAGAAACACTTACAAACAAAGAGAAAACAATTGGATATGAAAGTCAGAAAAATGTACTGGCTTCTTGGTCACAAATCGCAACTAACACTTCAAAACAAAATATTACTCTAAAAAGTCATCATCATACCAATCTGGATATATGGAATCTAGCTGTGGGGATGCGCCAAGAAGTCAAACATAAACATTATACAACGATTTCAAAACAAGACCCTAAGAATGATCACAAATGCCCCGTGGTACGTAAATAACCACACAATACACAAAGACTTAAACATCAAATACGTCCACGAACAAATTCGTATATTCGCCTCAAAACACGAAGAGATAAACTGAATGATCATCCGAACGAACTAGCCCTTAATCTACTGAACAACGAAGACGATCCAAGACGTCTAAACAGAACAAAACCACTAGATCTCAAATACTCTTAATAACTAGGACATAAAAATTATTATAATTATAAAGAGGAAATTCCAGTGGGAGTTTACCTCACACATGTTAAATATCATCTGTACACCTAATTTGCTGGTTGGCCTGAACAAGGCCAGTTGTAAATATAACTTACTTTCAATAAAAAAAAAAATGAACAATATATAATTAATTGAATGATTTTCAGATGTGTTAATGCATAGCTAATCTATGCACCGATAATTATTGCGGTTTTAATTAAGCCAGGAGATTTTCAAACATAAATCAGGAAAAAGTAAATATTAGTTATTTTCGTCTATTATTTAATTTTCATACTGTACTTTTATGATTTACGAACTAGATAATATTAACTAGTAACATTAGTATTACACATTGTAATTAATGGTAGGTATGTCTTAAATGAAGATAGAAAAAAGGAAATGGAAGAATTCTGCACAGGAATCAAAGGAAATATAGAAAAAATTTGCACTGATGTGCAGGAAATAAAGGAAAAAGGAGAGAAAATAGAAATAGAGAATATAAATATAAAAGCAAGACTTGCAGATATAGAAAAGAAGATAGAACAAAGAGAAACGGACAAGAACATCTTTCCTATAATGAAAAGACTGGAAAATATAGAGGAGAAACTAGAAAAACACGAGAAAGAAAAAAGACGAAATAATATTATAATATCCGGCCTAAGAATTGATAGTAACAGCAATATCAAGGAATACATTGCAAAGTTTATAAAGGATAATCTAGAAATTAATACTAACATTAAAACGGCTTACATTATACCAGGAAATAATCAATTAATATGTGCAGAAATACAGACATGGAACCAAAAACTTGAGATTTTAAAAAATAAATCCAAACTAAAATGCGATGGAAATGAAAAAAATTACATAAACAACGACATGACAGTAGAAGAAAGGAAAATACAAAAAGAAATAAGTAAAATCGCATTGGAAAACAAACAAGAAGGAAAAACAGTCAAAGTTGGATATCAGAAAATAACAATAAACGATATGCCATACATATGGAACAAGAAGGAAAATAAAATTGTTCCAAAAAACTAAGAAAAAAGAATCGAAAAAATGGTAGCAGACAGGCAATGAAACAGGACAATGCTGAAAAGATACGGAATGAATTAGATTTAAGGGTAACTAAATATATAGGGTACTGGAATGTTAGAACATTGTTAGAGAAAGGAAAAGCAATCCAAATTGCTAGAGAAATGGAAAATTATAAAATAGAGATATTAGGATTAAGTGAAATAAGATGGAAAGGAACAGGAGAGTTGGAATTGGAAAATGGAATAAAAATTATATATTCGGGGAAACCAAGACAATGATAGCCATGAGTATGGAGTTAGCTTTTATGATCAATAGAACGGCAAAGAAAGCTCTTATCGAATGGTGTGCAATATCTGAGAGAATAATAGTCGCTAGATTCAGAGCTAGATTTTTCAACCTATGCATATTTAATGTATATGCGCCAACAAATGCGAAACCTACGGAAGAAAAAGAGTTTTTCTAAGAGCACCTGCTAGGAACCCAAGACTATTTTAGAAACACGTATAAAAAAGATATTCATATCCTAATAGGAGACGTAAATGCAAAAATTGGATCACAAAATACAGGCAAAGAAAAAACCATGGGCAAAGAAGGATTAGGAACAGCTAATGAAAATGGTGAATTATTTACTAATTATTGTGTACAGAACAATATGGTAATAGGGGGTAGTTTATTCAAACATAAAGCGATACACATGACAACATGGATATCACCAGACAAAAAAACGATGAATCAAATTGATCACTTGGCAATAGATAATAGATGGAAAAGCATGATATCAGATGTAAGAGCAATGAGAGGGGCAGATGGAAACACAGATCATATTTTAGTGAGAGTAAAAGTAAAAATCAAGCTTATGGCAAATAATATAACCAACAGTAGAAGAGAAACGTATAATGTACAATGGCTGATAGAAGATGAAGCAACGAATGAAAAATTCCAGAATATCCTAAGAGAAAAACTAGAAGGAACACATACATCAGAGGACAACATCGAGCAAATATGGACAAAATATAAAAATGTACTTAAAGAGACCGCTACTGAAGTAGTAGGAAGGAAAACAAAAAACCATAAAATATGGATGTCAAGAGAAACCTGGGAAAAAATAACAGAAAGAAAGCAAATCAAACAAAAGATTCTATCATGCACTAACACACAAAAAAGAGCCCAACTAGAACTTGAATATACACGAAAATATAAAGACATAAAAATAAACATTAGAAAGGATAAGAGAGAATTAACCGAAAAACTACTCACGAAAGCAGAAGAAGCAGCAAATAAAAATGATGTTAAAACACTTTACGAGGTAACAAAAACTCTCTCTGGCAAAAAGAGGAAATTGAATAAGCATATTAAAGATAAAAATGGAAAGGCAATACTGGGAAAAAAAGAAGAAATGGAAAGATGGATAGAATATTTCGAAGACATATACAAGAGCACTGAAGCAGAAGGAAATGAAAACGAAAATATAACACGGAAGGGAAAGATAGACATTAACGAAGGTGAAATATCAAAAGAAGAAATTGCAGATGCCATAACCAAGCTAAAGAACAGAAAAGCAGCAGGAATAGATGGCATACCAGCAGAAATACTTAAGGCAGGTGGAGAATTAATAATAGAGATAATGCACGATCTAATTAACAAAATATGGAACACAGAAATAATACCTAGTGAATGGAATAAAGGAGTAATCATTACATTGCCCAAAAAAGGCGATAGAACACAATGTGAGAATTGGAGAGGAATTACTCTATAGTGTACAGCAAGTAAAATACTCACCAGGATATTACTTGAAAGAATGAAAACAGGCACATTAAAACGCATCCGAAAAAAATCAAGCTGGCTTTAGACCTAGAAATTCATGCATTGACAATATCTGTATACTACGTATAATTATAGAAAATACTATAGAATGGCAAAAAGAACTAAGCATAAATTTCATAGATTTTGAAAAAGCGTTTGATAAGGTAAACAGGGATATGATTATCTAAAATGAATAATTTTTCAGATGAAGAAAAGTTGCAAATAATTAAATGGCATTATTCTGGCCATAGTTTACGACTAATTCGTGACTATATTAGCGCTATTTGGCAGCATCATGATATTCCTAGTACGGTAACTATTCAGAGGTTTATAGTAAAGTTTGAAAAGACAGGAACACTAAATTTCAAGAAAGAAATAAATGAAAGAATTTATAACAATGAAGAAAATATTCTTGCTTTAATAGAACTGGAGCCAACAATGAGTGTGCGGGAAATTTCCAGAGAACTAAATATAAATTTTATGACACTGCATAGAATTCTCAAAAAAAACATAAATACATTCCTTTTAAATTTCAAAACCACCAAAATATTTTGGAACGAGATTTTGAACTGCGTGCCACAATCTGTGAAATAATGATGGAGAAATCAAATTGTAATAGAGAATTTTTAAGTAGTATTTTATTCACAGATGAATGCACATTTACCATGAATGGCGAACCAAACTGTCATAATTATCGGTACTGGTCACAAAATAATCCACATAATATTGTAGAATCGAGGACACAATATCGTCATTCTGTCAATGTGTGGGCAGGAATTATTGGTGATAAAATCATTGGCCCATTCTTCATCCAACGAATAAATTCAGCATCATATTTGAATTTATAAATTAATGCTGTCGGACCACAAATTGTTGAAACAAACAAAGAAAATGTGTGGTTCCAGCATGATGGCTGCCCTGCACATAGCACTAGAGAAGTTGTGGAATATCTAAACCATGTATTTCCTGAAAGCTGGATAGGACGAAATGGACCAGTTAACTGGCCAGCACGGTCGCCAGATTTAAATCCGTGCGATTTTTTTTATGGGGCCATTTAAAATCTTATGTTTATAAAAAAAGATACCAGAATTTAGAAGAACTTAAAATGCTATATTACAAGAATGCCAGAAAATAAATAATCGACAATTAAAGAATACTCGAGAAAGCTTCTACAACAGATTAGGTTATTGTTTAGCTCAAAACTGTGGACTATTTGAACATCTAATTTAACAATTTAAGAATATTTAGTTTGTTGATGTTTTTATTGAATTAAATTTATGTTACATTAATTAATTTGTTAAATAACAACCTACCTTAAATATTTTATCGAGTTTATTATTTTATTATTCTTAAATAATAAATCTAAAAAATATTTTGCCTTATTGTTATTAAATTTTTATTTAGAAAATAAATATTTAATACGTAAAAATGATTTTGACAATTTATTCTGACATTGACGTATTTAATTTCTGCAGTTATGAAGTAGGCAAAATGAATTTTGTTTATTGATTCGGATGTAGAATTTTATGCTTTACAACATTTATTTGAAACATTTTTTCCTAAAATAATTAGGGAAGCAATGCGCACGGAAAAACTGATTTGCCATGTTAAACGCCTATGTTTTACTTTTCGCGTTACACCCGGTATATATATATATATATATATATATATATATGCGTGTGAAGTAATGTTATCAGCCGTCAAATCACGGCCTCCAAAGATGTTAATGGAGGGAGAGCCACAGATGTAATTTTAATGTGATGAAAATTGTTTGCTTGTATAACTATTATAAGTGAAAAATACAAATTATGTGTTCAAAACGGTCGTCAAATAAATGTAAGTAGTCAAATACGTATTAGCGCTGGCAAAAATTGAAGATTTTAAAAAAGTCGGGTCTTAGTAGGAAATGACTGGTCCTAAAAAACCAAATGGTTAAAAGACCGGTTAAGAGACTGGCTAAAATGCCGGTTAAAAATACCGGTCTTTTCGGTCTTTTATAAACCAAAAGACCGGTCCTGAAAAGGACCGGAACCGGTTGACAGCACTAGTAAATTCTAAGTCAATATGACTATGAATGAATAAAGTTAATTCTTAAACTAGAACTAATTGAAAACTATAAATATATAAAATAAAACTCACCTCACTCGTTTGAAGATAAGGAATGAACTGGACATATATTTGTGATTTCATAACTTATGTAGTATAGAAAATTAATAACAGATATTCTACAAAGCATGTTGCTAATTTTTTATGTTTTATGACACCCAGCTGCGCAAACCAATTAAGTAGAATATAATCCTATTCAAATCTATAGCGACAGAATCAGAAGGTTGTCGGTGTCGGTATTTTTACTACGTAATAAATATCTAAGAATTTCAATAAGATGAAATCTACTATTTTGCAAATACCGCTAAATGTTATGGTACAGCATTAAAAATTCAATTTTGTACCTACCTGCCTACTCTGTTTACTTTACCTTATTCGACATGTTCTAATGTATGTTTCAGAATTGAAGTTAGATGAAAAACTAGTGTTTTAATAATCAATTAATGGCCAGTTGCACCGCCTGAACGACCGGTTAAAGACTGGTTAAAAAACTGGTTAAAGAACGGTCGAAAGACTGATCAAACGACGAGCCAAAATACCAATTAAAAGAACGATTAAAAGACCGGTTAAAAAGATCAGTCTTTTCGGTCTTTTATAAACCAAAAGACCGGTCCTAAAAAAGATAGCACTACCAAATATGTGCATGCTAGCGTTGTCTATCGCTATTACTGTGTCTCTTTGATGAAAGTATTCACTTTTCGTCTATGTACGTCATAAGATTTAGAAAATAATTTTGTTCTCCAATATTGGGCACTTTTCAGCAAAATAAATAAAAATATGGGTCTAATTTGAAAATTCTTCAGATTGAATATATGCTACGCGTACTTCATGATAATAATAATAATGGTTTATTGTGAGAGTAGTAATATGTTATTGTTCAGAATATTTATTGCAGGGACAGTTGATATCCCGATTATGATGTTTATAGCAAAAGCTCTAAGTTGAAGTTAAATTTACTGGCCAAACTTTTGATACATATCTGGGCGAATTTCGGGTAGTGGCTACTTGGATTTGGCTGATGACTTTCGTGACGTTGATATTAATTTTAAGATCTAGGTATTGTAGATCGTTATCGGTATTAATTTCTTTCTATAGTGTTCGTATTATATGTTTGTTTTATAATTTTACTATTTTCTTCGTTTTGAAATAATTGAGTATATCTATTTGTCATTTCTATTGTTGTGTTCTTTGTACAAATTTTTCTTATTACATTTCAAACTTGAAAAATATTTATTTTGTGGTTTACGGAGTTAACTTTGTTTTATAGTAACTATTTTATTGCACGCTGTGCAATAAACAGTCACGTTTTGCACTAAATACTAGTACATTATGACTTAGTTTTTGCACGATAGTAGAAAAATTTATATGAATTGCGAATAATGTTATAATTTCTTAATGCAAGCAGATCAGGAAATTTGCAAAATTGAGCAATTTCTTGTAAAAAGTACCATTTTAAAATGAGTAACTCAGTAAGTCACAATATCATGTATTTATTAACAAAAACAAGTTATTCTGATACCTTTTCCTTAAAATTAATATTTATGTATTTATCCTATAACAGAAACTTAATCCCAATTACAGTACTGGGTCTGGATTTACCGAGTCGCAATTTGCTAGTTTTAATAATTTTATTGTCTTTCTTTCGACAGCTTTCAAATAAAATTTTCTACTTTATAACTTTCAAATTCAGATGTATATTAAATAAGGATTAAAATTTGTCACTCGTGAATAATTTCATCATAAAATATAAATAATTTATGGATGTATATATTTGGGGATATTTGTACAAGAACAGATATTTTTATAGATAACAATTTATTCACAGTGATGCCATACATAGTTTTTAAATGGCAAAGGTAATCTTTTTTATAATTTTGTATTAAAGAATTTTTAACAAAAAAATAATATCATTTTATCAAAAAATAATAATTTAGAAAATCATATTTCGTAAATGCAATTTTACGGATCGGAAATAAATTTTAATTAGCACATATAAAACAATGTTTTTATATAAAATAGTAATACAACATTTTGACAGAAAACAGAATTGCAATCGATTCACGAATCATGTCACATAGTAGAGAGCGAATATTGTATAGTTGCATTTATGTCTTGTTTGGTACTTAAGTAAGTGGCAAGAAATTATAACCAAACATCAATACATTCTTGTGATTAAGTTTTCATATTTGCAACATCCAGCATCGCACGATTGTAAAATGCAAATTTTCTAGCAAACCATTGTGTGCGTCCGTATTCTGCATCGACCGATCATAAAATACGTACAAATTACAAAAACTATAAACTACGTAAAGCAAGAAGTGTTATTGACATAAACAAATAAAGAAAACTCGAATCAGTATTATTGTTTAATGTTTGAAACATTCATATAACAAAATACTAAAATAATGAACTAATTAAATGTTAACTTTATTGAAAGTAATTATTAATAAATAGACAAGATGCAATTCCAAAGGAAATTTTAAATAGTACAATAAAAAAATTAATAAATTCTTACATACAGACTGGTCCATCGGTCTGAATTTTTTTTTACTCGATTATTTTAAATATGACTGTAATTTTTTTCAACGTTTCTTTTCATTAAAATGCCTACATACCTGCAGTATAAGTGTTTCTACAGGTTGATCCATTTTCGCGCAATGAGATGCAATTTTATATTATTTCATGGAACACGCTAAATATGTTTACAAAATTTTAATGATTTTTTGTTTCTCTTTAAAACAGTTCTTATTCATTATAATGCTAAAATGGTCAGAACAGAGATTATTCATGTTTTTATTGATAAAAAATCACCCAGAAAGTATGGATATTTGTTTAAACAATTAGATTAGTTGCTGCCAGATTTCTAATAATTATTATTTGCTATTCTCATTTAATTTATCGACTTTTTAAAAATTCATTTAGTTTGTTTATTTAAAAATTAATTTGACAATGGACGAATTAGTTAACATGGTATTTATTCTTGGTGAATGTGGAAGAAATATTAATTCAGCCATGCAGTTATAACGGGAACGATATAATAATGACTTAGAGATCTACTGTAAGGAAACTGTTACAAAGATTTACTCCTTCTGGCAATATAGCTTATCTAAAATAAGTTTACAGAAACAAATATGTTCTTACAGATCAAGCTGAATTCAACATGTGTGCAGTTTATGAAAATCGTCATATAAGTCAACGTGAAAAATCCAGGAATTTTGGTATAAGTAAGACTTCCGTACAAAGAGTTTTTAAAAAACATCGCTTCCATGGATATCATAAGATTACAAATCAAGAACTGCACGGACGAGATTTTCAAAATAGAATTGAATTTTGCAATTTTATCGCTAAACGAGAACAGCAAGACGTGAATTTTATTTCAAAAAAATATTTTCAGGTGAAGCGTCATTTAAAAGTAATGGTAGTGTGAATAAATTCAACACTCATTTATACCCTACAGAAAACTCGAAAATAATGAGAACCAGCGTTTATAGACTCTAAATGTTTGAGGAGGAATTTTAGATAATTACGTAATTGATCTTCTTTTTTTTTAAGAATATCTAAATTGAAATATTTATCTAGATTTTCTTCAAAATGAGTTACCTATACTACTAGAAAATATAAATTTAGATTTAAGAAAACAGATAATATTTCAATAAGAGGGTGCGCCACCATATTCCGCAAGAAATGTAACTCAGTATTTAAATTTAACATTTGAGGAATGGATTGGGAGAAATGGCACAACAAAATGGTCTGCAAGATCGCCGGATCTTACGCCATTAGATGTTTTCTTCTGGGGATATATCAACAACAAAGTGTATGAAGAAGTTCCAACTACAATTGAAGATATGAAAAACAGAATAACATTTCTACATTTTCATCAATTACAACCCATGCTTTATGCAAAATGTATTGCTGTTGAAGGGTAGATATTCGAACATCTATTATAAATTTATAATGGGGTAGGTGGCTCAGTGGTATCGAGTCGGCCTGTGGATTTGAGAACCCTGGTTCGATTCCCACAGCCGTCTAACAATTTTCAACAATTTAAATCTTCCCCTGTGGCTTCCTCCCCACTAACATCTTTGGGATTTCACGTGAAGAAATATACCACTTACCAAATCTGCTACGGCAGAGTGCCACACCCAATAATGGGTAAAAGGCGTGGTGATATATTTATTAATAAATTTATCTATTTTTCTAAATTTCAAGGCATAATTTCTGTGTGATTTATTAATAAAAACTTGAATAATTTCTGTACTGATCATTTTAGGATTATAATGAATAACAACATTATTATGAGGTGGTATTTTGGTGTTATATCTATGCGCGTGAAATGCGGTGTCCAATCGTCAAACAACGGCTTCCTAAGATATTGGTGGAGGGGGTACCACAGGGGTAGTTTAATGTGCTGAAAATTGTTTATCGGCTGTGTGAATCGAATCCGGATTCTCAAATTCACAGTTAGGCTCGAAATAGAGAGAAAAATTACATAGACCTCAAATGAATATTTTATTCTGCTTCTTTATTTATTACTAATGACAACTAATCAAAAATACAATAACGATTTTTTTATGCCAACCTAAATATATATGTGTCAATCACTGTCAAAAAATATTAATTACGTCCTTCTGAAATCACTGAGGTACCTAATAAATAATGTAATAAATTTGTAAAAATTCAATATGCTCTAAAATTTATTGAGCCTGCCCTTCATGTACAATCTGGCTACGACCCTGCTAAAAATGTACAAATCTAAGAAAACGAAAATACGTAAATGATATCTAACATAAATTAAATAAATATATCATCACGCCTTTTACCCATTACTGGGTGTGGCACTCTGCCTAAGCAGATCTCGGTAAGTGATATATTTTCCGCGAGAAGTGCGGTTACCAGCCGTCAAATCACGGCCCCAAAGATATTAGTGGCGGGGGAGCTACAGGGGTAGATTTAAATTGGTGAAAATTGTTTGTCGGCTGTGGGGATCGAACCAGGGTTCTCAAGATCCACAGGCCGACTAGATACCACTGAGCCACCTACCCCATAATATTATATTATATTAGATTATAATTAGTTGATGATACGATTAAATATCCAATATATTTAAAAATATTTTTTTTACGAAAATTCGACGAATTCTGTATTATATTTATTCAAAATAACAGTCGAACTAAAATTTGTATCTTTTTATAATAATAACTGCTTGAAAATAGTTACAAATTATATTTGCCTTTCAATTGTCTCAAATTTTGATAGTCTTTCGTATGGTAAAATCATCTATTCAATTTTTCATTTACAAACCAGTAAATATAACAATACATTTTTAAACCGTTAAAACTTGTTTGGCCCTCTATATCTTAAAATCCATAACAATGACGGACCTGGCGACTTCATCATTGCATATTCAAGGTAGCCTGCTGGGTGTGTGTGTGTGAGTTTTTTTATACAATGATGCGGGCGGACTAAAATTTAATTTTTAATAA
Organism: Pterostichus niger; assembly: GCA_947425015.1. Taxonomy (NCBI): domain Eukaryota; kingdom Metazoa; phylum Arthropoda; class Insecta; order Coleoptera; family Carabidae; genus Pterostichus; species Pterostichus niger. Next base: position 11,176,726 of record OX380352.1, on the reverse strand, counting down.
TATCTTCAGAATCGAATTTTTCACTTATTTTGGTAAACTAAATAGAAAGTTATGAAAATATGAGTATTTACACCTAACAGATCGCTGAATCCAACACTGAAAACCACAGGACCGTATTTAATTTAGTCCTAGAGTTAAGCCTGTTTTACATTATTATTTTGAAACTTGGACTTGATTTTAGAAACTATCAATCTAAAAACAAAAAAGTAAATATTTCTATATATATATTTATATATTGACTCCAGCTCTTTCCTAATTGTGTCGATTGCAGTTGATCTCATCATTTTATTGCAATAATTGGGAGAATTCAGCGAAAATAAAAACAATAAAAATATTTATAATTTGTAATGTTATCAATAAAGTGTGTTTATCTGAAAGAGAAATGGTTGTTATTTATATACGAGGGTCGTTCAATAAGTCCTTAGAAAAAAGTAGAAAAAACACTTTTTTTGGGTAGATTTTTTTTTAATTTTTTTACATAATCTCCTTTTAGCTCTATACACTTCTCTAATCGTTTTCCCAAATTTTTTAACCTTCCTACTACCGAGTGGGGTAATTCTGTACCCCAACTCAGATTTTTTTCACATTTTTCGCTATAACTTTTTTATTCGTGTAAATTAGTTCAATTCCATTTAGGTATGTAAAATTTAGGGACACTTGAATATATTGTTGAAAGTTTTAGTTAAAGAAAAAAATTAGAATCGTTTTTACACAACACAATATAGCTGGGGTACAAAAGAACCCCACATAGTATTTCGTGTCATTGAAATTTGTAACTTGATTTTCTTGTTTGGTTCCGTGTTTTGACTCGTGTTTCGGTGACTTCTCTTGAAAAAATAAAATTATGTAAATTTTGTATATGTTGGGGGATTATTTGAGATGTTTTATATGATTTTATTTATTTATTTTCCAGAAATATGGAAGTTTCACGGTAACCTAAAGATCCCGCGAACCTTACTGTTGAAAAAATGGAAATGTATTTATATGGTGATGTAGACATTGGGGAACATCTATTTCAGATGCAGGAGGAAAGTGATATTGAAGATGATCATGTTGAAGAGATAATTGGTGAATTTGATGCGATTGAAATACCGGATGAATTTGAGAATATTGCTTATAACGAAACATCAGCATCTGAACCGCAAAGGATGGCACGATTTGGCGCAAACGACCTTTCAGGCAATTTCAGGAAACCCACTAGGCCTTACACAGAAAAGTGAAAATTTTCAAAATAGGTCTGAGGCATTCTCTCTTTTTATTTATGATGATATAAAGAACTAATACTTTTATTATTATTATTGCCTGAAAGGTCGTTTGCGCCAAATCTTGCCATCCTTTGCGGTTCAGATGCTGATGTTTCGTTATAAGCAATATTCTCAAATATTATTCGAAGATACAACGAAGATCTGAATATACAAAGACATATAAAACAATATATGATAATTGTTGTTCCAGATTTGCAAAAGAATCCGCGGCCACAATCGGCAAGCATTTCGGGGCGTTGTGTTCTTTGTCTTCGACGAAATTACAAGAAGACACGTAATAAATGTGAAAAATGTGGTTTATTTATATGTTTAGAGGTTTAGACCATAGTAAAAAGTATACCATCTGTAATGCCTGCGGAGAATAAATGTAACAACGTTTTATAATTAATATGACAAAAACTGTATTTACTCTATATTTGTAAATTCTTTTCCCTGTAATTATTGTTATATTTTATCAATAAAGTTAATTTTTGTTATATGGGCTTATTTGATGATAAGTAACAACACTGTCATGTTTTTTCCCCAAAAAGTTAAATAAAAAGCTGGGGTACAAAATTACCCCACATGGTATGTCGAGGTTGTCGAAACACTCGGTAGTAGGAAGATTAAGCCGTCCAAAAAGTAGGATTTCGGAAGCTCCTCAAAATAGGCTTCCGTTTGGGCGATGACCTCCTCATTGGACGTAAACCTTCGTCCGCCAAGCCATTTCTTTAAGTTTGGAAATAAGAAAAAGTCACTGGGGGCCAAATCTGGTGAATACGGTGGATGTTGCAATAATTGGAACTTTAATTCCATAATTTTGGCCATCGCAACTGCGCAGGTGTGCACACGTGCATTGTCTTGATGAAAAAGGACCTTTTTGCGTTTCAAATGAGGACGTTTTTCTTTTATTTCTTCGCTCAGCCGGTCCAATAACGACGCATAATACGCTCCTGTTATCGTTTTTCCCTTTTCCAAATAGTCGATGAAGATGATTCCGCGTGCATCCCAAAAGACCGTTGCCATAACCTTGCTAGCCGATTTCTCCGTCTTCGCCTTCTTCGGAGTCCGTTCGCCTTTAAAAATCCACTGTTTTGACTGTTCTTTTGTCTCTGGAGTGTAGTAATGTATCCAAGTCTCATCCACAGTTATGTATCGACGCAGAAAATCTTCAGGATTACGACGGAAAAGCGCCAAAACAGCCTCAGAGTCCACCACACGATTGCGTTTATTCTCCACTGTGAGCAACCGCGGCACCCATCTTGCCGAGATTTTTTTCACACCTAATTTTTCGTGCCAAATTAAAGCGACTGTGCCTTGTGATATGCCTGTAGCCTCAACTATTTCGCGCACTTTGATTCGTCGGTCACTTAAAACCATATCGTGGATTTGGTCAATCATTTCGGGGGTAGACACTTCTACAGGGCGTCCGGAACGATGTTCATCTTTTGTGGATGTACGGCCACGTTTAAACTCATTCACCCAATTGTAAACAGTTGCAAACACAGGAGCAGATGTGCCATGAACTTCATCCAACTCAGCTTTAATTTCTTTCGGCTTTAAGCCTTTTAAATACAGATGTTTAATCACAGCTCGAAACTCACTTTTATCCATTATTATAAACAATCAAAAGTTTTTTACTACAATTGACAACAACAATGAAACTACGTGACGGCTAAAGCTAAAACTCTAACAGTTGACTAGTTAAGAGTGCTGCTTACTGGAAAAAAATCATTTTCGATACTACGAGCACCATCTCTTGGATTTTCTAAGGACTTATTGAACGACCCTCGTAGATTAATTCATGTTTTTGTTACTTCTGGCATCCATTTCTTTGGTGACATTATAATTAATATTTGCACACAATTTCTTTATCGATGAAACAAATCACTAAACATCAAATAAAATTGGAAAACAGATAAGATGGTGGTTACGTTGATAAACATAGAGTGCAGGTCTAACAATGAAACTTGCATTGATTTTTTTCTTGAAACACTATCATCTGATAATAATAAACTAATAGCACCAGTGACAGATCCTTTTTACATACATTTTTATATTATAATTATATAAAAATATATCATTACGCTTTTTACCCATTACTGGGTGTGGCACTCTGCCTAAGCAGATCTTGGTTAGTGATAAATTTGTTCGCGTAAAGTGCGGTTACCAGACGTCAAATCACAGCTCCCAAAGATATTAGGATATTAGGGGAGCCACAGGTGTAGATTTAAATTGCTGAAAATTGTTTGTCAGAGTGGGGTTAGAACCAGGGTTCTCAAGATCCACAGGCCGACTCGATACCACTGAGCCACCTACCCCTTAATATTATATTATATTAGTTTATAATAGTTAATGATACGATAAAAGAAATAAAAGACAATTTAATATATTTAAAAATAACAATTTTTACTAAAATTTGAAGAAATCTGTATTATATATATATTCAAAATAACAGTCGAACTAAAATTTGTATCTTTTATAATAATTACTGCTTGAAAATAGTTACAAATATTTCTATATATATTGACTCCAGCTCTTTTCAAAGCGTGTCGATTGCAGTTGATCTCATCATTTTATTGCAATAATTGGGAGAATTCACCGAAAATAAAACAATACAAATATTTATAATGTGTAATGTTATCTACAAAGTGTGTTTATCTGAAAGAAAAATGGTTGTAATTTATACAGATTAATTAACGTTTTTGTTACTTCTGGCATCCATTTCTTTGGTGAAATGGGTGGTACCATAAGCTTTGTTTTTGGGTGTTTAAAGAGCACGGGTTTAACATGTTACAGATAAGTAAAACACCCAAATACACTGCTCTTAAAACAGGCAAAAACAGAGCTTGTGGTACCAGCCATTATAATTAATATTTGCACACAATTTCTTGACCGATGATACAAATCACTAAACGTCAAATAAAATTGGAAAACAGATAAGATGGTGGTTACGTTGATAAACATAGAATACGTACTCATTGTGCAGGTCTAACAATGAAACTTGAATCGAAATTGGATCCGGATCTAGTTTTTAAAGACATTTCTGGTACGAAACTTGTGTTGAATTTTTCTTTAATTATATTATACATATAAACCAAGTATGAAACTTATCAATGTGTCTAGCAAAAAAAATGTAAAATAAAACAGGCTTTGGATTCCAATTCAAATTAAATTAAATGGCGACGAACAACCTTTGAATAACAATAAAATATTACCGTTTCAATGCAAGAAAACACACTAAAATGAATTAATATCAATAACAAATTGTAATAACATATTTTATTTAATTTTTATCTATTGTTAAAATTAAATTAAACTATTAAATCCAAGAATCGATATAATGAAGTTGTCTAACGAACGATTTAATTCCTTTGTTCTTTATATCGTGTAAATTCAGCATTTCCTTTGTTTATGATAAGTTATAAAAGAGCGAGTGAGCTAGATTAGAGCAGATTTCCTTAGCAGAGTAGTTAGTAAACTGCATCAGATGTTGTAACCATATTATGTTAAGGTGAAGCATACGGCCTGAAGTTCGTTAACCAACAATTTGTTATCGTGTAAGTAGGGTTTCTTGTAGTTTTAACAAAAATGTTGATCTGACCAATCATAAAAAACCAAGTATGAGTCTATGCTAAATAGTGGTAGGGGTATTGGCACGTAGTTTAAAATTATACAAACGTGAAGATTTTCGAGAAAGTTATTTCAAATAACAGAAAATAATTGTAAATGATATGTTAACACAATAAATACTAAAATGTAATAACATATAGTATTTTATTTGATATTATGACAAAAACGACATTACAGCAACTTGAATATTCTGACTTTAGAATCGCAGTTCTCATTTCTCATGTATTTTCTAATCATGTTTACGTACTGTAATCCTAAAATGTATTGAAAACATGTAAACGTTTCAATTAAACAAAATACATGCACTATTAGAGTTGTAGATGCTTTTTTATATATCCAAATATGAAAATATTTTTTTCCACAAGCATTTGTTTATAAATTTATGTACGTATTTTTAATTTTGCATCGACGAGGTATATTTGTTCTGTTTTATGTTATCATTCATCTTATAATCTGTAAGCAATATAAATTAATTCCTACTTCCTTTTGTGAAATATTTAAGGTTAGAATAAGAATTGTTGTATAAAAACGTTAAATTAAATACTTTGTTAAAAATATCGGTTTTTAAAACCAACAATCCATTTCAATATTACTAACCATACTATTCTACTAATCTGCTCTGCTAAAATTGATCAAATGTTTGCAGTAAAACTTGATGTATCGTACTAATAACTTCGAATATTAGTGTAATATAATACGAAAAATAAAATAGATATATGTCAAACTACAAATTCTGAAATACTCATTCATAACATGTATACATATATCTACATTGTGAAATATATCATGAATGACAGCTGTCAATCTAGATGTTCATTTTTGCGCTGAGTGTACGACAAAGCACACATCAAGGGTGTAAAATGAGTATTTCGTAAAGTTGCTGCAACAAATTCAAATTTCAAAAAAATATTTTATATACTTATTCTCATCTAAATAAAGGAACAAGTAGTGCAGAATAATCTCACAACATTCTACTTTTTGATATGTACAATATAAAGAATGTGGAATTTCTATAAAACAAACAAATTTGAATTGATATGCAACAGATCAAGATATTAAAATTTCGAGTCTGAATTTCTCAAAAATGCCGAGTACGATTTTGTTAAAAAAATTCTGTATATTTAAGAACATAGTTTTCTATAACACATAATTTTTTTTACCCAATTTGAATTTGTATCTTTTGAAAAAAAAACAAAAATATCCGAAAAAGCCTGCTTTTGAGCGGTTTTTCGCATGTTTATTTTTTTTCTCAAAAGTTACAAATTCAAATTGGATAAAAATTGTATATGTTATAGAGGACCATATTCTTAAATATACAAAAAAATTTAAAGAAAATTGTACTCGGCATTTTTGAGAAATTCAAGTCCATTTTTGAACCGTTTTCTATCAATTAGTTGTACATAAATTTAATAATATGTATATTATTACGACACCTTGAAGTATTGGCTTTAAAATTATGTACAATTCATCGTAAGTTTCATTCATAAAAACAAAGATATCTTATTTGAAAGAGATCAAGTCAGATCAAGTGTTCTGCAGCTAACTTAAGATTTAATTAAGCGGATGCTTCACCATAAACTTGCTGTTTTGTCAGAAATAAATCTTTTTAAAAACAAATTAATCAATTTGTATTATTTAATTTATACAACGGCTATTTTCTTTTATAATATGTTCTTTATAATTAAAATAACGTTAATATAACGTAATATTACATAACGATGCTAGCATTACGAGATTAAATATTCGTTTGTTGAATTGTGTCAGTTATATTCATAAATTTATATTCAATTTATTTTTGCGCGAAATTTAAAAGTGGCGCTTTTCTTGGTGACATTAGTTCTGAAGTTGACGCTATTTGGCGATTTTTACCAAAGATGGCGGCGGTATCTTTGTATACGGAACTGGCAACCCTGAATCGCACAGCCCACATATTATATTGCACTCCAGTGCTGCCGTTCTAGTACAATTGTACTAAAACTAGTACAATTTGAAAGGTGTTATACGAAAGTACTCCTTTTGTCAAAATGCAACAAATCTAGTACTATTTTTGTTTACAAAGATGATAAAATATATTACATTTTTTTCTTTAGTGGAAGTGTGCTGCGTTCGTTTAGTTTAGTAGAAATTTTAATTTCGTTGTAGTACACTCTACACTAACTACATCTAGTAGCCAGACTAGTTAGTACCCAGAGAAAAAGAACAGATACATCAACTTTTGCCTCGTGTAACCGAGATATATAAATTAATATTAAAAAACTACATGAAACCTAATTATATAAATAGTACTGTAAGTTATATGATAAATCCGGGTAATCCAACACATTTTTTGAAAATAGAAGATGTATACTTCGGTGCTACTGTCGAAATGTTATTAACAAGTGAAAGAGATCAAAATCAAATACATGTATCAGAACTAAATGATTTTCGTCGTAATTGTTTAAATTTTTACGTCGAACTTTGTACCCAGTTTCGAAAAAGATTTCCGTTTCAAGATGAATTGTATCAACAATTAACTTGGTTAGATCCAATTAATATATTTTCCGAAAGAAAAGTTAAATCAATTACATTATTAGTAAGTAGATTTCCTAATGTAATAGAAAATAAGTATTTAGAAGATATAAATACCGAATGGCGTCTTATTAATGATTTGTCTACGACTGATTTCAATGATTTAGAATGTTTCTTGCAATATCTTGCTAAACAGAAAAATGCTGTTGGAGAATCAGTATTTTTGCATTTAATATAATTTCTTAAAGCGTTACTGTGTTTGCCACATGGAAGTGCTGCAGCAGAAAGAGTATTTTCGTCACTGAATTTAATTAAGAGAAAAAACAGGAATTGTTTACATATCGACACTTGCCACAATTTATTATTAAGTAAAGAATTACTTAAAGATACTTGCTGCTTCGAATGGCAACCACCCGAAGATTTAGTAAATTTTTATATAAAAAAATGATTTCGTATCAATGGGTAATGTTCGCCATTTTAAAAGTATGAGGTATGAGGACCATTTGCACCCACGCTAGTCATATTTTAAACTCTGCTGTTTGAATAGTCAAATAAGTTTAGTGACATCGCTGTCAAAAATTCGATACGATATTTTTTATTTACCAAACTTAAAATTGAATTGACATTGGTGTAGTAGGCCATAAAGTATGGTATTTGATTTTCCTTATCAAATTTTCAATTAAATTTATCCGTGTAATAAATAGCACATCAAATATGGCAATTAAATATTTCGATATTATTTGTTTGTTTGAGAAATGCTTTTATTGGGAATTAGGAAGTTTGTAAGTAGAATGAAATACCGCACCGGCCCTAAGTATTATTATTATATAATTGTAGCAATATTTAGTTCTGGAAAAAGCTCAAAGCACGTCGACTGTTTACACCAGTGATATTATTTTTTTGTTAATTTAATTTAATTTTTATTATTAGATTCTGTTATTATTTGTATAATAATTACGTGCTGTGTGTATATATTGTAGAAAAATATTTTATTTTAAAAATAATAAAAATTATCAATAAACATATATATTATATATAATAAAATAGTAAAACTTTGTTTTTTATCAAACATTTCAAATTTCCCACTAGTGCTTTTCAATTTTATAGGTACGTAAATATTTGCCGTAATTAATTTTCTATATTTCTTTTAATGCACGGAAATTAAATATTTTATTGTATTGATCACGTTTTATATTTTTTTTGATATAGTTATTTCGTACATTCTAGTACTTTAAAAAAAAAAATTAGTACATTTAAAATTTTGTCTGCGGCAGCACTGTTGCACTCCGCACTCGGCCACACACAGTATCACTGTGCTTGGTAGCAACTTGTGTCGACGTGAAGTGTTTTTGTTGTATTTAGTGTTTTAACTGTTGTGTGTTATTCTGTGGCTAGCTGCTTGATAAATATATCTATCTGTAAGTATTAGCAAGTGAACATATTTTTTATTGAAATAATCCAAGATGGATGCAATATTTATCTATTATCATTTACGGCTCCGGGGTATTTTAATTAACAAGTAAATTCAATTACTTACAAGACAAGAAACAAGTAACAAAATAATTCAAAATTGCGTGCAAATAGTACAATTAAAAATTAACATTTAAAATAATTTCTCTATAAATGTACAAGACAGTTTGTTATATATGTTGAAAATATTGCCAATCTATTTCTGTTATTCTATCATTCCATGATTATAGTTAATTACAATTGTGAGGTGACGAGAATAATAGTTTGCCCTGGTATTTTTTTGTATTTTCATATATTTTTCCATGTGACCGAATGTATGCTGCACGAGAGTCATTATTGGGATTTCGAGTACGATTTCGGTTAAATTAGACAAGTATTTGTGTTTCTAAAAAAATGCATAGTGTTGGAGTTATAATAGTACATTAATTATCAATTTTTATATTGATAATAGCATAAACATTATGAAAAAAACGTTTACTTATTTATTCATAATTATGAAAATATTTTATAAAATAATACTTTGTTAACCGTGGCAGCATTGCTTCCTCGAAGATTTTATGAAAAATGGAGACCAATGATATTGGCCTGTAATTTGACATTTCATGTCGATTTCCTTTTTAAAATAAAGGTTTAACCTTTGTGATTTTCAGAATTGTAGGAAAGCAACCTTGGTCAAAGGATTCGTTGATAATATGAGTGAGAGATTTTAAGATGAAATTGCAGCAGTGTTTCAATAGAATACTAGGTATTTCATCTGTGCCGGTGGGATGCGAGTTACTCAAATTTAATATTATATTTAAAACTTCTACCTCAAAAAATAAATATAAGAAAATGGAATTTTTTTTACTAGTTTTATTGAATTCTGTGCATGTGTTATTAGTCGAAATTAGATTTTGATTTACACTCCCAGTTTGATCGATAGAATTATAGGCTACATTTACAAAGAAATCATTAAAACAATTTGCAATTTCTTTTGTATTTTTTATAACTGTAGTTTGAAATGCAATATTAGTTATAACCTGTTGTTTACTGTCTAATGATTTAATGTTAATGATTTCCCAAATACATTTTGATTTATTTCTAGAATGTTGTATTAAATCTTCATTCGTTTTGCTAGTCTAAGAACCTTAGTGTAAGTCTTTTATATTTTTTATAAAAAGCTTCACTAACTATACCATTGGTTTAAAGTGTGAATAATTCTTTAAGTTTTTTTACGGAGTTTTTTATGCCTTTAGTAAGCCATTGCACTAGTTTGTTATTATCGTTAGGTTTACATTTAATTTTTGAGAACACCAATTGAAAATGATAATTAAAAATGTCTATGAATGCCTCAAATTTTTCATTTACAGATTTAAATTTATAAATATCATTCCATGATTCCTTAGAGAGATAATAATTAAAGATACAGATATTTTTTTCATTAAAAAGTCTAAATTCGTAGTTCGTTGTTTGTTTTAATGATACATTTTCCTGCATCATGATGAGAACTTGAGCAGAATGATCAGAAAGTCCATTGTGATCGACATATGATGATTGCATGCTGGTGTTGATATTGGTGAAAATATTATCTATACACCTTCTATAAATCGCTGTAACTCTCGTTGGTTCACCTATTGTTTGAAATAAGTTGAATGATGAGAATAAGTCAATTAAATCACTACGGTTTTTTGAATTTATCACATTTAGTTTAGAATCATCAAGAAAATTTACATTAAAGTTTCCACAAAAGATAACAGAGTATTTGTTGTATGAATGATGAATGAAGTTTAAGCACTCTTCTAATTTATGAAGATAAATATTGAGATCGCCAGCAGGAGATTTAAAATGAATATCTGTACTCAGATCTGAAATTATAATTATAGGTTCTGCAACTATTTTATCTTTACATAAAATCATAACACCTCCATGGATGTGTTGCGTTCTATAAAATGCACTACATGTGTAATATCACTGTAAAATAAAATTTTCACCTGATTTAAGCCAGTGTTCAGATAGCAAAGAATGTCATATGAATTAGTATTTAAATTAATCATCGTTTCTAATTCAAAAATTTAGTTTCTTATGCACTGTACATTTTGATGTAGCAGTTTGAAATTTGGTTTTGCTGCGTTATTGTTTTTTGTTTTATTGCGACATTAGAATTAGTGGAGGATATATCTATGTCTTTCCCGTTTTGCTCCGTAGCTTGTATAAAAAATCTGATGTGGACACCACATGACTTCCTTGTACGCGTATTAAACTATAGATCTTTTTTAATTGCACATATTTGACATAAAATCGTTTATTTTTTGTTCTAATCCATAGCAAACTTAATTAAAAAAAAAAACAAAAAATATATAATATTTAAATTTAGATATCTCGCTTATGCAAAAGGCTAATTTAAAAATTCTTAATATACTAGACGCAGAATTTAATTCTCTAAAACTTTTATTTGCAGCATTTATTTCTAAAATTAAAATAATACCATTTTTTTCATGGAAAACTGTTAGCAGCTTCATGTAATGTGTCACTTCCGGTTAGTGTATTTTAACCAAAATCTATTATGTTATTTCCATTGATATAGTAGTCTTATATACCAAATTTGGAAAGTTTTAAATTATATTTGAATATAGTTTTCAATGAAAATCTATTATAGGCTTCAAGTAAAGTACCACTTCCGGTAGTTGTATAATGACCAAAAAGGGAGATGTACAACTAGATGTTATAATAGTCCTAAATATAAAGTTTCAATTTTCTACGACTTACCGTTTTTGAGTTATGCGAGATACGTACGTACATACGTACGTACGTACAGACGACATGACGATATTAGTCAAAATGGATTCAGGGAGGGCCAAAATACCTATTTCCGTTGAAATCTGAGAACCGAAAATTTTCGCGATTACAATACTTCCTTTACTTCGTACAAGGAAGTAAAAAGGATTAATGCAAGTATATTTCGACCATGTATTTGGATCTTTTATTATTTCCTCTTGTTCAGTTGTAACCGAAACTTTAAATGAAGAATATTCCTCAGGATGTTTTGAAGTCACCTTTTGGCATTTAGCGGTTGTGCATTCTTTTGTTATCAAATGATTTTTAACCTGTTCCTCGTTAGCGGTAGGATCTAATCTATAAACATGAAAATCTTTTAATTTCATAACACCTTTTATTGTGCCAGTTTCATTATTATTTCCACGAATCGTTTCAATTTTTCTTGCTTTTCTTCTCTGTGTTTGCCACACATTTTTATCTAATTCGGTTTTTGAGATGTTTATTTTTTCATCATCCATTTTGACTTAATTATCAATGAAGTTATTGGAATTCTCAGCTTGATTTACAAGATTAGATTCAGTGGTCTCTGCAAGACATGTTTCAGTTGGTTTGCGCGACTTGTTATTTCGGATTTGTTTATTCATTGGAATATAGATGTCCTGTTTTGTATTGTTTTGTTCAAATTTATCATGATGTTTTGTTGCTGTTTAATTTATTTCTTTATCATTTAGTAACTTAATGATAAATTCTAAATCAGCAATACGTTTTTCATATGTAACCATTAATTTTTTATACATAGATATTTGATCGTTTATGTGCTTGTTGTAAAATTTACACTGATCATTTTCACTGATATTGACACAACTAATATAACTTTTTGTTAAACCGCTATTTGGGTCTGATTTACAGGCAAATGATTTATTAACCCATTTTTAAGATCTTCACTTAGGGAGCTTTGATCTGTATCAACCCCATTTAATATTATTTCTATTAAATCACTTTTTTTCCACTTGTTTAATTCACTTATGACAGAAGCATTATCAACACTTGTCGCCATGTTAGAATATATACAAATTAGAGTCCAATTTAGAAACACAATTCTAAAGCCCAATACATACCTAATACAGTTGTAATGCGCCTTGTATTGAAGTGCAGGATTAGTTCCTAAAGAAAGTAAACGGAACCATTTACATTCAGAAATAGGTGATATATATATATATATATATATATATATATATATATATATATATATATATATATATATATATATATATATATATATATATATATATATATATATATATATATATATATATATATATATATATATATATCATTTTGTCTCAATTCCATGGCTATCACTATAAAGTAGAAATTCTTAAAAAATATTAATGCAATTATTTCGCTTACAAAACGTGTAAAATAAAATCTGAAAACTGATTTAGATCCATAATTTCAAGCTCTACAACTTTTATTTGAAGCATTTTTGCCTAAAATCAATTGGCCACTTTTGCGCAAGGAAAAACTGATTTCCCATGTTAAACGCCTATGGCCAGGTTTTCATGTTACACCCGGTATATATATATATATATATATATATATATATATATATATATATATATATATATATATATATATATATATATATATATATATATAAATAATGATAATAAATAATATCAGTCAAAGATAATACATGATTATATTCTACTTAATATTCTTTAATAATTTTATTGTTAATGGTACAAATTTTTTGTTGTAAATAATGTTGAAAAAGTTTTCAAATTAATATTTCCTAAATTCAAACATTTAATACAGCGCCATAAAAATGGAGGCTACAGCTGAGTCCTCGCAACTTTCATCCAATGTTATTTATTTTTCGAACTTTGTTTCTAAATTAATTATTTTCCAATAAATTAAGTTTTTTTGTAAGGAATCGAGCTGATCATAAATTGACTTGTGAACAAGCCGCATTATAAATATTTAGTTTTTACATTTACATCAAAATAGAAAGATAATTTATATAAGAAAACAATTATTTATATTTCTGTTACATGTTGGACGAGTGAGATTTGAAACAAAATGGATATACCAGCTGACATATTAGATGAATTAAAATGCAGCAGCTGTGAGACGTACTTGTCTCGAGGCCCCGTGTACTTGCAACATAACGGAACTGCGGTCTGTGATGGGTGCTACACCCCCAAGAATCCGGCCACTAGAAATACTCAGTACGAGGCAACTGCGAAGATGCTCAAATATCCGTGTAAGAACCGAGAGTTGGGCTGTCCCGAGATGGAGCCCTTTGTGCAGGAAGCAGAAGTGATCGCGCACGAGAAGGTATGCGAGCATCGCCAGCATGTCTGCCCGGTGCTCAGCTCCGCTGGCTGCGACTGGTTAGGCTCCAGGACGGCCATGTTGGCGCACTGCCGCGATCAGCACCCGGACAGCGTGCTCGAGAACCCCTGCAGCCTCACCCATGATATAACCAAGCCCAGCCTACATGTCTACCTCATTTCTGCCTTTCACGTCCTATTCTTGCTGCACACAAGGGTTTGTGTGACAACTAAGAAAATCTTTCACGCAATTCGGTTGCTAGAGCAGTCTGCGGAGATAGCGAAGTTTCATTTCAATTTAGACATAAAACGTAACGATGAATCAATAACAAAGAAAGGACAAGTGGCGCATCAAGACTGTCCGACGATCCTGGAAGACACTTCATTGGCCCTAGATATAAACTGTCTGCTGGGTGTGCTGGGCGGCTTCGACGACACAACGTTCACCGTGACAGTGAAGCAGAGGGTGAGCGACGCCGTCGATCAGCTGGCGAGGACGATGGAGAAATACGGAGAATGCAAGACAGAGGTGATGGTGTTACTGTACCGCGACAACAATGGTTGGCGATACAAGCGCTGCGTACCCGCTAGGCGAGTCTGCGACCAGGGCTGCGCGCACACAGACATCGACTACAAGTGCAGGAAACACGAATACTTTTTCTGCCAGCAGCGCACCACGTGTTACATATGCAAAGCGGCCGTGTCTCGAGACTCGTTGTTCGCGCACTACGGCACTGCGCACCACAATATCACGCATCAAGCGGGCTCCACGTGGAGAGTGACTGAGCCTGTTTGGCAGCGTTGTCTCGTGTCTAGTGTTGCAGGCATCGCGGTGTGCTGGAACTACGTGAATAACTCGCAATTTGAACTCAATATGTACACCTCGGTATCCAGTGAGCGGCTGAGAGAGTTTCGGTGCTCGGTGCAGCTCACTGACCCCGCCACCGGACACACGCGCATCTTCACACCGGATGCAGTGTACAATAATTGGTATGATTGGCGCATCGTCATTAATAAAGACGAATGTTCCTCTTGGAATGTTGCATTTGATGTCTGTGTGAACATCACAAAAATATAAGTTACCCTTATTCTATATTTAGTTTAGCTAAAACTTTATTCTACATAATATTAATAAGTATACAGAATTTGTCAACCAATGAATTATAAAAACTGTAACATTTTTGCACATTTCATAATCTTTATTTCGCTTCAAACAAGAAACTGGTAACGATAAGCTATTTGGTTCGCACTTCCTGTTTAGATGTTATAGACATGTAACTGTACAAGTTGAAAATAATAATAATAATCAAATACGTATAATATTTTTTGTAAAACATAAACACATATGAATTATATATTTTATTTTATCTCTTATGTTAGTGACATTTTACTTTCTACATAAAAATAAATAAAACTCAAGTTTCTATCTATCGATATGTTTGTTTTATTATCGCATCAGACAAGAACAGTTTAATTCAATTTGCTCAACAACCATAATCAATGTGTATTTTGTTTTAAATTTTAGTAATATTAACGAATAGAAATTTTGTTAAGTCAAAATATTTTAGGAATTACTAGCAAGCAGTCGGTTCCGGTAATTTTTACGTCACGCTTTCTTAGACTTATTACTGTATACACCACCTAGTCGAATACTCATTGCTTTTATATATTTTACTTTTTTAAAAGATAAAAACAATTGATAATCAGACGGTTACAATTTTTGCCTATTTCAGTAGATATCTTTCATCAAAACATTTAATTTGATACCAACACGATATATTTCTAGTAAGTTTTAGAAAAAAAAAACAATCAGTCGGTCATAATTTATTACCATTTTGCGCAAAATCTCTTTTTAAAATCTTTAATTTGATACCAAATAACATAAGTTTCTAATGACTTTAAGAAAAACAATTAACTTCAGTCGATCATAATTTTTAATTAATCTGCTCAAATTCTCTTTTCATAACATTTAATTTATTTATTTATTTATGTTACGCAGTACAACAGGAATTTAATCCCAATAACAGTACAGGGTCCGCACTCACCGAGCCGCAGTGTGATAGTTTATATAATTATTAGCTTGAGTACGATTCGAACTCGGGATCTCCGAATTCGAATTCCGTGTCGCTATCCACACCACCGTACTGACGGACAATTTGATACCAAATACGATTAATTTCCAATGACTTTTGGAAAAAATTATAGACTATCAGTCTGTCATAATTTTTTATCTTGAACAACTTTCACTTAGATTTTGTATAGAAACACGTAACCGAGCTGATGGCGTAACAACTATTTCTGTAAATATTTATGGTGCACTGTCACATAAAAAAATTATTTTTAAATACAAATAGGCGGTTGATTTTGCATTGTCCAGCTGCTGAAATATTAAAAATACAAGTAAAAGTTAAATGCAAGATTTTTTTTAACAAAACTTGGTCTATAAACTAGCGCAAACTATTTCTTCCCATAGCCAACTAATTTATTAATAATAATATGAACTATTTGTAGCGAAGTTATATAAGATGCATTACATTATTTATTTATTTATGTTACGCTGTACAACAGGAACTGAATCCTAATTACTGTACAGGGTTCGGACTCAACCAGCCTTAGTGTGGTAGTACATATAATTTATAGCTTGAGTGAGATTCGAACTCCGGATTTCCGGATTCGAATGCCGCAACTCTATTCACACCACCGTACTGCCGGACAAATATTGATTTAAATAATCCAAGTGGTAATTGTTTAACATTCTCGGGTAAATCATTATACCCATTTATACCTTTGCAGGATATTCTGTTTCGACATTCAGTACTACGCTTTTTTCTTAATACAAAATTGTTTTTATTTCTAATTTTGTAATTATGCAAATCTGTTTTAGTTACAAGTTTGCCATTGAAATACTCTGCCTATAATCCCAATTTAAATTTGTAAATAAAAGTAGCTACCTGTATTACTAATTAATTTATCAATATTAACTCAATCTAACTCTTGGTCAATATTTGTATATCTATCTCTTTTTAATATAATACACATAGCATGTTAAGCCCAATTTAAATTTAAGTTATTACATAGGGATTTTATTAGTGTATTAGGGTTTTTTTGTGCACTGCAATTGGCGTCCTGCGAGACGTGGCGGTTGCGTCAGATTTCGGGTTAATGGGATTCACAGTTGTTTTTTAAAAGTATTGTTGTTGTTGATATATATGAAAAAAAAGTTGTTAATTTTACTATTAAAAAATAATTTGCTGGCTGTCACATATAGTATGTGATTTTATATAAAGAATAAAAAGAATATAATGCACTGCTATAATGTTTTGGTCTATCTTAAATAAAGAAGATAACGAAGAATATAACCAGTAAATATACAGTCCACAAAGTTGATATTGAAGAAACATAGCTCTATTTTGAAGTATTTGTAGCCTTTTCGATAAAAATAATACCGTACCGGTAAAAAAGAAATGCGGTAACACTATACTATTATATATTATTTTCCTATTCCAGACACTAAAATAATTTCTGCATCAATTAAGCATTCCTAATTTCTTAGCAATTTATTTACAAATATAATTTATGTTCATATTTAATTTACTATGCGATTAATATGGAACGCAGCAAATAAAATACGACGTTTATAAAAAATATCACTTTCAGGTTGCGATTTAATGGAGGATTTAAGGTCCGGGAATATTTAATAAGTTTGATACGGTTAAATATTCTTTATTCGCATACCAAGAACGATAACGATACAAGTGCCAGTTCAGCGCTTGTCTGTCGACTGGCGTTCTTTACTTAATTAATCAAGCCGAAACATATAAATATATACATCTACGGGATGATAGACCACACAGGTCTTATTGCGTTAATAACTATATATCCAAGACAACACAATAAACAACACTCGTCCGTCAAATAAGAAATTAATTTTGGTTTTTGACTGGTTATTTTGAGTTGGATTAATATTTATTGATTGTCATCAAAATTCCTGCATATCCTTTTACTAAGATAATTGTTATCTTTGATTTTCACAATAGTTTAATTTTTTGTCTTGTATATAGTCTTTCATAACATTATTTGTTTATATAAGTTACGTTCTTAGCTACGCTGAGTTATGATTTGTTTTTAGGTGTGATTGACACTTGACAGGTGTGTGAATGTAATTTATTTCCTTTCTTTTATAGTTAAGGATAACCTGGTAAGCTACCTTAACATCTTCACTTTTACCAAGAGAACCCTATTTCTTTTATCTTTTGTTCTAAAGAGGAATAAATGGGCGAAGTTTGATGAATGTAAATTTGGTACGTGGAATGTTAGGGGTATAAATGGAAAGAAAATGAATTGGTGAATATAATGCGTGTGTATAATGTAAATGTTTTGTGTGTGAGCGAGACTAAGGCGAAAGGCTGTAATGAAAAAGAGGTTGATGAATTGTTTTGCTTGTGGTTGGGTGTTGCTGAGAATGAACGGGCAAAACATGGTGTAGGAGTGCTTGTTAGTGAAAGAATGAAACCGTTTGTAAGGGATTATAGTTGTATTTCATCGCGAATTCTTTGGCTGAGACTTAAGGTAGGCTTCCATAGAATCTTCGTTGTGTCAGTTTATGGCCCAACTGAATCCGAAAGTGATCTTGAAAAAGACCGATTTTGGAATTTGTTAGATAGTGATTCGTGTGATCCAGGTGAAAAAGTTATCGTATGTGGTGATTTGAATGGTTGGGTGGGAGTAAAGAGAAGCATGTCTGGGAATTTATTGGATAAGTTTGGTGATGTGAGAGCGAATGAAAACGGTAGGAAAATAGTATCCTTCTGCTTAGAGCGTGATCTTTTCGTTTCCAACTCAGTCTTTAATCATAAATTAGCTCATTCGTATACATGGGAGAATGTGAGGGAGAATAGGCGGAGTGTGATTGATTTTATTTTGTATGATGAACGACTAAGAAGTTTTGTTGTGAATACGTGTGTGAAGCGTGGTGCTGAATTGGGTACGAATGGCCATTATTTGGTGGTGTCGCGTATACGTCTGGATAAATGTTGGCGAATGAGGGTAAAAGGCACCGAAAAAATGTTTCGTGTGAAATCTAATGTACTACAGAATGAGGATATTAGAGATATGTTTGTTTAGAAAATAAATGAATCTTTCCCTGAATATGAGCCTAATTTTGAATGCAGCATAAATGATGTTTGGATGAAATTTAAGGATACAGTTCTTAAATGTGCAAAAGAAGTTTGTGGTGAATGCAGATTAGGCTCTTGTCCAAGGAATGCATGGTGGAATGATGAAGTGAAAGAAGCAATTGAGGAGAAAAAGAGAGCGTATTTGCGATTTATACATGTAAAAGATGTGCCTGGAAGTTTATGTGATGAATGTTTGCTACAATATAAAATGTTAAATAAATGTGTTAAGAGAGTAGTGAGAGAAAATAATGCGCGTTTTGATGATTTGATAAGTGAAAGATTGACGAATGATTTTAGTATGAATAAAAGAATGTTTTGGTTGAGTGTGAAGAGATTGAGAGATGGTAATGTAAGGGCGGTGAAAGCGATTAAGAGTGCGAATGGTGAGTTATTGTGGAATGAATTAGATGATAGAAATAGATGGTGTGAGTATTTTAGAGGTTTATATGGTAGCGTAAATGGATCGAATTGTTGTAGTGAAAATGCAAGAGAAAATGTTAGAAGTGATGAATGGGATATAGATGAAAGTGATGTTAGTTTTACATTGTTACGTTTGAAGAATGGTCAAGCTCCTGGTTTGGATGGTATATCGAATGAGATGTTGAAGTATGGTGGTGAGAGATTATTTGATTGGTTAGTTTATTTATTTATATTTTTTTTAAATGGTGTGTGGCTCCTGATGATTGGAAACGTGCTATCATTTGTCCTTTATTTAAGGGCAAAGGTAGTTCGAGTGATTGTAGTAATTTCCGTGTGATAAGTTTTTTGAGTGTGGTAGGGAAGTTGTACGGGAAGATTCTTATTCACAAGGTACGAATCTTAACAATCTCCAAGTTGAGTAATATGCAAGGTGGATTTTTGCCTGAGAGAGGGTGTGTAGATTAATTGTTTACTCTTCGTATGATTGTTGAGTAATCACTTGCTAAGAACAAGAAGGTGTTTTGTGGCTTTCTCGATCTTAAAAAAAGCATATGATAATTTTCGTCGAAATATTCTAGAGTACGGTATAAATGGTAATTTGTTGGGAGCGATTCGGACATTATACGAAGATAGCGTGGCAGCGGTGAGAGTTGATGGTAGATTGAGTGATTGGTTTTCTATAGATGTTGGCGTGAAACAAGGTTGTGGGATGTCTCCGTGGTTGTTTAATTTGTATATGGATGTGTTGTTACGAAAATCGCTGTATGGGGTGGATGGTGTACGTATTGATGGTAGTGTAGTGCCTGCGTTAGCTTATGCGGATGATGTAGTTGTAATGGGTGAATCTGAAGAACAATTGAGAAGAATGATTCTAGATATAAATGAATTAGCAAAAGGTTTAAATCTATTACTGAATGTTGATAAATGTAAAGTGTTAGTGTTTGAGAAGAGTGATTTGGTGACTGGTTGCAATGTTTCGGTGAATGGTGTGAGATTGGGTCAAGTAAATGAGTTTGTATACTTGGGGAGTATATTTTCGAGAGATGGACGTATTGATCGAGAGATTGAAAGAAGAGTATTTGTTGGATGTAAGATATTGGGTGCTCTGAGAACCTTTACTCGGAACGTTAATTTATCCAGAGATGCTCGATTGAGTGTTTATAATGGTATGTTCGTGCCTACGTTAATGTATGGTAGTGAATGTTGGGTATGGATGAAGAAACATGAACGGCGTATAACTGTTGTGGAAATAAGGTATTTGCGGGGTGTGTGTGGATATACTAGAAGAGATCGTGTCCAGAATACATTGGTGTATGATGAATGTGAGATTGGGAAAAATGTTGTTAGAAGACTGGGAATAAATCAGTTGAGATGGTTTGGTCATGTAGAACGTCGAATGGCAGATTAGTGAAACAAGTGTATGCTGTTGAAATTGAGGATGAAGGCTTGCGTGGACGACCTGGGAACAAATGGATAAATATGATTGAAAGGTTGTTGCGTGAACGAAAGATTCCGAGCGAGAAGAATAAACGAGCTTGTATAAAAGGAATTATGAATGTGGTTGAAGCAAAAGTGGTGTGTCAGGATAGAAATGTTAATATATAATTTTTATTCCATTTTCCAATTCCAACTCTCCTGTTCCTTTCCATCTTATTTCACTTAATCCTAATATCTCTATTTTATAATTTTCCATTTCTCTAGCAATTTGGATTGCTTTTCCTTTCTCTAACAATGTTCTAACATTCCAGTACCCTATATATTTAGTTACCCTTAAATCTAATTCATTCCGTATCTTTTTAGCATTGTCCTGTTTCATTGCCTGTCTGCTACCATTTTCTCGATTCTTTTTTCTTAGTTTTTTGGAACAATTTTATTTTCCTTCTTGTTCCATATGTATGGCCTATCGTTTATTGTTATTTTCTGATATCCAACTTTGACTGTTTTTCCTTCTTGTTTGTTTTCCAATGCGATTTTACTTATTTCTTTTTGTATTTTCCTTTCTTCTACTGTCATGTCGTTGTTTATGTAAATTTTTTCATTTCCATCGCATTTTAGTTTGGATTTATTTTTTAAAATCTCAAGTTTTTGGTTCCATGTCTGTATTTCTGCACATATTAATTGATTATTTTCTGGTATAATGTAAGCCGTTTTAATGTTAGTATTAATTTCTAGCTTATCCTTTATAAACTTTGCAATGTATTCCTTGATATTGCTGTTACTATCAATTCTTAGGCCGGATATTATAATATTATTTCGTCTTTTTTCTTTCTCGTGTTTTTCTAGTTTCTCCTCTATATTTTCCAGTCTTTTCATTATAGGAAAGATGTTCTTGTCCGTTTCTCTTTGTTCTATCTTCTTTCCTATAGCTGCAAGTCTTGCTTTTATATTTATATTCTCTATTTCTATTTTCTCTCCTTTTTCCTTTATTTCCTGCACATCAGTGCAAATTTTTTCTATATTTCCTTTGATTCCTGTGCAGAATTCTTCCATTTCCTTTTTTCTATCTTCATTTAAGACATACCTACCATTAATTACAATGTGTAATACTAATGTTACTAGTTAATATTATCTAGTTCGTAAATCATAAAAGTACAGTATGAAAATGAAATAATAGACGAAAATTACTAATATTTACTTTTTCCTGATTTATGTTTGAAAATCTCCTGGCTTAATTAAAACCGCAATAATTATCGATGCATAGATTAGCTATGCATCAACACATCTGAAAATCATTCAATTAATTATATATTGTTCATTTTAGTTTTTATTGAAAGTAAGTTATATTTACAACTGGCCTTGTTCAGGCCAACCAGCAAATTAGGTGTACAGATGATATTTAACTTGTGTGAGGTAAACTCCCACTGGAATTTCCTCTTTATAATTATAATAATTTTTATGTCCTAGTTATTAAGAGTATTTGAGATCTAGTGGTTTTGTCCTGTTTAGACGTCTTGGATCGTTGTTCAGTAGATTAAGGGCTAGTTCGTTCGGATGATCATTCAGTTTATCTTCGTGTTTTGAGGCGAATATACGAATTTGTTCGTGGACGTATTTGATGTTTAAGTCTTTGTGTATTGTGTGGTTATTTACGTACCACGGGGCATTTGTGATCATTCTTAGGGTCTTGTTTTGAAATCGTTGTATAATGTTTATGTTTGACTTCTTGGCGCATCCCCACAGCTAGATTCCATATATCCAGATTGGTATGATGATGACTTTTTAGAGTAATATTTTGTTTTGAAGTGTTAGTTGCGATTTGTGACCAAGAAGCCAGTACATTTTTCTGACTTTCATATCCAATTGTTTTCTCTTTGTTTGTAAGTGTTTCTTCCATATTAATGTTTTGTCTATATGCATTCCTAGGTATGTTACCGTGTCTTTTGTTTCTAGTTCAGTGCTATTTATTGTGATTTGTGGGCATGTTATCTTTTTGTTTGTAAATACAACGTGTGTACTTTTACTTTCATTGATTTTTATTCTCCATGTTGTAGTCCAGTTTTGAATTTGGTCCAGGGCTTCTTGTAGTATTGCGGATACTACAACAGGGTCTTCGTGATTAGCGATGACAGCCGTGTCGTCAGCGTAGGTGGCGGTTGTCACGTCTTCTGAGCAAGGCATATCGGCTGTGTAGAGTTGGTAGAGGATAGGTCCTAGTACGCTCCCTTGAGGTACTCCAGCTGTTATTTTATAAATCTGAAATGTATTTCCCTCGCAGCTTACATGGAAATATCGGTCATTTAGATAAGACTTGATTAGTAGAAAGTACTGATGAGGTAGTGCGATTTTGATTTTGTATACCAGGCCCGAGTGCCATATTCTATCAAATGCCTGGCTTATATCTATAAATACTCCTGCGCATATTTTCCCTGTCTGTAGGCAACTTTCTATTTCATTTGTTATTCTATGCACTTGCTGAATTGTGGAGTGCCGTTCTCTGAATTCGAATTGATGATTCGGTATTAGGTTCTTGTTTTCTATTATTGTTTTCAACCTTTTTAGAAGTAATTTTTCAAAAAGTTTTGATAGGATTGTGAGTAATGATATTGGTCTATATGATGAGGCCTTATGAGCTGGTTTTCCAGGTTTGTGGATGAGAATAATTTCTGCGAATTTCCACTGAACTGGAAAATATGATATTCTTTTATTGCATTATAGATCTGAGTTAAGAGTATTATAGCTTTCATTGGTAGTTCTTTTAGTATTATTGCGTTGATTAGATCGTATCCTGGAGATTTTTTGTTATTTAAGTATTTTATTTCGTTCTTGACTTCGTTGGGAGAAAAGTGTCTCATTGGTGGGGATAGTTGTAATGGAGATGTTAGGTATTCTTCAATATGTTTTTCCTCGTCGGGTGACATTGTCGATGGATGGGGTTCGAATACCTTAGAGAGGTGTTTAGCAAATACTTCCGCCTTTTCACTATCTTCTCTGGCCCAAGTGCCGTCTTCTTTTTCAATTGGTGGTATGTGCGGTGTAGGTCTTTTTAGTTTTTTTTTGTAGCTTTCCACAGACTATTCATTTTCTGGTTGTGCGGATAGGTTACATAAATATTCGTTGAAAGATTCGTTCTTAATTTGTTGTATTAGTTTCTTTATTTCTTTTGATATGCGGTTTAGCTTGTTTTCCTCGTTTGGGTGTCGTGTTAGTTGCCATGTACGTCTGATTGTTCTTTTCTCAGCAATTTTGTCTAGAAGAAATTTAGGTAAATTAGTGACGTTGTCGATTTGATTTTCGACATCTGGGGTGGAGTACCATGCGGCTCTTTGTATGAGATTTGTCATTTGTTCAACTGCGTCATCTATGTCGTCATCTGTTTTCAGTGGAATTTGAAGGTTTTAATTTTCATTCAGGTAGTTTTGGAAGATGTTAGTTTTTTTGTTGCATAAGGTGGGTTTCTTTTCTTTTACTATAAGTGTCGTACTTATGGTAAGTATGACTGATGAGTGGTCTGATGTAAGGTCGTAGCAAGGTTCAATATTGGCGTAGTTTTGGAAGATATTTTTTACAATAAAGAAGTCCAGCAAGTATGGGCGTTTGTTGGGGTCAGTGGGCCAGTATGTTGGTTTTCTTGTGCTGAAATGATTATATCGTTTGGCTGAAAGTTCTTTCTGCAGTTCTGTACCTTTTGGGTTTGTTATTCTTGAACCCCATTGGGGATGTTTGGAATTATAATCTCCCCCTGAGATAAATCTTTTCCCCATTGTGTTAAAATATTCTTCAAAATCATTATTTTTGATTGTGTGTGGGCGGGCAATAAACTGCAGAAACGACAAGTGAACCGTGACTGTCTTTTATTCTAAGGTTTGTTGCCTGTAAATGTTCTTTGTCGAATTTCTCTAATTCACAATGTTTTATTTTATTCGATATTATCAGTGCAGTATCCCCATGCGCCGTTCCGTCAGGATGATTGGTGTTATATGTTTCATAATTAGAGATTTTAAAGTATGTTCTTTGTGTGAAATGCGTTTCGCTTATAAGCATTATGTCAATTTTTTGGTGCTTGAGAAAGATTTCTATTTCGTTTCGATGTCGCGCCAATCCATTGGCGTTCCAGAGTGCTATTCTGATTGAATTAGCCATTGAACTTATTGATAAAAGTTGTGAGAAGGTTTATGATCATCGTATTTTGTTGCATCATTTGACGAAACATTGATTCGAATTTATTTAAGAAGGTTTTCATTGAGATGTCGTTTTCTAATTGTGTGATGCTCATCAATTCCTTGGGCTGTAGTATTTTTTGCTACTTTGGCGTAGCTCGCGTTTTCCCTTGTTGTCCGAGGGTAGTATTTGTTCGTAGGAATATTAAAATGCAATGGAGTATTTAGAGAGGTTTTGTTGCGAATTTTTTGTAGATCCTGGTAGACCCTGCAGCTTTTGTAGTTTGCTGGATGGGGTCCAGAGCATAGGGCGCATGATGCTGGTGTGTTTTTGTCTTTATAGCATTCAGTAGACGGGTGGTTGTTTCCGCATTTTACACAATAGTATGGTTTTTTACAGTATCTTCTTGTGTGCCCGTATTCTTGGCAACGCATGCATTGCGCTATTTCCTTTTTTTCTTGGGACCACCTACATCATAATCAAACAACAATAGCATTATAAATACAAACATTAAAAAAGCCGTGCGTTGGCGGCGCCAACTCTAGTAGCTTGTACTCTTGTCAAGAATAAATCCGATGGCTTAGGGTCCTTCAGGAAAAGAAGATTTGAAGAAAAATATATTGCGAATGAATCAAACAGATCAGACTAGGCATGTGTAAATTTTGCAGTTTCTATATTCGATGGATGAATAAGATTGATAGACAGAGAAAGATGAGGTGCTGTATAAAGAATATGACTGTGGATGAGGTGTGGAATAACTGTTTGTTTCTAATCCATGCATAGTCGCAAACCTATTTAACTTTCTACTAGGGTCTCTAAAATTATACTAGTACCATTAAAACTAATTATCGATTATAAGAACATATATTATTTGTCCTCGATGCTGTCACAAACCCTGAATCTATATATTTCAAAATATAACTGTCCCAAATAATCAATATGACAGCCATTTGATTTTATAGTAACCTTATATGAGCATCAATTATATTTGTTAATTATTTAATAACAGTACATTTTGTGTATCAATAGATGGCGCCAGGATCGAACATTGGTGTATCAGATATTAATTTCAATTCTAAGTTATCCATATAACAACGATAAAGTTCGTATTTATTATAATTATTTTTTTAATTTATTTTAACTAATAAAAAATTATATATTTTTTGTACATGAAATCATCCGGAAATGATTTTATCGATGTTTTGATTGGCGTTTGGTCGTACAGTCTCTCCAAAATGAACAGGTATAAAATAATGTCATTAGTAATAGCCTATTCCTACATTAGTAGATGTCAATAAAATTTTAATGTTACTTTTACCTCTGTAAATATTTAAAAGTTAAGAAGACATGTTTCCATAATCATAATAAACTACATTAATTGGTTCATTGGTTCACATTTTTGTCGGTGCATGCGTAGTTGGACAAGCAAGTTCAGCCAATTACAGACTTCTTGTTCATTTTTTACCTGAACATACAAAAAATATTACAGAGTGAAGGTCGTATTTTTCATTTTGTCGCGAATTAATTCTGATAATATGCGAGGTTAAATTTCGATCTCAGGTGAGATGAGCTTAAATTAATATAATACTTGTTTTTGTTTTGAGCATTACATATTCTTGGAGTCTATATTATTTAGTTCGATGTCCAATTTTGTTATAAAACCTCATGGCAAATTTTATTCATTACTTTGTAATTTATTGAATGAATGCAGATTAATTGATGTGCGACCAATATTACACATTTGAATGATAATTTGTTTTCACATTTTTTAATATTCTTCATATTTTGCAATTATTGTAATTTGCTTAGCGACCAAAAGCCTAAAATATATGTGACGTTTGTGTCGGCAGCATTTTGTCAGAATTTTTAATTGCTTTTGTTTTATTTTCTTAATTATCTATATTTAGTTATGATTATTACATTAGTATTATGGGGTAGATAGCTCAGTGGTATCGAGTCGGCCTATGGATCTTGAGAACCCTAGTTCGATCCGAACAGCCGACAAACAATTTTCACCAATTTAAAAATCTATCCCTGTGGCTCCCTCTCCACTTATATCTTTGAGGGCCGTGATTTGACGGCTGGTAACCGCTCTTCACGCGAAAAAATATATCACTTACCGAGATGTGCTTAGGCAGAGTATTTATTTATTTATTTATTAGTATTTAAGTATATTATGTCTGAGGATTTGAATAACGTTTATAACTATTTCTAAGGACTACGTTTTTATATTGATAAGATTAGTAAATCTTTAGTTTTTAATGCATACAAGTGCTTTTATTTCGTATTTAATTTTTTTATCATTAAATACTTATTAAATTACTCATTTTATTATCTATAATTCAAAAAATGAACTAGTAATTCAGCATTAAAAAATTATAATATTTATCTACTTATACACTCAGTCGAATATTCCGAACTGATTTAAAATTTTGTATTTTATCATATAAGCTTTTTGGATTATGTAGTTAAAATTTGTCTATTTTATGTTATATCCAAAAAGTATAAGACATGCGAAACAAAATAAATAATTACAGAGAAACATTTTTTATTACAGGAGTGCAACATTACTCATATTCTAGTTAAAATATGTACCAAATAGTTTTTATTTTAAGATTTTTTGCACCTATTATAGAATTATTGTAAGTAATTTTAAAAGAAAAATTCGCAGAAGTTTCATCCACTTAAAAAAATATATAAAATTTTTCATTTAATAATATTGAACTGAATAGCAGCTATTTTGCGAATTTTACATATTTTGCAATGGTTTTTGATGTAAACTCGTAATCAATGACAATATTTAATATTTTCATATTTTAACGAAAAATTTCTTTCGGTTTGTGTCTGATTGACGACGCTAGGCATCCGCAGTTTAACATCGATCTCAGGTGAGAATTTTATATTGATAATATATAGTCTAGTGATTTTTTGGAGTATAAAATTTTCGTGATTCCAAATTATTTTATTGGATTTTAATTTTTGTTTAAAATCTTATTTAGTTTGGCTGTTTTCTTAATTTCTTTGGAACTTTATTTAACAATTACACATAAATTGAAGTTTAATCATTAGTATATATTTTGATAATAATTAGGGAGCTTATATAATTAATTGTATATATTTATTAATCGTACATATAATTGCATATTTTGGATTAATATTATTGACTTTAATTGGAGATACAATTTTTATCAAAGATAGCACTACGCTTTGAATCTGCGGTCTTTAAAAGTCTGGACAAACGCTCTAGCCAACTAGAGATATTTGATCAAATCATAATAAAGAGGGCAATATAATTTTTTTTAAATAACAATCTATTATTTTTATGATTCTATTTCAAAGTTATTTTTCATTTGCAACCATGTCAAAATGCAGGTACTACTAGTTTATATAAAACATTATTTTATCTGTGGAAAATAAAATTTATTTCCACTAAAAATCAGTAAAATATTATTCTCCTAAATTTATATTTTAACATAATTGTTTAAAATTCCTTTTCAATAGAACTTAAAAATTATAGCAAACAATTTCTATATTATAAAACTATTAAAACGAGCAAAACAATAATTATTTTAGATCAGTGGTTCTCAAATACGGGGTGCAACTTTATATTTATAATGGCAATCTATTTTTTTATTTGCTTATTAAATTCAGTATTTTTTCTGAATTCAACGATATCCATATGTAATACCCTAATATTACAAAATATTTGAGAAAATTTTAACATTTCTATTGAAAATGTCTACGCAAAGAGTGCCATGGAAGAAAACAAATGAATAAAACAATTTTTATTATAATTTTTTAAACTTTTCAACTGTATTTCCGTATTATAACATCAAAATTGATAATTTTTCTCATGATGAGAATGTAGACATGTAAGAAGTATACATTTGATGTAGAAAAAAAATTCGAATGCAGCTGTAAACATGTAGTGAGTTGTATCCTGAGCGACAAGTGCCGGCTCATAATTTTTTTTCGGAGGTTGGAAATTCGTTTACGTTCCAATACCTCTACATTTATAAATAAACGAAGGCGCCGCAGTGAGGAAATTAATGAAATAAATGTTCTGGCATATTTCGAAGGCAATCCAAGACATTCCATCAGAAGTACCGCTGTTGTAAGTGTAGAGGCAGTACATAAAATTTTAAAGAAAAATAAATATGAACCTTACAAACTTCACAAACCTGATGACTACGATCGGCGACTGGAATTTTGTTATTTACTGTTAAATGAAGGTGTAAATAAGAGATTTTAGATGATTTACCACTGGACCTTCACTTTCAACAAGACGGTGCACCTGCACACAATTCTCGTCAGGTTACAGAATATCTCAACGAAATGTTTCCTGACAAATGAATAGGTACTAACAGTCCTATTCCGTGGCCTGCCAGATCTCCTGATTTAAGCCCTTTACATTTTTACTTACGGAAGTATTTAAAGGATAAAATTTATGACACCGTTTACAATACTTTAAACAAATTAAAAAATAATATTGAATTTGTTCTTAATAATGTTAACGGAAGAACACTGCGATTAGTGAGAAATTGTTTACTAAAAAGATTAGAAATTTGTTTTTATGTCAATGGAGGCAATTTTGAACAATTTTTATAAATTATTTATCTTTATATTCTATCTTGATTATTAAGTAATAATTATTCATAAATTAAAGAACATTATTACAGTTTTTGCAATTATTTCTGCATTTTATTCATTTGTTTTTTTTTCATGGCACTCCTTGCGTAGGCATATTTAAATAAAAATGCTACAATCTTATTTTTGAATTTTTCTCAAATATTTTGTAATAGTAGGGTATTATATATGGATATCGTTGAATTCAGAAAAAAATACTGAATCGATAAATAAAAAAATAGATTGCCATTTAAAATAAGAAAATTGCACCCCGTACTTTGAGAACCACTGATCTAAAATAAATCATGTTTTGCTCGTTTTAATAGTCTTATAATATAGAAACTGTTTGCTAATTTATCCAATTTCGTATCTCTTATAGTTCTCGAAATAGCAATTCTGTACCACTTAAAATGAACATACTGTATATTAAATTTTATACTCCATTTGGTCCTTTTAAACATATATTTACAATTATTCCTCCATTCACTGTTTTGAAAGTGAAATATTGAGTAGTAGGCAGGGGGCAGGTATAAAGGAGGAGCTTTGGTTCAAGAAGAACATTATTATTAGCTATTCTTTTGACAGAAGGTGGTTAGAAGTGACAACAGGCTAGTTGACTCCAAGCGTCATAAAACGATTTAAACGAAGCGTATCGAAATTTGAAAACCGAAGGTGAGAATATTTTTCCGACGAATTCTGATTCTTTTTATTAATTAATTTGCATTATTCTAGAGATGGACTTCAGCACTTTGAATAAAACAGGTCAATTAATCAACATAAAACCTCGACGAAGTATAGTCGATTTAGAAATTAATAAAGTATATAAACTAGTAGATATCAAAGCTGTTAATACTGGAGTTGGAAGAAAAATAATTGCAAATTGCGAAGAATTTGTTACCTATCTTCCTGGACGGTTCGATGGCTTATCTGATGCGGACATAGCTGATTTAAAGAAATCCGTTACAAAGTGAGGAATAAAGTATACTGGATTGAAAGATTATTGTACTGCGGGTAAAAAAGCCCAGCTGGTAGAATTTGTTCAATTGTAATAAAATGCAGTTATTATGAATGTGTTGTGTACTGTTTGTACATTGTAAATATATAGTTTTAAATAAACAATATAGTACCTACCTTTCAATATAATAAATAAAACTATATTTATGTTTAAATAACTGGTTACATACTTTCATTTTAACAGTATTGTATAATGAATCTTGTTGACAACATGTGTACAAAAGTTAAACATCCTTTTTCTGCTCTAATTGCTGGCCCCTGAAGCAATCATACTTTGTTAACAATTTTATATCCAATATTAACAACATGACATACCGTATTTTAATTTTTTTTTGGTATTATTGAACTGGGCAGAATTTATATAACACAATTCCTAATGTAGAAGGAAAAAATTCCGTGTTAATTATAATAGATGATTTAATGAGAGAGGCAGATGATCATGTAGAAGATATATTTATAAAATGATCTCATCATAACAATTTATCTGTTTTTTTTACATCAAACTTATTTCATCAAGGAAAAGACCAAAAAGATATATTTCTTAATGCAAATTACATAATTTATTTTTAAAGTTCTAGAGACAAAGCGCGAATCATGCATCTATCGCGTCAAATTTGTGCAAGAAGCGTACTGTGACGCAACATCTGAACCTCGTGGTTATTTAGTTTTCAATCTAAAACAAAACAAACTCGATTGTTGCGGTTTTGTACATCACATGACGGATTAACATATGTTTATTTACCCCGAGAAAAGTATATTAAAAGATGAATTTGAATGAATTAACAAATGACAAATTAGTAAAAGTAATGATGACGGAGCGGATGCTGCCTCAGCGGTACTCTGGTGCGCGGTATCCAGCTGGAAAGAGAAATAACATAAGAAGTTATTCAGTGAGGAATCAACTGCCACCACACATACACCACACACACAATCACTCAGCAGGTGATCGCTCGAAATAACACATACAACAACACGTCACTCTGAGAGTCGTCTCAAGGACAGCGCCAACCAGAGTGACCAGAACCAGTGCTCAACACCCACCCACCGGATTGTCTAACCTGGGTACCGGGAGTGTGGATTGAAAGCCAAGTATAAACCCACACTCCAACCGCAATCGCGGGGTGTTAACGAAACGTTGGGCACCTCCTGAGTTAACACTAAAGATGGCATGCCAGTGCACCGTTGGCACGAGGGCTAGCGAGTCGTGCTTCGTTGGCTGCATACTTGGCTGTCACTCCCCGTCAACCCCACACGGAACTTCCCTGGAGTGACCGCAGCATACACAAGTAAAGGACCACATACACATACACCACGTGTGGTAACACCACTTGACTCAACTCACCAATTCGTTCTTTAGTATTCTCTCAACCTAACACAACACGATATACAACTTATCACTAACAAATCTCAACACAAACTGGCATAAAATGCACAGTTAATTAGCTATTTAAATGAAGTTCTTATCCAACGGCACTCGTAATCCACCTAAACGCTAAATTGAAGTAGAAAACATAATCAATTAAGAAATAAAGACTTTACTTGAAAAAGTTACGCTAACAAGTATAAATACCGTAGTCAGGGGCGGATCCAGACTTAGAATTAGGGGGGGGGGTCATGGAGTGAATTTTGTCTCGTGGGTTTTCACCTCAAAAATTTCCCCTAAGTACGCCAACACTTTTTAAATCATAAAGTTTCAATATCTAAACGGTTCTTCGATAGAATACAAAAATTATTGAATTAGAAGTTGATTTTGTAAGTGCAAATGGTGGCAGTCATATTCACTGTTCGACAAAAAAAAACGGACACTTACATTTTTAAAAAAATGACTTTCCTCTCGTTTCTGTCGAGTAAAGTTTGATGTATTTTTAAATTTTTATATGTATTCAAATGTTTATGTAGCAAAAAAATCGAATTATCTTATAATTTATTAGCAATGTAATAAATTAAGGAACAATGTTTTTTTTACATGACCAATGCCAAGAAATACTCGATATTATTGTTATCCAATGATAAAAAATATCAACAGTAATATCGAGTATTTCTACCCCTAGCTCTAATAACTTCTGTCATTCGTTGTGGCATTCTCCTTATAAGGCATGCAATGTCAGCTTGGTCCAATCTGCCTCATTCATCTTCTAGAGAAGCAAGAAGTTCATCTAAGGTCTCTAAAGTGTTTCCTCGATCTCGAATACGACGTCCTAACATGTCCCATACATGCTCTATTGGATTGAGATCAGGACTGCGAGTTGGCCAATCCATTGTGTTAATATTCACTACATCCAAATATCTGTTGACAATATTTTCTATATGTGGCTTTGCATTATCATACATAAGAATAAATTGATCCCCTATAAAAGGAGCATATGGAACAACGTGACAGTCTAGACAGTCCGTTATGTAACTGTGTGCATTTATAATCCCACTATTCATGACGATAAGGGCCATACGTCCTTCCAAAGATACACCAGCCCATACCATAATAGAGCGTCCATGAAATGGACTTCTTGGTGATATTACAATCCGCATATCATTCTCCAGGTCTTCACCAAACACGTTCACGGCCATCTGGTGATCGTAAACTAAACCGGGACTCATCTGTAAATAAAACTGAACGCCAATTCTTGATATCCCAATTGTCATGATTTTGGGCAAATCGAAGGCGTGCTGTTGGATGAGCTGGGAGCAATTCTGGCCCGGTAGCTGGCCTCGTGGATCGAAGTCCAGCTTCGTTTAACCTCTGAGATACCGTTCTTGCCGAAATTGTCACTCCTCGAACGTCAGCTAATCGTCGAGAGACGGTACTAGCAGCTTCACGACGATCACGGAGAATCATGGATACAATAAATCGATTATCCCGTTCTGTAGTTACTCGGTTACGACTCGATCCTGGTCTTCTTATATACTGTCCAGTTCCATGGTATCGCCTAATAGCGCCATTCACTGTACTTCGTGCCAAATTTAAAGTTGCGGAAATATATCGAATACTTCGTCCATCTTCAGGTAATTCAACGGCTCGGGCAACATCTTCAGGTCTCATTTTAAAATTTGTGTATTAAATTATGCATAAAAGCATTTATAACAGACAGTTGAAACTTTTCAACCTCGCCAAAACAAAAACAAATGAATTTTAAACAAATTTAACAAGACAAAGTTATTTCGATTTCTTCAATAAATTATGAAAGTAAAAAAAGAATCTAATAAACCTTTCACAATTATAAGATAATTTGAAATTTTTGCTACGTAAACATTTGAATATATATAATAATTCAAAAATACATAATAATTTATTCGACAGAAACGAGAGGAATATTTTCAAAAATGTAAGTGTCCGGTTTTTTTTTTGTCGAGCAGTGTACTTGACTAGGTCTCAAATAGAATACCTCTCCCATCTGCGGGTCGAAATAATATCCACACAAAATATTGGTTTTTGCCTATTTATTAGAGTAATAAATCAAACAATAGTTCATAATTATCTTAGAATTTGAAGTTCTTAGATAATATTTTCTATTTAATTTGTTTAACAAATTGAGTTATCGTAAGTAATGACATCATTATTATGTATTAGGGCCAACATTTAAAAAAAGTCTATGCCTGGAGGGGGGTCATGGCCCCCATGACCCCCCCGGGATCCGCCCCTGACCGTAGTACAAATATTCCCGAGATTATATCATAAGAATGAGTACAAGTATAACCAGCAATATTGAACTATTGCGGGCTCTATATAAGTTGAAACCTAAATATAGGTTAGCATTATTAAAAAATACTGACTGTTTCAATTAAATGTATCTGCGAATTTGTATATAATATTTTACATGGTCAAATTTGCCTTAATAGAAAACAACGATCTGAACTTATAAGACATAAAAATTAGAGATGGGCGAATATCAAATTTCTCGAATTCGAATATCGAATACGAATATTAATCAGATCTCGAATATTCGAGGTACTCTAATATTCGAATACTCCAAAAATTATTAATAATTATTTAATTATGTCCTTTTCATTATTTGAATGAAATTGTTAAGATAAAATAAAATTAAAACAAAAAGTACAAACAAAAAAGAAAAAGGCGAAAACTTCAAATTTAAGGTGAAACGTACGGGCTGATGTTGGCGAAAAACAAATTTGAAATATGGTACGTCTTTATGGTTTTGAAACAAAATATAACTTCAAAGTATTGTAATAGCTTTAAGTTTATGTACAAATGATAAAGAAAAACATAGTAAAAAATTGGCGCGATATTCGAGGTATTCGAATGTACGCTATATTGACGTTAATATTCGAAAATCTCGAATATCGAATAATGTCAATATTCGTGGCATTCGACTATTCGCGGATGATATTCGCCCATCTCTAGTAAAAAGTGAAAATCAAATATTAAAATGATAATGCTATTACTCTAAAAACTGTGATGGTTAAGTTGGGCTACTTAGTTGACATTTTAATACTGATTAAATAGTGCTATTAATAAATAGAAATTGTAAAAATAAATTTAACTAAATAAGTAAACTGTAGTGAGCATTCTTAATTATGCATTGCTAACGTGTTTAAATCAGGTGCGCACACTGACGAGTGTCAGCAAATACCAGTGAACTCAAAACAGTGGGATAATGAATGAGGAAGAAACTGATGAAGCTAAAATCTGCAGTAAATGCTCTATAGAATTCGATGGAGATAATGTATTAGGGTGCGATGGACAGTGCAAAAGTTGGTTCCATTTAAAATGTGCCGGAGTAAAAGATAAACAGTATAAAGTAATACAAGAATGCGAAGGTATTAAGTGGTATTGTATAAATTGTCGGCAAGGAAATATATCTATAAAGGATGTAAAAAATATAGTTGATGAGGCAATAAGTAAGTTCTACAGTGAGATTACTGAAATAAAAAAAATTGTGAATAATATTACTTCAGAAGGTAACACAGTTAGTGAAGGGAAGAAAGTAAACTATGCGTATATATGTAGTAAACCAGCGCTTATAATTACACCAAAAGAAAAGCAAAATTGTGAACAAACGAAAAATGATGTCTGTGAAAATATTAAACCCTCCAAGATATCAGTGGGTGTCACAACTGTGAAAAATGTCAAAGAAGGTGGAATTGCAGTGCAGTGCAACAAGGATGACGATATAAAAAACTTGAATGTGAAGCAGTTACTAAATTAGGTGATAAATATAATATGAGAGTTACTGAATTTACAAAGCCTAGCATAAAAATTGTTGGTTTTGATGAAGAAATAACACAAGAAAATTTACAAGAACATATGTTAGCTCAAAATAAAAATATATTTACGAATAAATCAGAAATTAGTATAAAAGGTGTGTGGGAAAGAAAAAAACAAGAAAGTGGCCAGTGTAGAAGTAGATGGGGAAACATTTGTCAAAATTATGAAAGAGGGTAAATTAAATATTAGCTGGAACAGATGCCCAGTATATGAGGATATTAATATTCAAAGATGTTACAAATGTCTCGGATTCAATCATAAACAAATCAATTGCTACAATAAAATAGCCTGTGGCAAATGTGCGGGTGAACATAAGTTTGCAGAATGTAAAGTGGAAAAAACAACTTGTATAAATTGCTTAAATGCTAACAAGAAATTTCATCTTAATATTAATGTGCAACACAATGCAATGGATAGAAACTGTCCTGTATTAATGAGGAAAATGGAATCAGCTCAATACAAAATAAATTACAAATAGCAATTACTGAATTCTAATAAGGATCCCTTTATAATTTATATGAATGCACAAAGTTACATTGCCCATAAAGATGAAATAGAAGAATATGCGGGAAATATTAATCCAGCAATAATTTGCTTGTCGGAAACGCGTACAACAGAGGATATGGAAAACAGAGAATTAAATATAAATGGATACAAAATAA
This sequence comes from Pterostichus niger, assembly GCA_947425015.1. NCBI lineage: Eukaryota > Metazoa > Arthropoda > Insecta > Coleoptera > Carabidae > Pterostichus > Pterostichus niger. Next base: position 11,140,063 of record OX380352.1, on the reverse strand, counting down.
TAAGATGTGATTCAATCAGTAGACACACAGGGGGAGTATTAATTTTTGCAAGGGAAGATATACAAGTAAAGATTTAAAAAAATAGTAATAAAGATTTGTGCTACTGGTTAATTAGTGTTAAAATAAAGTTTCACTTAAAAAGTTATTGTGTTTCGGTCGTATACCATTCGCCAAGTGGTAATCGTACTGAATTTATTGATTTTGTAGATGAATTTTTAGGAAATCTTTGTGACACAACAGACTATCAAATTATTTTAGGAGATTTTAATATAAATTGGGCGGATGAAAAAAACTATTATTCCTCTAAATTAAAACAAATTGTACAAATGAATGGGTATAAACAATTGGTGAATGACTTCACGCGAGTGACTACAACAACAAAAACAATTATAGATTTAGTGTTATCGAATAATTTTGATTTACAGAATGGTTTGCAAGTACTCAATAATCCTAAAATAACGCTATACTGACGTTAATATTCGAAAATCTCGAATATCGAATAATGTCAATATTCGTGGCATTCGACTATTCGCGGATGATATTCGCCCATCTCTAATAAAAATGTTTTAAGAAAACTTACGAAACGCGATGAAAACTGGAAGCAAAGGAGACATATTAGTACAATTCGGGGAAGAATTTTTACCATTGTTATTAGTAGCACTTATAAGAGGAATTTTAAGTAGTTTAATTAAAAATGGATGAAATTAAAAAAATTGATAATATTAAAAAAATAAATTCAATCGTTTACGTAACAGTGACAAACAAGACATATCTATCCAGCTTGATAGCGATATGAAAAATATTTTAAATTCAAATTTGCCTAAATATGAAAAATGGAATATGTATCAGGATATTTTGCAAAGATATTTACACTTTCAAAAACAATCTCGAGAACCTATAAAAATACCCATTGAAAATGATATTAGTACAGAACCCAAGTTACTTGCGGAGAGGACTGACTTAATAATAACTTTATTAGATCTGACATTACTGACTTCAACGATTTGACTGCGATTTTAAAGTTATATTTCTATCTAATTTAAAACCACGCCTCGTTTGTCAAGTGTCTCTAATTTGTTTAGTAACATGTCGAAATTAACACAATCAAATGCTTTAGAGAGGTCGACAAAAATCCTATTGGTATGCTGAGATCCGTCAAATCGATGTTTTAATAATTTAAAATCTTCCATTTCAGTTAAACGACATTCCTTAAATCCAAATTTTCTATTAGTTAATAAATTATTCTTAGTTAATAATTGAATAATTCGTCTAGACCTTAGTTTTTCCAAAATGTTTGAGAAAATTGACAGAATAGAAATAGGTCTATAGTTACTTGCTTCTGTTGTTAATCCCTTTTTGTGGATAAGCTTTATTATTACAGTTTTCAAAAATGTTTAAAAAACACAAATACTTAAGCTAGGGTTACATAAATTGACAGAAGGATACATCCAGATACTGATTCCAACTTTCCTATTTTGAAAGGAATTCTTTTTCAAAATTTTAGTTCTACATGACATTCTAAATTCAACCACGTATAATAAGTGCATTTTTCATTATAAATCAGCGTAAAAAAACCTCAATTCAATAGACTTAATTCAAATGCCTATTTGCTTCTGGAAACAATGCACAAAATAAACTAAATTCCACTATTCTAGTGTTAATTTAGTTTTTATATCAAGAGTTAAGAAAATGGCGGATATTTTTAAAATTTGGTGTGTATTAATATTTTATTTCATGTTTTTTTTTTATCTAGGTAACTGGTTAACTTAGACAAGTATTTAAATAAATAGTCTAATGAATTTAGCTTTCATTTTATTTTGAAAGATATACAGGCTGTTCTATTTAAAATAAGAAAGAGTGAGTCATACCGAAAGTAGAATATTTTCACTATTTATGTCGTTTGACGTGCATTTTAAAATAGGTTTTAAATCTGTAATATAAATATAATTACGTTAAAAATAATTGAGGGGATGACCATTTTTTCGGAAAAATCCGATATAATGTAAACAAAAAAATTATGCTGGCAATGTTGTCAATACTTTTAACTAACTATGCACTTATAATTATGCTTATTCATCCGCAATTCCGCTGCGCATGTGAAAATAACATTATTAATCTACCGTTCTTGACATGAAATATAGCAGCAAACTATTAAGTATTTTCAATAAAATATGTACGAGTATATAAATATATGTAATTATTAGAAACTGTAAAAATCCCTCAATATCCAAGAAGTTTTACAAAAGAATAAATTTTCGCGCCGGGCTTTAAATATTCCTCATCCCCACGAGTTGACAACCCTGAAACAAATGCATCGTCTATTTAGATATTAGTTTCTACAGAACAATTCGCATAAAAACCAATACAGGTATGCAGGGGCGCCGAGAGGAAAAGCGGGCCCCGGGGAAAAAAATTCGGGCCCCCTTTAACTTTGAATATTTATTAATTAAATATAAGATACAAAAAAAAATATATTTATAAATATATGTATGGTTTTGCTTGGTTTTCTTCCCTTGCAGCTTTTTCTTTTCGTTTTAAAGCACCTGATTTATGGCGGTAACTCATTTTTAATGTTTAAAATGTATTTTTCGTTATCTGCTACAAATTTATGTCTGCATAAGTATGTAAGGGCAGAATCTACAAAAAGAGTTAAAAATTATTAATAGTGTTAGAAACAGATGTTTTATAAAACTTAATATTCATTTACATAAAACTATTAATTACCTTCATATATGTATGTTATAAATATTCCTAGTAGGTAAGCTATGAGAGTTCTGGCTCATATTTCAAAATGGCGGCCGTCGGTGGCGGTGGCGGTAGCGGTGGCGTGGCGGTGGCGTGGCGGTGGTGGTGGCAGTGGCGGCGGCGGGGCGGTGGCGTGGCGGTGGCGGTGGCGGAGGCAGTGGCGGCGGCGGGGCGGTGGCGGGGTGGTGGTTTGGCGGTGGCGGGGCGTGATGAGTCATGGGGTGCCAACGGTCAGCTTGGGGAACTTGCACCTGGTATTAATTAGGTCATTGGCTAGCACACCTGCAGTAATTGCCCCCTGGATGTGCAACCGTCAAACACACGTGTGGTACCTGACATTAATTATAATTAGGTCATTACCCCAGGCACGCGACTGGTATTAATTAGGTCATTGTCCTGACGTGCACGTGCAAAGGTATTGAAACACACGCGTCTCAACCCGGGTACGCCACCCCACATATGCACCTGGTATTAATTAGGTCATTGCCCGGCGTGCAATTGAGTCAGACATGTCTAACGGAATGTTATTGAAACACACGCGTCTCAACTTGTTTTTATGCAGGGTGATGACATCACACAGTCCACCCAGGCACGCGACTTACGCACCTGGTATTAATTAGGTCATTGTCCCGAGGTGCACGTTACTGAAATACACGCGTCTCAACTTGTTAAAAACTAGTTTTTATGCTGGCATAACTTATTATGTTACACTAATTCCTATATCTACTAAGGTTGAGAAATAATACAAATACATACAATATTTAAATATTTTATTTAAAAATTAAATTATAATACATATCATAATATACATGTTTATTTATATTTGCGGCTGGTACCCCCATGGAGTTGTATCTGTAAAAATAAAATTAACAATCCTTTTGTTATCATAAGGACTTAAAACAATTTTTCGCTGATTTACCGTCCATACATTATGCCGTTTAGATAATATTAAAACTTGGTTTTTCGTTATTATGGTATTACTAAATAAGCAATTGTAATAATCGTCAAAACTGATTGTATTCAAAGTAGCTTTTGTAATACCTTTAGCTTTTTTACTTACCATTTCATCATCGGTGTTCTGCACCTTATATGCATACATTTTAGCTCGTAACCCAACAAATTCAGTCATTATTTTACCACAATTTTCATCTTTCATTAATCCCAAAACTTTTTTATTAACTAGGGGTATATTGTATATATTATTAGGTGGATAGTCTGATGTATCGAACCGACCGATGTCCTCTTTCATAATTTCATAAATATCAGGTACATTAAAACTATAAATAAGACTATCAGTGTCTGTATATAAAAGTTTAGATTTAATTCCAAATTTTTGCTTTACATATTCATAATGAAAGTCATAAATGTAAGTTTTGGAAAGATCTAGAATTGAAAAACCTACATAAATAGGTTTATTGAATACAATTGAAGTTTTAGTTAGTTCTATGATGATAATATTATCACCAATTATAGTGCAACTATCAAAGTTTGGTTTTGCAATGTAATATTGCGCTCCATAACGTCCATCCCACTTAGTTACTAGCTTAACTTCTTTATATTTACGAACATTTTCCATGGTCTTGCCAAAAACAGCATTATTCATTAGTTTGAAAAAATTCTTTTGAAAATCGTTTGTAGATTTTTTTCTTAACTCTGTATTTAAATCAATATATTTTTTTAGCCACGGTGATTGCTTGAATTTAAGTATTCTATGAATTTTTGTCAATTTTAAGCCGAGTTGTAGACATTGTATTAAATTTCTGTAATGAATAACGTAACGCGACTTAGAATGCAGTGTAGTAATTAATTTCGACTCTTTAGACATAGGTGGTGTAAAATGCTCTGGTAATAACGGTAATTCTTTGTGTAATTCATGAAGTTCTAACGGATAATCAATATCTACCTTGTGACTATCAGGTTTTACAAAATTGTTTCTCGAAAAATGTATTAGAATTTTTTCAAATCAGGTAATTGAACTGGTAAACAGATAAAATGTACCTGATGATAAACAGACCTGTAAAACAGAGCTGTTTAGCAGTTCCATTTTAGCTGATTACTAGCGTCGGGGACGATGTATTAGGAGCAATTTTTGTAAAACAATTGCCGTTCATAAATTTAAATTCTGCATGCGAGTGAGATCTTCAAAAGACCTTTCATATGATACCAAAAACAATAGATTTCTAATGAATTTTAGGAAAAAGAAATGACAATCGGTTGGTCAAAATTTGTGTGTATTCTTCAACGATTAGGTAAAGAATGATTAGTCAACGTCGGCTATCGGTGCTTGTACTCCGACTAAACGAACGGAATAGAGATAACTGTTACGCATACGCTCGGATTTTGTGTGTATTTACCATAAGAAACAATGTTAATTAGGCCTGAATTGCTGTGTGATACACATTCCCCATTTAAATACATGTAAATCGTCGAACATGCCCGCATGATGAAAGTAATGTCAGCGCCAAGCACCAGAAAAATAAGTAACTGATATACTTTGATAGTTTGCTTCAGATTTCAGCATTATTAATATATGACGTTAAATTGAAAACAGTGGTAGTAAAAATGTGTACTTCATGAGAAAGATAAATAATTTAGTAAATTTTAGAAATCATATTTAACCAGTGTACTTCTCGCGAAAGGCAATTAATTTTGCGATTTAAAACATATAGTTAATAGAACTATAAAGAATGCAATGTGGAAGCGTTTTAGTTTACAGGGGCCATATAAATGGCTTAATGAACTCATATAATGTGATAAAATACAGAACAATTAATATGAAGCCTGTAAACTAAAAAGCTTCTACTTAATACTGTTTACAGTAATATAAAAATAGCTGGTATTGCAAAATTTAAAGTAGGTGATTTTGTGCGAATTAGTAAATATCGAAGTGCATTCGTTAAACAATATACACCAAACTGGTCTAATGAAATATTTTCTATAGATCTAGTGAAATTAACAAATCCAGCTACATATATCCTTAAGAATTATTCTGGTCAACTTATTCAGAGCGGATTTTATGAGCATGAATTGCAAAAGGTAAAATATTCTGATGTGTATTTGGTGGAAAAAATTCTTAAGCGAAAAGGTAATCAAGTTTACATAAAATGGCTTGGTCTAAATAACACGCACGCTGGGTAGATAAAACTAGTATAAAATAATGTGTACAAAAACAGTGTCACTGCATCAGCTGAGATTTCTATCATCGTGAGTGGTTCATCAGAGCTTGTAAATTAAATGATCGTACTTTTATTGAAATTATGCAAAATTTTGAGGGGATAGAATTAGAGCTCATGTCCAATAAACTTCCCGTTAGTAATCAGTTAAAATGGAACTGCTAATCAGCTCTGTTTAACAGGTCTGTTTATCATCAGGATCGTTTAATCTGTTTACCAGTTCAATTACCTGTTCAAACCTGTTCAATTACCTGTTCAAAGCTGTTCAAACCTGTTCAATTACCTGTTCAAAGCTGTTCAAAGCTGTTCAAATACCTGTTCAAAGCTGTTTAAACCTGTTCAAAGCAATTAAAACCTGTTCAGTTACCTGTTCAAAGCTGTTCAAACCTGTTCAATTGCCTGATCAAAGCTGTTCAACCCTGTTCAATTACCTGTTCAAAGCTGTTCAAACCTGTTCAATTACCTGTTCAAAGCTTTTTAAACCTGATCAAAGCTGTTCAATTACCTGATCAAAGCTGTTCAATTACCTGATCAAAAGCTGTTCAATTACCTGACAAAGCTATTCAAACCTGTTCAAGTACCCGAGAATACATCAGCTTATTGTTTAATTCTGCATGATAGAATAATTAAGTATAATCAATTAACTAGCGCTGTAAGTAGTTTGTAAGAATAATGTACATGTATTTTTGAATAAATAAAATAAAATAATATTACTTGTTTCATTTCACTGCCCCTGATTGGTGGAGGGCGTGGCTTATGTTAGGCGATAGGTTGAATAGGGTGTGGCTTAAAGCTACTGAGTAACTTATATAGTAGTGCGCTTTAGATTTCAGCATTCGTTACCATGTCTGAGCACACGGTGTGCCACTTGAGCGATAATGTTTTGGCGAATATTTCGAATGCTTGTAAATTACTAAAAACTGATAATGAATGTAATCGATGGATTACCCACATTAACAAAACTATTTTTATATTACGTAAAGTTATTAAACGTGGTAAAGATAATTGTACAAATTCTGAAAACTTATTTAAAATTGAGGCAAATTTGGCTCGTTTAAAATATCACCGGGAAAAGATTAAATTACTTAAATCTAAGCGTGGAAAAAGTAAAAAATTGTTATGGCAAGATGTTGAAACATGTTTTAATTCACGAATTCGGACGGGCATAATAGTTAATTTATTCTTTAAAGATCCAAAATTGTTTCTCGAAAAATGTATTAGAATTTTTTCAAATAAAATTAATCAAGTCTTAAAATCATCTAATACTTTAAAAGTTAATGTCATACTCAGCGCCAATTTTGTAAAACCTGATAGTCACATGATTGAGTTAAAGACCTTCACTACAGCTAATTCTGTTATTAGCATGTCAACTAACTTGAAACAGTGGTACAAAGAAAATGTGTTTGAAAAATTACTTTCAAAATTGGAAGATTTTCAGGAGCGTGATTCTGGCTGGAGTTTGTATGAACTTTTACATTTGAAAATTAACATAAATAAATATGTTCCTATAACTATCGGCTCATATATAGACTTGCCACCTAGTATAAAAAATAAACATGCTATTGTTAATTTAAAAAATACGGATGACTATTGTTTTCTGTGGGCAGTAGTCTCTGCTTTATATCCAGTAAATAAAAATGCAGATCGTATAACATCTTACCCACATTTTAGCGAAGTATTAAAGTATAAAAACATAAATTTCCCTATGCAGTTAAAAGATATAGCAAAATTTGAGGTAATGAATAATTTATCTATTCACGTATATACCTTTGAGAATAAAAATAAAGTTGTTCCAGTTTACCTAAGCTCAAATAAATTTGAAAAAATAATTCATTTACTAGTATTAAAATCTGATTTAGATATGGAAATTGATGGCGAAGAAGAAGATGTTGTTGATTATATTAACAGTAATACAATTTATCACTTTATGTGGATTAAAAATGTATCACGACTCTTAAGTAAACAGGTATCTAATCATAATGGTAAAATTTTTCTTTGTGATCGATGTCTTAATTATTTTCATTCCGAATTGCTACTTAAAAAACATGCTGTAGATTGCAATAATTTAAATAAATGCAGAATTGAAATGCCATCCAATGAAAACAAGTTCATTAAATTTAAAAATTTCCGATACCAAGAAATGGTTCCATATGTCTTATATGCTGACTTGGAATGTATATTAGAAAAGGTTGAGGATAATACTAATCAAAATACTAAACATATACAAAAACATGTCCCATGTAGCATAGCATACTATTTAAAGTGTTCATTTGATGATGCTCAATCAAAATTTAAATTATATCGTGGAAAGGATTGCATGGAATGGTTTTCAAATGAATTGTTAGAGTTAAGTGCCGACATAGAACCAATTTATGATAATCCAATGCCTATGGAGAAATTAAATAAGATGCAGGAGGACGAATTTTTAGCGTCAAAGACTTGCCACATTTGTGGTAAACCCTTCAAACTTACTGATATAAAAATTCGCGATCACTCACACATTAATTCTAAGTACAGAGGCCCAGCTCATCAAGGCTGTAACTTAAATTATAAAGATTCGCACGTTATACCAGTAGTGTTTCACAATTTAAGTGGTTATGATGCGCATTTTATAATAACAAATATTGCTGCAAATATCCCTGGACAAATAAATTTGCTGCCTCTAAATAAAGAACGGTTTATTTCATTTACAAAATGCATTCAAGGTAGCAAAGTTCAGTTTAGATTCATTGACTCGTTTAGATTCATGGCAAGTAGTTTGGATAAATTATCGGCATATTTGAAAGATGATGAAAAAAACATTATTAGAAAATATTATCCAAATGAGGTAGATTTTAAACTTTTAACACGTAAAGGTGTGTTTCCATATGATTATTTAGACAGTTGGGAGAAATTAAATGAGGTAAACTTACCGGCTCATGAACATTTCTATAGCATTTTAAAAGATGAAAACATTAGTGAAAATGATTATAGGCATGTGGTAAATGTATGGGCAACATTTAATATAAATTCATTAGGAGAGTATTCTGACTTGTATTTGAAAACAGATGTACTAATTTTAGCAGATGTATTTGAAAGTTTTCGTAAAACATGTTTAGATACGTATAAGCTAGACGCACTTCATTATTATACAGCTCCTGGGCTTGCGTTCGATGCCATGTTAAAATGTACGGATATTCAATTGGAATTACTAACAGATATCGATAAAATTTTATTTATAGAGAGAGGTTTAAGAGGCGGTGTTGCTCAGTGTGCTAATCGCTATGCAAAAGCTAATAATAAGTATATGGATGAAAATTATGATGTTAATAAAGAAGACACATACTTGATGTATTTTGATATAAATAATCAATATGGATTTGCTATGAGTGAGTATTTACCATACGCTGACTTTGAGTGGGTTGAACCTCTAGATTTTTATGAAATTGATATACTAAACATTAGAGCTGATTCCGATGTAGGCTACATTTTTGAGGTAGATATTGATTATCCGTTAGAACTTCATGAATTACACAAAGAATTACCGTTATTACCAGAGCATTTTACACCACCTATGTCTAAAGAGTCGAAATTAATTACTACACTGCATTCTAAGTCGCGTTACGTTATTCATTACAGAAATTTAATACAATGTCTACAACTCGGCTTAAAATTGACAAAAATTCATAGAATACTTAAATTCAAGCAATCACCGTGGCTAAAAAAATATATTGATTTAAATACAGAGTTAAGAAAAAAATCTACAAACGATTTTCAAAAGAATTTTTTCAAACTAATGAATAATGCTGTTTTTGGCAAGACCATGGAAAATGTTCGTAAATATAAAGAAGTTAAGCTAGTAACTAAGTGGGATGGACGTTATGGAGCGCAATATTACATTGCAAAACCAAACTTTGATAGTTGCACTATAATTGGTGATAATATTATCATCATAGAACTAACTAAAACTTCAATTGTATTCAATAAACCTATTTATGTAGGTTTTTCAATTCTAGATCTTTCCAAAACTTACATTTATGACTTTCATTATGAATATGTAAAGCAAAAATTTGGAATTAAATCTAAACTTTTATATACAGACACTGATAGTCTTATTTATAGTTTTAATGTACCTGATATTTATGAAATTATGAAAGAGGACATCGGTCGGTTCGATACATCAGACTATCCACCTAATAATATATACAATATACCCCTAGTTAATAAAAAAGTTTTGGGATTAATGAAAGATGAAAATTGTGGTAAAATAATGACTGAATTTGTTGGGTTACGAGCTAAAATGTATGCATATAAGGTGCAGAACACCGATGATGAAATGGTAAGTAAAAAAGCTAAAGGTATTACAAAAGCTACTTTGAATACAATCAGTTTTGACGATTATTACAATTGCTTATTTAGTAATACCATAATAACGAAAAACCAAGTTTTAATATTATCTAAACGGCATAATGTATGGACGGTAAATCAGCGAAAAATTGTTTTAAGTCCTTATGATAACAAAAGGATTGTTAATTTTATTTTTACAGATACAACTCCATGGGGGTACCAGCCGCAAATATAAATAAACATGTATATTATGATATGTATTATAATTTAATTTTTAAATAAAATATTTAAATATTGTATGTATTTGTATTATTTCTCAACCTTAGTAGATATAGGAATTAGTGTAACATAATAAGTTATGCCAGCATAAAAACTAGTTTTTAACAAGTTGAGACGCGTGTATTTCAGTAACGTGCACCTCGGGACAATGACCTAATTAATACCAGGTGCGTAAGTCGCGTGCCTGGGTGGACTGTGTGATGTCATCACCCTGCATAAAAACAAGTTGAGACGCGTGTGTTTCAATAACATTCCGTTAGACATGTCTGACTCAATTGCACGCCGGGCAATGACCTAATTAATACCAGGTGCATATGTGGGGTGGCGTACCCGGGTTGAGACGCGTGTGTTTCAATACCTTTGCACGTGCACGTCAGGACAATGACCTAATTAATACCAGTCGCGTGCCTGGGGTAATGACCTAATTATAATTAATGTCAGGTACCACACGTGTGTTTGACGGTTGCACATCCAGGGGGCAATTACTGCAGGTGTGCTAGCCAATGACCTAATTAATACCAGGTGCAAGTTCCCCAAGCTGACCGTTGGCACCCCATGACTCATCACGCCCCGCCACCGCCAAACCACCACCCCGCCACCGCCCCGCCGCCGCCACTGCCTCCGCCACCGCCACCGCCACGCCACCGCCCCGCCGCCGCCACTGCCACCACCACCGCCACGCCACCGCCACGCCACCGCTACCGCCACCCCACCGACGGCCGCCATTTTGAAATATGAGCCAGAACTCTCATAGCTTACCTACTATTCCTTCGTAGTACTGAAGTCTTCAAATTTAAAATTTATTGTGCGCACTAAAATCGAGGCTAAAATATGGTAACAGTTCGGTAAGAGTTAATTGGTGCAGCGATGTGTATTGTATACTCACTGTATGACTATCTAATATCTAGTTGCATATTCGATAAATGCAGGGGATACCAAAACAGCACTACGCACAAATGTATAGAGCCTTTGCCTATGTGTGTTGTATACAATGTAGTAATATAAGGAACAAAAATGCAACAATGTAATAAAGTACTTTTGAATAGTGTATAAATTTATTTAAAATTTATCAAGCATTTCGTCATTTTTATACATGTAATAAATTGTTGAAAACGTGTATCAGACATTTCGTTATACATGTTTTAGAAAAGAATATAAAAAATTGGTGAAATAGTAGAAAATTAAAAGCAATTTATAAAATAGCATCACATCCGGGCCCTTTGAATTCCACGGGCCCTGGGTATTTTACCCCCACCCCCTACCCCCCCGTCTCGTCGGGCCTGCAGGTATGGGCTTAAGCATTGTATAATCTTAGATAAATTGAATATATCTAATACAGATGTGTATCGTCTCACAATATTTTATTCATAACAGAAATTTATTAATAAAATCAGGTCTGGTTCTGTTAGTGACAAAAAGCTAATATTAGCAAAATAGAATTTCTGATTTCCTCAAAAACAATACAAACAGTAGTTATTTTGCAACGCAAAAACTAATCACGATAAAACAAATGGATGACGATAACACATTTATCGTGAAACCACAAAAAAAGTGCATGACAACTAACTTATTGATAATATTTCAATATCTGGCTGTTGTTATTATACACGGCTGACCACTATTTGATAATTATTTAGAACTAAACAGGAAAAAATGCAAGGAAAAGTTTTGAGGAAGATAAATTTAGTCATAAACTTTGAATCAGTGAATCTGTTCGGTCTCGCGATAGAACTCACAAGTTTCATAGTATTTGTCTTTGTATCAGTTTCAGCGATAAAAATGTTAGATTTAACATATATCATTGCAATACTTTTGTTAATTCAAGGTAAGTTCATAATATCTTATTTATGACGTTTATATATATAAAAAGCAAAAACTAGCTTTAACGTTACAAAAACAACCAGTGACAGGTAGCAAATATATAATTTTCATTTATGATGTACTGTAACGCTGAAAACTTGTAAAATTAAATTCTTAAAATGGAAACATTTGTTGTAGCGACTGAAAAAAAATCTTGTGTTTCGAGCGCAAATAGCTACATTAATTTGAATGATATTTTATTTAATTATGTTTCATTGTCAAAGTATAATTAAAATAAATTCGTACTAATAACAAATTTTCTCATTCCTAATATATTTTGGAAACGGTAGTACGATTTGGGAGATACGTTTCCTAAAACGTACTTTTTACATTATCTTATTATAAAGTGACATAAAACGCATGTGGTTATTTATAAAGGTAAACTTGTAAGGAGAAATGTTCATAAATCATTAACCTACAGGCAGAGCCGGTCCTAGGGGGTACTACCGCCTGCGTGCAATCATTTAATTTAAGGAAACAATTTTTAATTTATATACAATTATTTTGATTAATAGACAAATCATTTTTTATGTAAATAATCAACGATAACATACAAAATAGTAGTACCGATAATAATACTAAACAAATTAGAACTAATAAATATGCGTCACATAATATATTATAGTGTTTTTTATTCTTTAGGATCCTGACATCTATTAAATTTAATTATTTTATTTTATTTTTTGTTACCTATTTTAGTTAAATTGCTTACCTTTTGCGATTTCATTTTCGTTAAAGAATAATAATAATATTGTAGATACAGAAAACACAAAGTAACATAGGTAGACACTGCAAATTGAAGATGAACAGCTTGTTCTTCTTGATTAGAGTCTAATGATAGCCTTAGTCTCTAACTGAACAATATCAATAATATAATAAACCTCTAACTACGTCTGCTCGTTTGAGGAACATCCGTTATCCCATAAGTATTATTTAAAAGTTTCTCGTAATTTGAACATTGTGTATTTCTAAACTATGTATTATTTATATTATATTAATTCCTAGTCTGGAATGCGAAATTCAATAGAAGTAAAATGTTCCGCAATAGGTGAAATTCGCACTGCACGCCCGCTAGGAACGGCTCTGCCTGCAGGCACAAACAATAATATTCGAATAAATTCGGGCTGATTAATGAATACAACAATTCTCTTAAATACGATTTTGGTAACTCCCCTCTATACTGCGCAGTAAGAGGAACGGAGAAAACGATAATTATAATAATGAAGTCATTTTACTGAACATTGACGTTAGAATACCCCATATATTAATAAGAATGTAAATATAAATATCATTCTGTCTTTAGCTAATAATTTGTAATATCTGTTTTTTGAAATAGAATTTTTTAAATATACAAATCTTAATTAATTCATTATTAAATTTAATTATAAACAGAAAAATTGGGATACCGCTAGGACTTGAACCTGGGACCTTGAGTCATATGCAGTCACGGCTGCTTGAGATTAAAATCTGTTTTTTTTTCCAATTTTTCTCTCTATTTACTTAGAAAAATACTAATTAAATATTGCGTTTATTAAGAAATAAATATTGTAAATCTGAGATCTTGGGTTCGCTTCCCACAGCCGATCAACAGTTTTCATCACACTAAATAATCCCTGTGGCTCCCCCACCACTAACATATTTGAGGGCCGAAAATCGACGGCTGGTAACCGCATTTCACGCGCATAAATATATCATTTATCGAAATTAGCTATAGCAGAGTGCCACACCTAGTAATGCGTAAAAGATGTGATGATATATTTATTTTATTTTCATTTTACAATTCAAATTATGAAACAATTTTCTCATAAAAAAATTCTTCAGGTCATAAAATGGTTCTACTTTGGACAAATATGCAAAACACTAACTTTTTGGCAGTTACATTGACATGCAATTGTAAATTTGTTTAAATTCTATGTCTATTCTTTTAACGTATCTGTTGTCAAAAAACTTTAACAACATTATTTATCTCAAGTATTTCCATCTAAAAAATTTAGAATTTTTTGGACATTAAAAAAAAAAAATTTTATATTAAACGCTTACATAGCCGCAAGGCGTGCTGGGCCGTCCGTCATATATTTAGTTTTTTTCAGAAAATTTTAAAGAGCGTTATAAATAACTATTGGCTCCTAACTACTGTCAATACTAATTTACTAGTAAAATAATTAATATAAAATTATTCTGATTATACTATATTTATACTTCATTTAAAAAGTATTCTATGTATCTGGTACTGGAATTTAACGACACAACGCCGGCCGCGCGTCTTATTGCGACGAACCTGTTGGGAAATATGATTTTGTTTTGTCGACAAGTCGCGTCTTGCCGTAGTCGCCGGACTACACGCACAAGATTTTGCAGGAAATGTTTAACTAAGCCAGATCTTAAAAATTTGCAACGGCCAAGATGATGCGTTATTTTAAGTTTCTAACAAACATTAAAAACTGTCTTTTGATCCTTGCTTTTTGTGATTATTTTTTAAGCAACTGAAAATTTGCAATCAACATACTATAATCATTATGTTATGAGAGCAAAAGTCAATCTTTATCGAGCACTTTAACTCTTACATTACAAAAAATAAGACACTTAACACTTTATGTTAGGTGCTGTTTTTTTACAGATGTCTGGTAATCGAAACAGCTTTCTGTAACACAGTACAAAAAAAGAAAACTTGAAAAAGAAGAACTAGTGAAAAAGGCAAGCGGTTCAGATAACAGAGGATTCTTATTTATAATATTACAAAAGATTAAGTATCAGGAAAATAATTCCAAGAATTTGACTGATATATACAAAATTAAAAGATTGTATATTTTGTTTTCCTTGCAAAATATTTAAAACTTAGTCTAGTGTCTTTGTTGAAGGATATATCGATTGGAGACATTTATCTCAAGCTATAGACGACATAAGAATCAAAAGATCACATTTGTAGTACATAATCTTGGAATGATTTAAAAAAATCTATTTATTTTAAAGCAACTGCCGATACACTAATTGAGAAATTGATAAATCTGGAGAAAGATTAAAAATAATAATTTATACCGTTAAAGTCTTGGCCGGTCAAAATTTAAGTATCAAAGGCAAAAATTGTACGAGCAACAAAATGTAAACTTTTTAAAACTAACTCAAAAATTGCAGAATTTAATGATATTTTGTCCGACCACATCACTAGTATTAACAAGAATCCATCAATTATGCCTCGTTATTTAGGTGCTCATATTCAGATTTAACTAAATTCCCTTTTTGGAGAGAAAATAAGACATGAAATAATAAACCTGCTAAAAGTCAGTAAATATTTTTCTATTATTTTAGATTTTACCCCTGATATAAGTCACTAAGATCAAATTATCGTTGTAGTTAAAGTTGTTCTATTAAATAATAAATCAAAGCGAATAGAAATCTGTTAGCATTTTTGTATAAATATGAAAAAGATCTTATAGCTGAAAAAATATGCGAAGACATTGAAAATATCACAGCCTATATTTTTCCTGAAATGAACGCATTAGATGTGACTCAATACATATTTACAAATATCCTTTCCTATCTGTTCCCAAATTTAGCGATTGCCGTAAGAATTTTTTTAACATTACCTGTGACAGTTGCTAGCGACGAGAGAAGCTTTTCAAAACTTAAAATAATCAAAAATTATTTAAGATCTACAATGGGGCGAAAGGTTTTTAAACTTTCTGTATATTTATACTTATGTATGTATTTGCTTTATATTATTCTATGACAGTGCTACGATCCTGGTGACAAGTGGTCGCAAAATTATTCTCGCATACGGGCGACATATACCCTAGTAAAGCCACTGCCTACCAACATCTAAGTTTATAGCGTAACAATAGCGCTAGCGACGGTAAAATTAGACTGCAGAAAAAAATTATCTTAACAGTGACCTCTAAATTGAATTGAGACCACCTTTAAACATAAAGGTGACTAGAATTCCACTTAAAAAGTTTAAAAAATATTAACTTATTTAATATGAAAACTAAATCTTCAGGTAGGCTGTTCTTACATATGTAGGCAAATAAATTGAATTATGTATAATATTATACACGAGAATTCGAATAATAATAATTATTTTTTTTGCAGTTAGTTTTATATTTCAGCCTATCGCTATATTCATTTTTCATATTAAACATGATAAATTTTTGAACTTGGTATAACATTGAAAATGGATTATTTAGGGCTATCCATTTCAGTAAGAAAGTACTCCTTCCCATTTGAAAAATATAACTTTATTTAACCTCTACCATACCACCCCACCCCCCTTTATAATTTTATTTCTTTTACCATAACATTAGGTTTTTCACCTTGATGTAGGATCTTATTTAATTTTTATCTCTCACCTGTATTAACCATAATTTCACGAATCAGAACAATATATACCACAATCTTACGAACCGAGACATCGTTCGTTGTAGGATGTAACAGCGAATCCGACCATCGCCAATATTTTCTTTATTATTATAGTAACAAACGAAAACTATAGAATAAAATTGTAGAAGATCAAGAGTGATATCTACTTAAAGAAGAAACTCAGTTTTTAAACTAGTGGTTCTCAAGTTAGAGTACAAAATTATATTTTTTCAAATGGGATTATACATATTTTTGTACCATATATATAATAAGAATATATAAAAAATGCAATTGAGATTTAAATAATATGTGCCGTAAGGTATGATCGAGTAATAATTATTGTAAATTGTTATTATTTGTGTTTTGAGATTTTTTTGTGACAGTAGAGCTGGTATTTATACAATTGAAGATTTGATTAACTTATTTTGATTTTAAGTGGTATCTTAAAGATAGAGTGTATTCAAAATCAGTGACAACGAAACAAAATTTATTAGACAGAATTATAAAAGCTTGCGCTTCTGTGACACCAGAAACAATAATAAAAGCTACTTCTACTGTTTTAACACTTTATCGCCTTGACGGTCCGTAAGGGCCGCTACTGAACTTTGCTAGGGACCGCATTACGTAATATTATATTTTTGTTGGCCAAGGCCAGCGGACTGCGTGTGTAACGAGTTTTACTATCTAAAAGGAACCTATAGTCCTATGAGAATAAGCTAGATATACGAGTTATTCAAAATAATCAGCGATGCATTTTTGGAGGGGGATTTTTTGCAAGGTTTGAAAATTTATTTTTTGAATGTAGTCTCTATGTGTTTATTAATTTTTGCTTACAAATTTTAACAAAATAATATATGTAACAGCAACGCAACATTATTTATCTAACCACACAGTATTTTCTTTTACTCATGATAAAAACCTAGAAATACGGGAAATAATAATAAAGAAAATGTTGGCCCGACGATAAGAATAGCATTTTTTTAATAGCGCGTAACGTTTAAGTCTAATAAAATTATGTTTAGAAAATAATAGAAATAAAATAGGACATTATTAATAAAGAGTATTTACCAGTTATTATTTTTTTAACTTTAATTTATCACTCTTATTTTTAATCTATAGCTTACTATACATTAATATCATAAATAAACAAAAATTCAATCACATTTCTATGGAATAGGCATAAAAAGTGTATATAATCTCATTTGAAAAAAATATATCTTGAGAACTACAGATGTCTCCCTTTGTCTCCTACAACTTTGTTCTCTAGTATTTATCTACAACTATAATAATAAAGGAAACATTGGCGGTGCTCCCTTTCGCTGTTTTCGCCTGTATAGTAAGAGATTTTTTTTTTAAATATCGAGTAACGCTATGTCTGTTGACACATGCTTCCATAAGTCGGCGACACACATGGTTAAAGCAAAAGTCATTCAATGATGTACGAAAAATTCGGCTCATGACAAAAATCCCGTTTCATAAATATTTATTAAAAATAATATATTTTTAAACAAATAAAAATTTTCTTTCTAAATCCTTTTCTATATAAAAATAAATCATTTCCTTTTTACTGGGTTTTCCAAAATACATGTTCACCCCTTAAAAAATATTTTTAAAGCAATTTCATACATATGACAGATTTAGAAACTACATCAAAAAACATGTCAAACTACGGTAAAAGTTAAAATATTATTTTTCCAGTGTTTATTTTTTAATTATAAAAAATATACAGGCTGTTCTATTTAAAATAAGAAAGTTAGGATCATTTCTAGTTTCACCGGAAGTAAAATATTTTTTTAATATAAATTTAAACGTTTTTTTATGTAGTTTCTAAATCTGTAATATGAATGGCGGTGAGTCAGTTTTTTCGAACATCCAGTATAATGCAGGAAAAAAATTACATGCAACTCAAATATACTGCCAACGTCGGATATAAAGTGTAAACACTTTAAGGTAACTAGATATTTAGTTAAAATTATTCTTATGAAAATAATTGTATATTTATGTCTCGGCGTGAGTAGACGTGTATTTTGCTGCTCCGTTGTTGAATTTTATTGCTGTAACCTAAATATCTAAAATTTAAAATTTAAAATCAGTGATCTACTTAATTATCAAGTTTTGATACATATTTATTGACTTACGAGTACCATGTCGCGCCAAGTATCTCAGCAAGTGCAAGAAACAATGAATGCTTTGTTAAAAGATGGCAGTTTTCTTGAAAAACTCGTTGATTTGTTATTCCCACGCATCGACAAAAAATTGGAAGTGCAGAAATTGCACTACGAATCCATCATTACTGAGATGAACAAGGAATACTTGACCCTCCACCATGAAATTGATCGCCTCGAGCAATATTCCAGAAGAAATTGTCTCAGAGTCTTCGGAGTTCCTGAAGAACCGACTGAAAACATCGAAAACAAGGTTTGCGATCTATTTAAATCTTCTCTGTCACTACAAGTCTCACCTCATTCCATTGATCGATGTCATCGTGTGGGTAAAAAATCCAGTGTTACCCCTAAATCTGCATCTAAGGATCCTGCTTCTACTAACACTCCATCATCTCGACCACGACCCATCATTATTAAATTTACGTCTTATAAAACTCGTAACTTAGTCCTAAAGTCAAGAAGTAAGCTTAAAGATAACCATTAAAGAAGACTTAACTAAGAAACGCCTTGAGCTTGTCAAACTTATCTCTAGTAAAATCACCTTTAAAAATGTGTGGACAATTGATGGAAACATTTTTTATAAGCTTGGCGACGAAATAAAAATGGCAGACTTGAACTTTAATATCGACACAATTTTAATTAATTTTTGGATCACATCACATTAGATTAATATTACTTCATATTTAAAATGATTTTTCTGTCAGATGGAGCAGATTAACTGTATGTCTATTTTGTAAATATCACTGTTCACTAAATTAACTTGTTTTCGTTTGCGATTCATTAACGTTACTAATTAATAGCTGGTTTCGACGTATTCTCGTATGTTTATACTGACTATCGAAACTGTTTATATTTATTTTTATAATTATTATTGTATGTTTACATTGTTATGGATATATATTACCAAAATGTTCGTGGACTGAACACCAAACTAGATGATTTCTATAATAATTCTTTTATTGCCAATTTCGATGTTATAACTTTAACAGAAACCTGGCTTAATGATTCAGTATATAGTGGTGAGATTCTGAACTCTACCAATTATAGGATCTACAGAAAAGACCGTGATAATGCTAGAGTGGGTAAAACCAGAGGCGGTGGGGTTTTATGTGCTATTAGCACTAAATTTAAATCACATGAAGTAAAATTAAATTTAAATATGAATTGTGTTGCTGATATTATATGTGTTCGCATTTGTTTGGGATCGGGCAGGAGATTGATTGTTGCTGTTATTTATTCTCCACCCCCTATTTCCATAGAACAGCATGATATGATTTATGAATGTCTGGAGACGTGTCCGTCTATAATGCAGTCCGATTTCATTTTGTTTGGTGATTTAAATATCAGTAAACTAGCTTACCATTATTCACATGGATTCAATAATCAAATTATCTCTAGATTTGAAAATTTTTGCAGTTTTCTTAATGCTGTACAATGTAACAGAGTATACAACAATGATTCATGCTTGCTTGATGTAGTATTGTCTAACAGAGACTGCAATGTTTCCCGAAGTAACTTTCCATTAATTCATGAAGATTTATATCATCCTTCTCTCATAATCTCACTAAATGTTTATCCGTCTGTTTCACCTAACTCAACATATAATACCAACTTATCTTACAATTTTCGCTTTTCCAATTTTCCTCTTATGTATAATCTACTTCAAAATGTTGACTGGAATATTTTACTGGATTATCCCAATGTTGATGATGCATTTAGCCAATTTTACACCACTCTAGATTCTATTTTTAAACAATGTGTTCCATTCACGCGCAGAAAGAAATCTTGTTACCCACCTTGGTTTATCAAACAAATAATCTCCGATATTAAATTAAAAGACAGAAATCATAGGCTTTATAAAGTAAATAATAATGAACTTTATTACTCAAAATTTAAGATTCTCCGAAAAAAGATCAAAACCAACATAAAAATAGCTTATAAAAATTATGTACGTCAGTCTGAAAATGTAATCACTAGTGAGCCACGGAGATTTTGGACTTATATAAATAATAAAAAGAACTCTACGCGTATTCCTGGAAACATGCACTGGAATGATATTAACTATACTAACACCTCTTCCATTGTACAAGGATTTGCTGATTATTTTTCCAGTGTTTATTTGAACGAGAGTGTCACTGACTTCTCTGACATCTATTTACCAACATATTTTAATGAATCTGTATCTATATCTCAAATTTCAGAGCAAGATATTGTTCTTGCAATTAAGTCCCTAAAAGTCTCATGTTCACCTGGCCCTGATAATCTTCCAGCCTATATTTTGAAGGGGTGTTGTGATCTGTTTGTGAAACCGTTGTATATTCTGTTTAATCTCAGCATTGAGAATAAAACTTTTCCTAAATGTCTTAAAGAGTCCATAGTTTGTCCAATATTCAAATCAGGTGACTCTACTAATATTTCCAATTACAGACCAATTTCTATTCTTTCAAATATTTCTAAATGTTTCGAAAAAATATTATATAAGTATATTTACCATGCTGTTGTCAATAAAATTACGCCTATGCAACATGGCTTCATAAAGGGTAGATCGACAACAACCAACTTAACTAACTTCACTGAATTTACAATTAATGCCCTTAGTGCTAACTCACAAGTATATGTTGTTTATACTGACTTCGCCAAAGCTTTTGATTCTGTAAATCATGATGTTTTGATGTATAAGTTGCAGCATCAGTTTGGCTTTTCCTCAGAACTACTACAGCTTGTGCGTTCATATATCTCAGATCGCAGACAATGTGTTCAATATAATAACTTTAAATCTAGGAATTTTAATACCTACTCTGGTGTTCCTCAAGGTTCCAATCTGGGCCCTCTGCTCTTTATATTATTCATTAATGATATAACTAAGTGCCTTAAATACTCATTCTCATTGCTATATGCTGATGACCTTAAGTTATTTAAAGTTATTAATTCAAACTCTCACTATATTGAGCTTCAAAGTGACATAGATAATCTACTAGATTGGTCGTCCTCTTCACGTTTATATTTTAATATCTCGAAATGTAAGGTCATGTCGTTCTCGATGAAACATAGTTTGTTTTCTTTTTCATACTTGATGGGAGATAAGAGTCTTGTCCGGGTTGAGTTATATAAGGATTTGGGGGTGGTATTTGATCCCTGTTTGCATTTTAGTTCTCACTGTGAGTATGTTGTAAATAGTTCTTATAAAACTTCATTATCAGAAATACACAGCATTTTACTAATCCTGCAACTCTAAAATCCTTATATTACTGCTTAGTCAGAACTAAACTTGAGTACTGTCTTATTGTGTGGAATCCAATTTATGATACATATAGCATTCAACTAGAATGGGTACAAAGAAAATTTGTTAGATTCTGTATGCGTAAAACATCTGGCTCTTTCAATATAATAACCTATAGCTATACTGCATCTTTATCTTATTTCAATATGCATAGATTGGATTCCAGGCGCAAATTATGCTCTCTAATATATCTTTATAAACTACTACAAAATAGCATTGATGATGTCTCAGGTTTAGGTAATATTTATTTTAAAATTCCACGTCTCTCATCAAGATCCCTTAAAACATTTCATCTTCCTCGTTTAAGAAGAAATTATGAACTTAAGGATCCATTTAAAAGGCTATGTCTCATCTCTAATGATTTTGAAAGTTCAACTGATGATGTAGTAGATATATTTTACTTTAGTCTTCAGCAATTTAAAAATTACTTATATAAGAATGTACATTTACTGTAGTCTATAATTTTATAATTCTGTTTAATTTTTGTGATCATGTGTTTATTTATTGTAAGCACGCTGTGCTATTTTTTTTTGTATTTGCTTTTTTAACCTTCCTGTTATTGGGATACTTGTTATCCTGTTGGAAGATTATAAATAAATAAATAAATAAATAAATAACATTATATACCTACCGTTCTTGAAAATAGTGTTTGGCTTCAAATATATCATAAAATAACTAAAATAATAAGTGATATGATAATTGCCGATAATATTTTTACATGACTTTTAAGTTGTTATGAAAATGGTAATAAAGCGAGTGCACAGCACGACCTGTTTTTCCTTTTTTCCGTAACAACGAAATTAAATTCGTGTCAAAATATTATCTGACAATTATCATATTACGAGTTATATTATGC
This sequence comes from Pterostichus niger, assembly GCA_947425015.1. Taxonomy (NCBI): domain Eukaryota; kingdom Metazoa; phylum Arthropoda; class Insecta; order Coleoptera; family Carabidae; genus Pterostichus; species Pterostichus niger. The sequence goes on along the minus strand of OX380352.1, from coordinate 11,117,026 downwards.
GTGAGAATTTAACAAATAAAAATTTCTTCTGTAGAAGATCCCCATCGATTATTTCCCATTTCGATATATTTTTATCAAATAACGTTTATGAAAATAGCATGTATTTTATTGGCCACCAAGGAGATTTAATTACAGTGAAAAATCACTACTTATTAATTTCACTAGTATAAAATGGTTAAAATAGCTTTCATTTCATTCGTTCATTTTCAAACATATTCGTGACTCTATTGGTTCCTAAATATACGTGGTAAATTCTCAAAATATATGTATACAGGTTGGTTGATTTTTCATTGTCCAGCTTATCAGTTGAAATATTAAACATACAAGAAAAAGTTAAATGCAAGACTTGTCAAACACAATCTTGTATTAAAGATCTCAAACTATTTTTTTTTCAAAGGCCTATTAATTATTCGGAAAAATATTTCACTTTAGATATTTAAATGGAACATTATTTGGCATAATTTAACGGCAATCCCTTATTTATTATACATTAAAGTGAAGAGAAATTGATTTAGAATCTTTAAAAATACATGTATATACATATATAAGGCGGCAAATTAAATAGGTCATGGAAAAACTAGTTTGCGCTATTTTATTGACCAGGTTCTATTAGAGATATCTTACATTTAACTTTTTGTTGTATCTTTAATGTATGTAATTATTACGGACTTTAAATATCCCGCAATCACATGAGTTGACAAAACTTAAACAAATAAAACTAAAAAAAAGCATCGTCTGTTTGGATGTTAGTATCTACATAATTATTCTCACAAAATCCTATAATACAGTTCAGTGGCGTATCCAAACATTAACCTTGGGAGGGGATATAAATAATAAAATGTTTTGTAAACAAAATATTATTTTGTATATCCGCCAGTCGGTCGTCAGGCCGTCTGGACGCGAGCTCTGTACGCAAACGTTGAAAATATTTTTCCTCAAGTTCCACCTTTTTCTCCAACTTGAAAATGTACAGAGGCACGCCGGGTGGCACGCTCGGCGTGAATGTTTCCATACAGGATGTTTTTAAAATATTGCAAAAAAAAATGAAGTACAATTATTATTGTATGTGTTTACAACGAAAAAAAAATTTCGCAAAAATAATTGCACATTATTTGAAACAAACATTTTATGTAACTGGTTTAATAGGTTACAGTAATGAATAAAAATTAGTAAACATTAAACATTGAAACAATTACTACCCAATTTTAATTAGATTAAATTATTTTTTAATGATAACTAATTTTTATTCATTAACCTATCAATCTAGTGGCTCGAGAAATGTTTGCTTCAAGTAATGTGCAATTATTTTTGCGAATTTCGGAAAAATTCTTTATTGCGTTGTATTCAGTACATCAGAAATATATACCCTTCAATTATTTTGCAATAATTTTGGAACAGCCTGTATGTATGTATTTTTATATGTAGATATTTAGTTTTACTTCCGCTCTGAATCATGGGAGAGGATATATATCCCGTCGGAAATACGCCACTGATACAGTTATGGCCATACACATTGTACAATCTTAGATAAATTGAATATATCTAATACAGACGTGTATCGTCTTACAATATTTTGTTCCAAACAGAAATTTATCAATAAAATCAGGTCTGGTACTGTTACTAGTGATATAAAATTAATATTATAAAATTAGAAATTCTGATTTCCTCAAAAACGATACAAATAATATTTATTTTGCAACGCAAAAACTAATTACGATAAAATAATAGGTTAGCACGTTGTTTGTGAAACCACCACAATATGTGCATGTCAACAAACTTATTGATAAATTTTTAATATCCGGCTAATGTTGTTGTGCGAGGTTAACCACTATTTGATAATCATTTATAACTAAACAAGGAATAATGTAAGGAAAAGTTTTGAGGAAGATAAACTAACTCATAAACTGGTAACATTTCAATCAGTTTAATTTCGTGTTTCGCGGACTGTATCGCTCAATTTATTATCGATAAATTGCAATACAAAATTATCGTGTAGTACGTTGTGACTCGTTATCTCGGCATACTGGAGGTGTCTTAGTATTTGTTAGATTTGATCTAAACTTTAAAGTATGTGATATTGTGCAAAATCAAAGTTGTTGGTGGTTAATATCAATTTCATTTAATTTAAAAAATACGCATTACAAATTAGTGTCAGTGTACAGATCACCCAGTAGTAGTGCAACGGATTTCATTTCTTATTTGGTTAATTGGTTTGATAACAGTGATATAATTAATGAAACTTTATTATTACTAGGAGACTTCAACATCGACTGGTCTAATAATGATAACTATTATACTAATAAACTCAAAAGTAATTTAGAAACTTTCGGTTATAAACAGTTAATAAATAAACCAACGAGAGTGACAGACTGCTCAAGTACGCTAATCGATTTTGTTATAAGTAATAACTTCAGTATTCATTGTGATGTCTTGAATACACCAAAAATAACAGATCATGCCATCATCTGTGTCAATTTAAATCAAGGTATCAATGTAAACAATTTCAGTTATAAAACAGTTAAATTTACAGACAACAAACTTCTCTTAGATAATCTTATTTCATGTAGTTGGAATTATAATGTATCAAATGTTAACAAATACTTTACAAATGTAACTAATAACATAATAAATAGTATCAATAACAGTACACAATTACATACTAAATGTTATTCAATTGATAGATTATGGTTCAATAACAATATTAAAAATGCAATTTGTAGTAGAGATTTGGCTTATAAAAAATTTATGTATACTAAAGATAAGTGTGATTGGTCTGATTACAAAATTAAGCGCAATATTGCTACTAGTGTTATTAGACAGGAAAAGAAATTGTTCTACTACCATAAAATAGACAATTGTAAAAATAACTCCAAACTAATGTGGACTACTTTAAAGTCGTTTTCAAATACGAATGTTAATGATGATATTATATCTGTAACCTACAATAATGTTAATTTCAGCGAAATTAACGATATAGTTGATACTTTTAATAATTATTTTATAAATAGTATTTTTGATATCAGAGATTCTATTCCATCTAATTCAAAGTTAAATAGTTTACATTTCGTCAAAAAGGTTACTAATATTCAAATGACAGAGTTTCACAATATTTCTCTAAAAGAGTTGAAAGATATAATATATTCACACCCAAATAAGTTTAGTAATGATGGGATTGATGCCAAATTTTTAAAAGAACATTTTGATATTATAGGCTATCCTATATTAGAGTTCATTAATATGTCATTGAAAACTGGAACAGTGCCTAATATATTAAAAATCTCAGTAATTGCTCCTATACAAAAAATCAAAGGCACAAATAAAGTCGATGAACACAGGCCAATTAATATGTTACCTTTTTGCGAAAAATTATTAGAAATAGTAGTGCACAGACAATTAATTAAATATTTAGATACTAATAATATTTTAGTACCTATTCAGTCAGGTTTTCGTAAAAATCACTCCTGTCCATTGATAGTAATAATATTATATGTTCTGTATTTCTTGATCTAAAAAGGGCGTTTGAAACATTGGATAGAGATATTTTAATTAATAAAATGGAAGCTTATGGTTTAAGGGGTGTAGTGTTGAAATGGTTTCAAAATTATCTTAGTGACAGGTATCAATGTGTAAAAATAAAAGATGTTTTTTCTTCTCAAAAACCTGTAAACTTTGGGGTACCACAGGGGAGTGTCCTGGGACCTCTGTTATTTATATTGTATATCAATGATCTCCCCATGTGTTAAAGTATTGTAAAATTCATCTGTTTGCAGACGACACTTTACTTTATTTGGATGGTAAAGATAAAAATAATATAGCTGATTCAATAAACAATGATTTAGTTAAAGTTTTTGATTGTTGAACTGTAATAAATTAAAGTTAAACTCAAATAAAACAAAAGTTATGTTCTTATGTTCAACATATTCTCAAATTGATACTATTACAAATAAAATAAGAATAGATGATATAGAATTAGAAATTGTAAATGAAATTAAATACTTAGGGATAATTATAGATAACAAATTAAGACTAGATAAACATGTGCAGTATATTTGTAAGAAAATAGCAAAAAAAAAAAATTATTTGTCACGAATATCTAAAAATTTATCAATGTGGAGTACTTTGCTTGTTTATAATACTATTGTTTTACCCCATTTTACATATTGCTCGACTATTTTATTTCTATGTAATAGTACTGATTTGGATAAACTTAAAAAATTACAAAACCGTGCAATGCGTGTTATATTGAAATGTGATCGTTACACAAGTATTATAAGCATGTTAGATGTATTAAATTGGTTGACTATTACTAAGCTGGTTGAATTTAATGTCTTAGTGTTTATACATAAAATTATTACAAATCAATTACCGTACTATCTATGTGCTAATGTAAAATTTGTTCATGAAGTGCATAGTTATCGTACTAGACAAATAAGTAACTTATATGTACCAAGAACCAGTAAAGCTACAACTTCGAAATCAATTTTTATAATAGGTTTCAATATTTATAATGACTTACCGATTGACATTAAGAACTCAAAGTCAATTAAAGCTTTTAAAACAAATTTAAGAGCAATTATGTGAAATTTAATTTTATTCTATATTATTAATTACCATCTTATACAAACTTATTTACTAAATTAGAGATATTTAATTGTTATTTTTCTTGTATTTAATAGCTTATATATGAGTCCCATCATTCCGTTGCGGAACATAGGGGCCGGGCACACCGAGCCGCAGTTTTTACACTGCCGTACTGCCGGTTTCTTTAGTCAGATTATTTAAGGCGTATAAGTGACTAGCTTATAGCGCCCGAGTGTGATAAATACATGTAACTGTATTTTTATATTTTACGACAAATCACACATTGTCGGCAGGCGGATTCGAACTGACGAACCTTGGCTCGGGTGACGTCACAGTATGCTAAGAGATGTGCCTTAACACGCTCGGCCACCGCGCCTGCATTTAGCTTAAAGCTAAATAAATAAATATATTATTAATAAAAATGTTAGACATTGTTGCAATATTTTTAGTGATCATTCAAGGTAAGTTTATAAAATTTTATTTAAATTATTACTGTTAAAATCGGACTTTAGTAAAAACTAACTTTTTTTGCGATTTGAAAAGCGAAAATAAATATAATGACATCACGTCATTTTACTTATATAGGTAGATAACTGTGACCCTCTTCCGTTGCTGAGTTCGGTTAGTGATAATAGTGAGAAAAAATTACAATAACAAAAATAAATATTTTTAAAATTAAACACAAAAACATGATGAGAAGTTAGAAGAAATAATGAAGATTATAGAGTCTCTCAAGTGAACAGCGGACAATAACTGTTTTACGTGGAAAAGCAGGTTGAACATAGTGCTTGCTTCCCATATTATTTCAAATAAGAATAAATATATTATCACGCTTTTTACCCATTACTGGGTGTGGTACTCTGCCGTGCCATATATCGGTAAATGGTAAATTTTTATCGCGTGAAGTGCGATTACCTGCCGTTAAATCATGGCTCTCAAAAATGCTAATGGGGGGAGGCTTACAGGAGTAGTTTTAGTGTGGTTGAAATTGAAATAAGAATGATGGAGAATAATCTTCTGCGTTTGATATATCTTGCTGAACTTGATTACTGATTAGTGACTATAAAACCTGGAGTTAAAATTGTTTAAAATAAGTATATTCCTAGTTAACCATGGCAGAGGATCGACACGCGAATATTGTATGCAACGACGTAATTGGCAATTTTTTTATTTTTTCTCAAACATATTCATCTTATTTGAAATATAATATAGTTTAATATTTGCAACATTTCGTCCAGAATAATTGCAATTTTTTTAAATTTTATTTATTTGACAGAATAAAGTTTTTCTTGAATTCAATGTCGATGCCACGATGCCGAAATATATTAATTACATTTATGTGGAATCTTTTAAACTCCATTTTCAAAATGTTTGATCAGATTCAAATGCAGGGTCCGTATTTACATTTAGCATTACTAATTACTGTTGCTATTTAGATACAAGCACCTATAACTGAAAGGAACTGACGCAGTGCAGAATTTACGTATAAGCTACACAAGTTATAGCTTAGGGTCCCCACTTTCATGGGGGCCGCCCAAAAAAAAATGTCCGAGTAAGCAAGTGGCATATTTGTCATTGACATAGAATAGAATGGAAGTGAGAAAGATATAAGCGTACTGGTTAACTAAATCGTATCTGTTAATGTTTTCTTGAGTTATTTAACGTGAGCTGCATTGAGAAGCAAATATATTAATTCAATTGTAAGTTACTCATGTAGGTAAACAAATTGAAGTATTACATGGTTACGAGTTACAGAAGTATCAGCAATCAAGTGAGTTCGATATAAAATTTTAATGCATTTATTTAGTTTATATTAATTGAAAAGCTAAATTTTTCTTTACATTTTTATATTTTTGGACACTAGATTTATTGTGTTATTTGTTTAAATTTATTTTGTGTATATTTTATAACTACTGTCAATGTTATGTCGACATTTTAACAAATTTACAAATTTTCTTAAACCGTACCACTATAGAATTGCTAAAATCGTACTAGTTTCTTTCTACGTGTAATTAGTTAATTATATTTATATTCTAAAAAATTATTGATTAATTTCAATGATATTTTGTTATTTTTGTTATGTTTATGTTATTTTTCATCGTCAAATTATTAATAAAATAAATTCGTACATTAAAAACAAATTTTATATAATTCTGATTCCTAATATATTTTGAAAACAGGGCAGTTCAATGTCGGAAATGGGTTTCATTAAACGTACTTTATAAATTAGCTTATTGTAAAGTGATTTAATATACATGTGGTTTTTTAAGACTCAACTTGTATATTGAAGTGTTCATAATCATCATCCTATAAGCAGGAATATTTATTTTCGTATAATAATGCCCCCTATACTGTGCCATAAGAGGAACGAAGATAACGATAATTAACAAAGAATAACAGCAGTCTCCAGCCAGAATCATTTTACTAATCATTGACGTTGGGTACACCATAAATAATAAGTTGTAAGACAGATAGGGTAAATGTGATGGGAGTCCGCCAGTTTGCAAAAGAAACGACAAAAATCTTTGATTATATCTACAAAATCAAACAATTTTTTATGTATACATTCTCTGTAAATGTGAAATATATTTATCTACCGACAAAATGATAATTTTAAAGCCGAATACTCAGTCTATAGTAACTTTATGACAATTTACATAATTATTATCTTTTATTACAAATAATGAAATATAATAATAATCGATAGTCTTTTTAAAAAATTAGTAGTAAGAAATAAGACAAAATAATAATAATACAAAATTTAAAAAAAAATCAAAATTAGTAAAATATTTAATAACACATTATGCGTACATAACTTTCCTTCTCGTTACCATTAACTATTGTGACGATGTTTGGTCGAGCACAAGGAGTTTGGCGTGGATTGCTCGGGCGCCAAACGGTAATGGATAGCGGTGTCGGGGTTGTGTCCAGGATATAGAAATAAAACAGCGGATGGCTTCAGATTTCAGCTTTATTTTGCGGATCTTGGTGTACACTGATTTTCTCGGGCTGGTCGCGGTAGCGGCCACTGACTTGGTCTCCAGAACACCCCTTGCGGGCGTCCTGACGTAAAACGGTGGTTTTCGGAAAACCGACGCCCGGGCGTCGGTTGGGCGGCGGTGTGTCGGATGTTACGGGGTCTCTCGGTCCTCCCGAGGATGGCGGAGCTGATTTCCACGTAGTGGAAATTAAAAACGGCCGTAACTCGGAAACGACGCCCGGCGTCGCGGCGGCGTCGGTCTCTATCCACTGCTGACAGTGGTTAGGATGGGTTCCCGGTGCAAACTCAAAATCGACGCCCGGCGTCGCGACGACTGACTTCGAGTATGTTCGTCGGAGGAGTGTCCCGATGTCGGTGGCGGTCGCGGTTTCGGTGTGCGGCGCGTCGTTCGGACGGAACGGCGTAAAACGCGAAACTGACGTCACAGCGGGTGACGTCACGGTGGGCGGTGCGGTGTTGTACGACCTGGTGCTCTCGAGTTCACTACCTCGAGGATGGTGGCAGAGATACGGAGAGGATGAAGACGGGTTGCTCTCTCCAGTCGTCAGACTCGAGGAGGAGGGGTGCGGGGTGCGGGGAGGTTTGGGACCTGGTGCTGGTGTTCTACGGCGGACCCGCGTTGTGACCTGGATTAACCCTACCGAGGATACTCTCCACTCTTGCGAGTCGAGGATGCTCTCCACTCTTGCGAGTCGAGGATTCTCTCCAGCCCGGGGGCTCGAGGATGTCGGCGCTCTCGGAGGGTACCTCTAGGTCTCAAAGCAGACGGTATCGTGCTCCCAACTGTGGAGCCGCGGGTGCTGAAGGCGTACGGTGAAATAGCCGACGTTGTGACTTGGGACCCCCTGAACAGGGTGACTCTCCACTCTTGCGAGTCGAGGATACTCTCCACTCTTGCGAGTCGAGGATGCTCTCCAGCCCGTGGGCTCGAGGATGACGGCGTTCTCAGTCAGGGACTCCAAGTCGCAATGTTGGTTTGAACTAGGTAGCCTGAGGGGCTCGGGACGGACGGGGAATGGTAACAACGGTAAACTAGAATGTATCTCTTACCCTGGTGAATATCTCTGGACGGCTTCTTCTCGGATTTGTTGCGGTGGCACTTCTCTCATTCGTATGAGGATATGACTGTGTCTTTTGCTTCGCGGATCCCGGCTTATATACAAAAACGTTAATAAATCGGGTTCGGACGGGTTGTCAGTGGTCGCTACAATGTATTTACATAGGGGTGACTTACATGTTGTGGTTGAAGGGCTTCTCGTGCCCTTAAGACGTTCATACTAGCGCCAATCGCTAGCCCTGGAATTATGCTGCCAGGAAAGTATAATTTTATTCGGATCGGGTGTTTACAGCCGGAGTTATTCACAAAAACCCGGGGTTGCTCTTATTTCCGGAGAAATGAGAGCAGTTTAGGAATCACCGATGTTTCGGACGTCTCCGGACATCGGTGAGCCTAAACTGCGAGTGGCGAAAAAACATTTCGTCACATCTCCCCCATACATACATAAATAAGGTGTCATGTACAGTCTTAACTAAAAATTTTTCCCAAACTGCTCTATATTACAAAAGAAAAACGACTTATGACCTAATACCAGCTTAACTTAACTTACTTAACATAACTTAACCTAATTTGCCCAACTTAAATTTACAAAACTTAAAAAACTACTTATAACTAGCCCGAAACTTAAATATCAATTATTGTCTATTGTGGGGGGGGACGGAAGGGGGATCTCGTCCGGACAGGGTCGCTCCTGATGCCGGCGTTGCCCGGGGATGGTGATCCATCTGCCGTTCGGCAGCTGATACCGGCACCTCCGGGTCCTGGACGCCTTCCTGGGCCGCAGCAGTTGGAGGAGTGGACCGGAGACGTCTTCACCGGCGTCCAGCCTGGCTTGCACCTCCTGTGCGACCTGCTGCGGTGGCTGCGGGCGGGACCTCCCTTGGAGGGGTACCGGGGCTGCCGGGGGTGATGGGCGGGGCTCCTCACGGGTGGGTTGGCTGCTCGTGGCCGTAGTGGGGCAGATCTTGTAGCCGTCCGGGGAGAGGCCGCTCAGCAGCTCCTCAAGCTCACGCCGAGCGTCCTCTAGATCTGCCTCCTTGTCGGCGGCCGGTGGAGTCGGGGTTGGCGCAGCTGTTTCTTTCCCGTCCTCGCTGTCTGACGGGATGGGGGAAGTCGTCAGATCGACGATGTCCTCCGCCAGGTCGGGTGCCCAGTAGGGGCCGAAGCGGTCGGTGAGGGCCTGACGGAGGACCTCATCTCCTTGGCCGGGCGTCCACTGCCGTGGGGGCTGCTGGGGGATGATGGGGCGTGACGGCTCGCGGACGGGTCCTGGGAACAGCGGCGGTCGGACGACAACGACCTCTAAAATTTTCGGGAGTCGGTCCGGTGCTGGGGTCGCTGCCGGTCCACTGGTCCAGGGCCGGATCCGGAGTCGTCGCCGCTGCGGGTCTGGTGGAGTTGGGGCCGAGCTGGGAATGGTTGCCGGCCGCACCCTGGGCGGGAGAACCTCCTCCCGCCCCCTTGCCCTACCACCCACCCGACTAGGTTGAGTGCGGTGGCGGATCCATGGCGCTGGTTCCCGTTTCGTCGGCGGCATCTTCTGGTGGGACGTAAGGTTTTAGATCCTTGATGTGTATGCGTTTGAGGTTTTGTCCCCGAGTGCCGCGCAGGTCGTATACATTTGGGGTCAGTTTCCGGTAGACCCTCCATGGGCCGGAGTAACGTGGCGCGAGTTTTGCGGCGAACCCTTGTGCCGCTACCGATAGCGGGTGCTCTCGGCGCATAACTTGATCGCCCACTTGGCATTGCCAAGGCCGGTGCCGGAGATTGTAGTAGCGGCATTGTGTTTGGGACGCGGTTGTTAGCTTGATGCGGGAGAGTTGTTGGAACTCCCGTAGCCTTTCAAGGCGTTTCTGCAGGCTTTCCGGCACTTTATTTTCAGTTTGCAGGTCGGTGATGCCTCGTCCGACTTGTTGGAATAACCCCGGTAGTACGGGTTCCCGACCGTAGTTCAGCCAGGCGGGTGTAAAGCTGGTGGACTCGTGTCGGCTGGTATTTATTGCCATGGTGAGTTCGGCTAGGTGTTCGTCCCAGTCCCGCTGGGTCGTCTGGCTGTACTGGGCGATCATAGTCTTGAGGACTCGGTTGACTCGTTCGACGGGGTTGGCTTGTGGTGTGTACGGCGGTGTCTGTAAGTGGCGGATATTCAACGCTGCCAGCGTCCCCTTGAAGAGCCGATTATTAAATTCGGTTCCATTGTCGGTTATGATGTTTTTTGGGCATCCGAACCGGAATAGGATGCTCTCCTCCAAGGCCCTGGTGATGGTTTTGGCTGTGGCTTGACGCAGAGGTTTGCACTCCACCCACTTAGTCATTCGGTCTTGGAAGACTAGGAGGTAACTGTGTCCCTTCTTTGAGCGCGGTAGAGCTCCCACGACGTCTATGGCGACCGTATCCCAGGGCTCGTGTATCTGTGGTGGGTGCATGTGTCCTGCTTGGCCCTGTTGGCTGGATTTGTACCGCTGGCACGTCGTGCAGCGCTTGACGTAGTTCCGGATGTCCCGAAACATGCCGGGCCAGTAGTATCGGGTCGCCGTACGGGCTGCCGTTTTAGCGGTGCCGTTGTGTCCAGCTGAGGGGTTGTCGTGGTTCTCCTGAAGGACCTGCCTGCGTTCGGTTTGTGGAACGCACAACTTCCAGGAATCCCCTTCTTCGGTTTCGGTGGCGGCCGCTATCTTTCGGAAGAGACGTCCGTCCTGGATACGATAGTCCGGCCACTCCAAGGGTTTGTTCCTGACCTCTTGGGATTTCCGGGTATGCCACTTGCACTCAGCTGTGACGGCGAACAAGTTATCTTCTACCGGTTCGGTAGCCTGGAGCGGTTGTCGGGATAGCGTGTCGGCGACGCGATTCAAACTACCCTTGCGGTACTGGATCGTGAAGTTGAATTGCTGCAGGAACATTGCCCAGCGGCCGAGTCGCCCTGGAGGATTTTCGAGGGAGTTTAGCCAGCGGAGAGCCTGGTGATCGGTTACTACCGTGAAGCTGTATCCCTCCAAGTAGTTGAGCATTTTTTTTATTGCCCATACAATAGCTAGGCATTCCTTTTCGGTGGTGGAATACCGTAGTTCGGGTCCTTGGAGCGTGGCGCTGGCATAGGCGATGACTTGTTCGCCTTGGTCCGTGTATTGTACGAGTGCCGCCCCCATGCCGGTGTCGGATGCGTCGGTCTGCAGGAAGAACCGTTTGTTGAAGTCGGGGCAGGTCAATACTGGTGCGGTGGTGAGTGCGTCGCGTAATTGGGCAAACGCATTGGTTTGAGCTGGCCCCCACTCCCATTTTACGTTCTTCCGGCACAAGTGGTGTAATGGTTCGGCGATCTTTTTCCGTACGATCACGGCCGGAGAGCTCCACGAGCTTTGTGACTTCTCGATCACCTTATCTGCCATCATTTTATCGACCTCTTCGTTTATGATGGCTTGCATCTTCGGGTTCCGGGGACGATAACGCTGTTTGATCGGTGTTTGGTCTCTAAGTCGAATCTGGTGTTGAGCTAACGGTGTGGTCCCCCGCAGTTCTGCAAATTTCGGTAGCTCCTCTCTCAACAATTTGTCGAGGATATTCGGTGGGTTTCTGAGTGTGGCTATTGCTGGGGTGGTCTGCCGTGTCATGTGGTATTCAGTGGTATGCGGTCCTAAGGTAAGGGTGACGCCGAAGAGTCGCATGGCGTCCATCCCCAATATAACTGGGGTAGCCAGTGTTGGGATACATAGGAGCTGTACGGTTCTTGTTTTATCTCCCATCCTGCACCGCACTCGGTATCCGGCCGAGATTTCTACGGTGGCTCCGTTGGCCATTTGTGCGTGCTGATGGGTGGAACCCCACGGGTGGCTACCTCGGTTCTGGCAGACTTCTGCCGTCTCTTGGTTCATGTAGGACTGCGTCGACCCGGTGTCCAGGAGGGCCTGAACCTGCGTGTCGCCAATCCAAAGGGGAAGGTGGATACGGTCATCCCAGTTGTGTCGCATTGCCGACAAAAATGGCGACCGGTTGTACGTGGGCGGCGCTCTCCACCTTATGGGGCCGTCCGCTGGTCGTTTCCCGGAGTCTTCTTACATCCACAGTCACGGGTCATTATTCCAAGCTTACCGCACCGACTGCAAAATAGCTTGGCAGGGTTTTTGCAGTCCTGCCGATAGTGCCCTGGTTCCCCACATCGCCAGCATGTCCGTGCCCCTGGTCGCGGCAGCTGTGTGGTGGCGTGAATCGCAGCTTGAGGTTGTTGCGCGGCGAGGTCGCGTTGCAGCTCTTCAAACTCACGGATCTCCCGGAGGAGGGACGTAACCGTGGAGACGTCCTGTCGACGTATACGTTGCCGGTACTCGGGTCGCAGGTTCCGGTACAGCCAGTGTAGCTGTTGGTCGCCGTCATATCCCCCATGTCGTCGCATGAGCGTCTGTAGGGCGACGATGTAGTCTAGGCCCGCCTCTTTCGGCCTTTGGCTGCGTCGATGAATTTCTTCTTCGAGTTGATGCTTTTGATCCGGAATGAAATAGTCGTTGAACTCTCGGAGGAAGTCCTCCCATTTGTGCCAGTTGACGAGGTTGATACGGTACCAGAGTATGGCATTCCCTCTGAATAGTTCCGGTAATGCTCCCAGTAGGCAATCTCCGGGGATTTGGTAGCTGCTCTGCAGTTCGGTGAGCCGCTCCAAGAAGGCGACCGGGTCGGTCTTACCGTCGAAGTGTAAGCCCCACTTGCGGACGACTTCGCAGAGGTGTATCGGTGTGCTTGGTGTCCTGGGTGTTTCGGTGGTGATAGGTTCTTCGGTGGGTGGTTTTACTGCCCCGGGTTCAGGTTCATTTCCCGTGGCTCGCTTCACGAACTCCACCATGACTCTGCGTAATTCCTCCACAGTCCCTTCGTCTCTTAGGCCGAATCTTCGGAGCTCTGCCTGAAGATCCTCCTTGTTGAGGCTGTAGACCCAGCCGGTTTTTGCTGTTGCTGCAGACGTTGGTGGTTCTGGTGGGTCTCCTGCCATCGCGTCTTATTTCCAGTGTCCCTGTTCGGGCGCCAAATTCTTGTGACGATGTTTGGTCGAGCACAAGGAGTTTGGCGTGGATTGCTCGGGCGCCAAACGGTAATGGATAGCGGTGTCGGGGTTGTGTCCAGGATATAGAAATAAAACAGCGGATGGCTTCAGATTTCAGCTTTATTTTGCGGATCTTGGTGTACACTGATTTTCTCGGGCTGGTCGCGGTAGCGGCCACTGACTTGGTCTCCAGAACACCCCTTGCGGGCGTCCTGACGTAAAACGGTGGTTTTCGGAAAACCGACGCCCGGGCGTCGGTTGGGCGGCGGTGTGTCGGATGTTACGGGGTCTCTCGGTCCTCTCGAGGATGGCGGAGCTGATTTCCACGTAGTGGAAATTAAAAACGGCCGTAACTCTGAAACGACGCCAGGCGTCGCGGCGGCGTCGGTCTCTATCCACTGCTGACAGTGGTTAGGATGGGTTCCCGGTGCAAACTCAAAATCGACGCCCGGCGTCGCGACGACTGACTTCGAGTATGTTCGTCGGGGGAGTGTCCCGATGTCGGTGGCGGTCGCGGTTTCGGTGTGCGGCGCGTCGTTCGGACGGAACGGCGTAAAACGCGAAACTGACGTCACAGCGGGTGACGTCACGGTGGGCGGTGCGGTGTTGTACGACCTGGTGCTCTCGAGTTCACTACCTCGAGGATGGTGGCAGAGATACGGAGAGGATGAAGACGGGTTGCTCTCTCCAGTCGTCAGACTCGAGGAGGAGGGGTGCGGGGTGCGGGGAGGTTTGGGACCTGGTGCTGGTGTTCTACGGCGGACCCGCGTTGTGACCTGGATTAACCCTACCGAGGATACTCTCCACTCTTGCGAGTCGAGGATGCTCTCCACTCTTGCGAGTCGAGGATTCTCTCCAGCCCGGGGGCTCGAGGATGTCGGCGCTCTCGGAGGGTACCTCTAGGTCTCAAAGCAGACGGTATCGTGCTCCCAACTGTGGAGCCGCGGGTGCTGAAGGCGTACGGTGAAATAGCCGACGTTGTGACTTGGGACCCCCTGAACAGGGTGACTCTCCACTCTTGCGAGTCGAGGATACTCTCCACTCTTGCGAGTCGAGGATGCTCTCCAGCCCGTGGGCTCGAGGATGACGGCGTTCTCAGTCAGGGACTCCAAGTCGCAATGTTGGTTTGAACTAGGTAGCCTGAGGGGCTCGGGACGGACGGGGAATGGTAACAACGGTAAACTAGAATGTATCTCTTACCCTGGTGAATATCTCTGGACGGCTTCTTCTCGGATTTGTTGCGGTGGCACTTCTCTCATTCGTATGAGGATATGACTGTGTCTTTTGCTTCGCGGATCCCGGCTTATATACAAAAACGTTAATAAATCGGGTTCGGACGGGTTGTCAGTGGTCGCTACAATGTATTTACATAGGGGTGACTTACATGTTGTGGTTGAAGGGCTTCTCGTGCCCTTAAGACGTTCATACTAGCGCCAATCGCTAGCCCTGGAATTATGCTGCCAGGAAAGTATAATTTTATTCGGATCGGGTGTTTACAGCCGGAGTTATTCACAAAAACCCGGGGTTGCTCTTATTTCCGGAGAAATGAGAGCAGTTTAGGAATCACCGATGTTTCGGACGTCTCCGGACATCGGTGAGCCTAAACTGCGAGTGGCGAAAAAACATTTCGTCACATCTCCCCCATACATACATAAATAAGGTGTCATGTACAGTCTTAACTAAAAATTTTTCCCAAACTGCTCTATATTACAAAAGAAAAACGACTTATGACCTAATACCAGCTTAACTAAACTTACTTAACATAACTTAACCTAATTTGCCCAACTTAAATTTACAAAACTTAAAAAACTACTTATAACTAGCCCGAAACTTAAATATCAATTATTGTCTATTGTGGGGGGGGACGGAAGGGGGATCTCGTCCGGACAGGGTCGCTCCTGATGCCGGCGTTGCCCGGGGATGGTGATCCATCTGCCGTTCGGCAGCTGATACCGGCACCTCCGGGTCCTGGACGCCTTCCTGGGCCGCAGCAGTTGGAGGAGTGGACCGGAGACGTCTTCACCGGCGTCCAGCCTGGCTTGCACCTCCTGTGCGACCTGCTGCGGTGGCTGCGGGCGGGACCTCCCTTGGAGGGGTACCGGGGCTGCCGGGGGTGATGGGCGGGGCTCCTCACGGGTGGGTTGGCTGCTCGTGGCCGTAGTGGGGCAGATCTTGTAGCCGTCCGGGGAGAGGCCGCTCAGCAGCTCCTCAAGCTCACGCCGAGCGTCCTCTAGATCTGCCTCCTTGTCGGCGGCCGGTGGAGTCGGGGTTGGCGCAGCTGTTTCTTTCCCGTCCTCGCTGTCTGACGGGATGGGGGAAGTCGTCAGATCGACGATGTCCTCCGCCAGGTCGGGTGCCCAGTAGGGGCCGAAGCGGTCGGTGAGGGCCTGACGGAGGACCTCATCTCCTTGGCCGGGCGTCCACTGCCGTGGGGGCTGCTGGGGGATGATGGGGCGTGACGGCTCGCGGACGGGTCCTGGGAACAGCGGCGGTCGGACGACAACGACCTCTAAAATTTTCGGGAGTCGGTCCGGTGCTGGGGTCGCTGCCGGTCCACTGGTCCAGGGCCGGATCCGGAGTCGTCGCCGCTGCGGGTCTGGTGGAGTTGGGGCCGAGCTGGGAATGGTTGCCGGCCGCACCCTGGGCGGGAGAACCTCCTCCCGCCCCCTTGCCCTACCACCCACCCGACTAGGTTGAGTGCGGTGGCGGATCCATGGCGCTGGTTCCCGTTTCGTCGGCGGCATCTTCTGGTGGGACGTAAGGTTTTAGATCCTTGATGTGTATGCGTTTGAGGTTTTGTCCCCGAGTGCCGCGCAGGTCGTATACATTTGGGGTCAGTTTCCGGTAGACCCTCCATGGGCCGGAGTAACGTGGCGCGAGTTTTGCGGCGAACCCTTGTGCCGCTACCGATAGCGGGTGCTCTCGGCGCATAACTTGATCGCCCACTTGGCATTGCCAAGGCCGGTGCCGGAGATTGTAGTAGCGGCATTGTGTTTGGGACGCGGTTGTTAGCTTGATGCGGGAGAGTTGTTGGAACTCCCGTAGCCTTTCAAGGCGTTTCTGCAGGCTTTCCGGCACTTTATTTTCAGTTTGCAGGTCGGTGATGCCTCGTCCGACTTGTTGGAATAACCCCGGTAGTACGGGTTCCCGACCGTAGTTCAGCCAGGCGGGTGTAAAGCTGGTGGACTCGTGTCGGCTGGTATTTATTGCCATGGTGAGTTCGGCTAGGTGTTCGTCCCAGTCCCGCTGGGTCGTCTGGCTGTACTGGGCGATCATAGTCTTGAGGACTCGGTTGACTCGTTCGACGGGGTTGGCTTGTGGTATGTACGGCGGTGTCTGTAAGTGGCGGATATTCAACGCTGCCAGCGTCCCCTTGAAGAGCCGATTATTAAATTCGGTTCCATTGTCGGTTATGATGTTTTTTGGGCATCCGAACCGGAATAGGATGCTCTCCTCCAAGGCCCTGGTGATGGTTTTGGCTGTGGCTTGACGCAGAGGTTTGCACTCCACCCACTTAGTCATTCGGTCTTGGAAGACTAGGAGGTAACTGTGTCCCTTCTTTGAGCGCGGTAGAGCTCCCACGACGTCTATGGCGACCGTATCCCAGGGCTCGTGTATCTGTGGTGGGTGCATGTGTCCTGCTTGGCCCTGTTGGCTGGATTTGTACCGCTGGCACGTCGTGCAGCGCTTGACGTAGTTCCGGATGTCCCGAAACATGCCGGGCCAGTAGTATCGGGTCGCCGTACGGGCTGCCGTTTTAGCGGTGCCGTTGTGTCCAGCTGAGGGGTTGTCGTGGTTCTCCTGAAGGACCTGCCTGCGTTCGGTTTGTGGAACGCACAACTTCCAGGAATCCCCTTCTTCGGTTTCGGTGGCGGCCGCTATCTTTCGGAAGAGACGTCCGTCCTGGATACGATAGTCCGGCCACTCCAAGGGTTTGTTCCTGACCTCTTGGGATTTCCGGGTATGCCACTTGCACTCAGCTGTGACGGCGAACAAGTTATCTTCTACCGGTTCGGTAGCCTGGAGCGGTTGTCGGGATAGCGTGTCGGCGACGCGATTCAAACTACCCTTGCGGTACTGGATCGTGAAGTTGAATTGCTGCAGGAACATTGCCCAGCGGCCGAGTCGCCCTGGAGGATTTTCGAGGGAGTTTAGCCAGCGGAGAGCCTGGTGATCGGTTACTACCGTGAAGCTGTATCCCTCCAAGTAGTTGAGCATTTTTTTTATTGCCCATACAATAGCTAGGCATTCCTTTTCGGTGGTGGAATACCGTAGTTCGGGTCCTTGGAGCGTGGCGCTGGCATAGGCGATGACTTGTTCGCCTTGGTCCGTGTATTGTACGAGTGCCGCCCCCATGCCGGTGTCGGATGCGTCGGTCTGCAGGAAGAACCGTTTGTTGAAGTCGGGGCAGGTCAATACTGGTGCGGTGGTGAGTGCGTCGCGTAATTGGGCAAACGCATTGGTTTGAGCTGGCCCCCACTCCCATTTTACGTTCTTCCGGCACAAGTGGTGTAATGGTTCGGCGATCTTTTTCCGTACGATCACGGCCGGAGAGCTCCACGAGCTTTGTGACTTCTCGATCACCTTATCTGCCATCATTTTATCGACCTCTTCGTTTATGATGGCTTGCATCTTCGGGTTCCGGGGACGATAACGCTGTTTGATCGGTGTTTGGTCTCTAAGTCGAATCTGGTGTTGAGCTAACGGTGTGGTCCCCCGCAGTTCTGCAAATTTCGGTAGCTCCTCTCTCAACAATTTGTCGAGGATATTCGGTGGGTTTCTGAGTGTGGCTATTGCTGGGGTGGTCTGCCGTGTCATGTGGTATTCAGTGGTATGCGGTCCTAAGGTAAGGGTGACGCCGAAGAGTCGCATGGCGTCCATCCCCAATATAACTGGGGTAGCCAGTGTTGGGATACATAGGAGCTGTACGGTTCTTGTTTTATCTCCCATCCTGCACCGCACTCGGTATCCGGCCGAGATTTCTACGGTGGCTCCGTTGGCCATTTGTGCGTGCTGATGGGTGGAACCCCACGGGTGGCTACCTCGGTTCTGGCAGACTTCTGCCGTCTCTTGGTTCATGTAGGACTGCGTCGACCCGGTGTCCAGGAGGGCCTGAACCTGCGTGTCGCCAATCCAAAGGGGAAGGTGGATACGGTCATCCCAGTTGTGTCGCATTGCCGACAAAAATGGCGACCGGTTGTACGTGGGCGGCGCTCTCCACCTTATGGGGCCGTCCGCTGGTCGTTTCCCGGAGTCTTCTTACATCCACAGTCACGGGTCATTATTCCAAGCTTACCGCACCGACTGCAAAATAGCTTGGCAGGGTTTTTGCAGTCCTGCCGATAGTGCCCTGGTTCCCCACATCGCCAGCATGTCCGTGCCCCTGGTCGCGGCAGCTGTGTGGTGGCGTGAATCGCAGCTTGAGGTTGTTGCGCGGCGAGGTCGCGTTGCAGCTCTTCAAACTCACGGATCTCCCGGAGGAGGGACGTAACCGTGGAGACGTCCTGTCGACGTATACGTTGCCGGTACTCGGGTCGCAGGTTCCGGTACAGCCAGTGTAGCTGTTGGTCGCCGTCATATCCCCCATGTCGTCGCATGAGCGTCTGTAGGGCGACGATGTAGTCTAGGCCCGCCTCTTTCGGCCTTTGGCTGCGTCGATGAATTTCTTCTTCGAGTTGATGCTTTTGATCCGGAATGAAATAGTCGTTGAACTCTCGGAGGAAGTCCTCCCATTTGTGCCAGTTGACGAGGTTGATACGGTACCAGAGTATGGCATTCCCTCTGAATAGTTCCGGTAATGCTCCCAGTAGGCAATCTCCGGGGATTTGGTAGCTGCTCTGCAGTTCGGTGAGCCGCTCCAAGAAGGCGACCGGGTCGGTCTTACCGTCGAAGTGTAAGCCCCACTTGCGGACGACTTCGCAGAGGTGTATCGGTGTGCTTGGTGTCCTGGGTGTTTCGGTGGTGATAGGTTCTTCGGTGGGTGGTTTTACTGCCCCGGGTTCAGGTTCATTTCCCGTGGCTCGCTTCACGAACTCCACCATGACTCTGCGTAATTCCTCCACAGTCCCTTCGTCTCTTAGGCCGAATCTTCGGAGCTCTGCCTGAAGATCCTCCTTGTTGAGGCTGTAGACCCAGCCGGTTTTTGCTGTTGCTGCAGACGTTGGTGGTTCTGGTGGGTCTCCTGCCATCGCGTCTTATTTCCAGTGTCCCTGTTCGGGCGCCAAATTCTTGTGACGATGTTTGGTCGAGCACAAGGAGTTTGGCGTGGATTGCTCGGGCGCCAAACGGTAATGGATAGCGGTGTCGGGGTTGTGTCCAGGATATAGAAATAAAACAGCGGATGGCTTCAGATTTCAGCTTTATTTTGCGGATCTTGGTGTACACTGATTTTCTCGGGCTGGTCGCGGTAGCGGCCACTGACTTGGTCTCCAGAACACCCCTTGCGGGCGTCCTGACGTAAAACGGTGGTTTTCGGAAAACCGACGCCCGGGCGTCGGTTGGGCGGCGGTGTGTCGGATGTTACGGGGTCTCTCGGTCCTCTCGAGGATGGCGGAGCTGATTTCCACGTAGTGGAAATTAAAAACGGCCGTAACTCTGAAACGACGCCAGGCGTCGCGGCGGCGTCGGTCTCTATCCACTGCTGACAGTGGTTAGGATGGGTTCCCGGTGCAAACTCAAAATCGACGCCCGGCGTCGCGACGACTGACTTCGAGTATGTTCGTCGGGGGAGTGTCCCGATGTCGGTGGCGGTCGCGGTTTCGGTGTGCGGCGCGTCGTTCGGACGGAACGGCGTAAAACGCGAAACTGACGTCACAGCGGGTGACGTCACGGTGGGCGGTGCGGTGTTGTACGACCTGGTGCTCTCGAGTTCACTACCTCGAGGATGGTGGCAGAGATACGGAGAGGATGAAGACGGGTTGCTCTCTCCAGTCGTCAGACTCGAGGAGGAGGGGTGCGGGGTGCGGGGAGGTTTGGGACCTGGTGCTGGTGTTCTACGGCGGACCCGCGTTGTGACCTGGATTAACCCTACCGAGGATACTCTCCACTCTTGCGAGTCGAGGATGCTCTCCACTCTTGCGAGTCGAGGATTCTCTCCAGCCCGGGGGCTCGAGGATGTCGGCGCTCTCGGAGGGTACCTCTAGGTCTCAAAGCAGACGGTATCGTGCTCCCAACTGTGGAGCCGCGGGTGCTGAAGGCGTACGGTGAAATAGCCGACGTTGTGACTTGGGACCCCCTGAACAGGGTGACTCTCCACTCTTGCGAGTCGAGGATACTCTCCACTCTTGCGAGTCGAGGATGCTCTCCAGCCCGTGGGCTCGAGGATGACGGCGTTCTCAGTCAGGGACTCCAAGTCGCAATGTTGGTTTGAACTAGGTAGCCTGAGGGGCTCGGGACGGACGGGGAATGGTAACAACGGTAAACTAGAATGTATCTCTTACCCTGGTGAATATCTCTGGACGGCTTCTTCTCGGATTTGTTGCGGTGGCACTTCTCTCATTCGTATGAGGATATGACTGTGTCTTTTGCTTCGCGGATCCCGGCTTATATACAAAAACGTTAATAAATCGGGTTCGGACGGGTTGTCAGTGGTCGCTACAATGTATTTACATAGGGGTGACTTACATGTTGTGGTTGAAGGGCTTCTCGTGCCCTTAAGACGTTCATACTAGCGCCAATCGCTAGCCCTGGAATTATGCTGCCAGGAAAGTATAATTTTATTCGGATCGGGTGTTTACAGCCGGAGTTATTCACAAAAACCCGGGGTTGCTCTTATTTCCGGAGAAATGAGAGCAGTTTAGGAATCACCGATGTTTCGGACGTCTCCGGACATCGGTGAGCCTAAACTGCGAGTGGCGAAAAAACATTTCGTCACACTATCAATTAATGATATCGAAGTATGATTTAAATTAGAAATGTTATTCAAATGAAGGCTTCTCTCTCAATCCTAAGCATTCCCCAGTCTTTACATGTAGTTACTCGTAGTCATATTATAAGATCTATGCCCTCAAATAGTGGAAATGAAGTTACAAACGAAATTGTAGTTGAAATCAAACCTTAAAAATTTAACGAAATTGCGCTATTTCATGGTTACGAAGTAGTGAACTCAAATCATGGTACTCGTAGTTATCACTTATCCACGCACCATTGAGATTTTGACTGTTTAACAATTGGCAATGAAATTATTTACAATTCCAGAATTAAATTATTTTTATGAAATTGTACAAATTCGCTAGAAAATTGAGACGTGTACGTGAATGATAATCAATCAAATTTAGTGAAACAAGGTCACTTAAAATTATTTAATTTGGCAAGTTCTACTATTTAACAAATATTAATAACTCTTTATTATTACGCTAACCCTACTGATACACCAGCGTTAGCGACTAAAAAGTAGCGAATTGCGATTTAAAATCTAGGGGTTTTAATACTTCAGGAAACAAATTAAATAAATTATTCACGTTATGCTTTGTATATATAATTAATTTAAAATCTAATTTAATAATAAGAACAATAAAATTAATGGTATATTAGGTAGGTAATTAAAACGTGAACTACGATATTTGTGACTTTTTTAACAGCGCTTCATTCTTTAGAAAAATTTATAAATGACCAATACTGCATATATTGATCTCGGATCAAAATAATTTTCTAAAATTTACTAAATTATTTGTATTTCTCATGAAGTACACATTTTTAGTACCACTTGTTTCAATTTAACGTCATATATTAATAATTTGACCACAATTTTCATATAGAAAATATATTATGTCGCGTTTCAATTATGAACAAATAATATTTTATTATTTAAGCAGAAACTTATCGATAATTTTAGAAATCATATTTAACCAGTGTACTTCACGTGAAATGCGAATAATTTTGCGATATTAACATATATTTTTTATATTCGAGATCAGCATATCATTTAGTATCTGTCATTTATTTATTTTTCCTGAGGTATTTACACTTCCTGCTAAATTTCCAGTCACGAATGACTGCGGCTAACAGTCGTATTATTCTGGCGCGTGTTTGAGTGAATTCTAGAGTGAAATTTTGAATAAATATTTTTTTTTAAATTACACTATTAATTCTGGTATTTTAAAAATACATTAAATTATAAATTAATATTATTTAGATAGCATCAAGTTAATAAATGTATAGAGGGCCATTAAAAAACTAGTCATAAACATTTAATATGGAAAATCAGTTTTTCCTTGCACAAAATTTTCCAAATTATTGTACAGTAGAATACTTCAATTAAATGTTGTGGGCAACTCAATTTTGCAAATAAATTAGCAATCAGATTTAATTTATAACAATTGCACTCGAAAAATTCAAGTTTAAAGTATTTTTTAAACAGATACTTCATTGAAATTGCCACAATGGTATGACATTGTAACTGTAACAAAAATTGTGTTTTATAATATTCGATCAATAATAGAATTTTTTTTAAGTAAAAAACCATTTTCTCATTAAGAAACTATTTAAATCATAAAATGGTTCAACTTTGCACAAATTCGCAAAACACAAACGTTTTGTATAGTTACAATATCAGATAATTGTTTCTAAATAAGTTTATATTCTATACCTATTCTTCTAACGTTTAATTCTCTACAACATTTATTTAAAGCAATTTTGTCTAAAATAATTTGTGAACCAATTTCCCATATTAAACGCTTATGACCACCTATACTTATATAAATTTGCAAAGTACGTCTTACATGTTTTTAAAAAATCCATACGTTACAATAACAGTATGCATTTAAAAATGTAAGCAAAGGTAGTTGTTTACAATCAGTATTTAATTAATTTGTATTTCTTTATTATTAGTAATTATGTCGCTTCACAATGAATAAGCTAATCGGATATGTATTTATCATTAGAGAGTTATAAACAATATATCTGACTTTAAACTTTAAAAGTAGAACTTAGGTAACTCTTATGTTAAAAACGGGAGGAACTTCAGCAAGGCACACGTTATTGACGATTAGTCTAATCAAGATGCTAATTAATATGCCTTAATATACACCACCATATTTAACGTTGATATTGACAATGTTCGTGTTTATTCCAGGTTCGGTGGCGCTGCAGTATACGAGCGTGGCGCTGATCTACCCGGAGCGCTCCGAGATAACGGTGGACGCGGCCACGGATTTGACGCTGGGCTGCCGCGGCGCCGAGCCGATGAGCTGGACGTTCAACGACGCAGACAACGGCCCCGTGAGTCTCACCTACGATTTCCATCTTGTATTTTTTTGTATAATAACTTGCCATTTCTTATACAATGAAAACTTTTTAAATTAGACTACACATACACATACCCTCACTAGAGTTCACAGATTGATTTGTGCACCCATATAACATGTTTTTAGTGATTAAACGTAATAATAACTATTAGATTTCATCAGCATCAGTAACACGTTAATGTTTGTATAGAAAGGTAAAATGTATCTAACTTCCTATTGAAGAGAAAGTAAGATTTTTTTTAAATTTTGAATGGTAAAGTATAACATATGTTTCAAGTCTCCATGAACTATTGCGTCATCTGTGTTTCACAGCACGACAAGTAAATATTTGAGCCAGTCCCGTTATTTTTCAATGCTCGAGAAAAATACAAAATGCAAAGACTACTCTATTCTTTATAATTAATTGAAAATGATATACTATATTTTGAAACTAAAACTACTAACAAAATATGTAATTAAACCTAAGTCTTATATTTAATATAAATGGTCTGATATGTTTTGGAATAGTACAATTATGAAAAAAAGTTGATTATGTAACTAGAAATTTAAGATATAACAGAAGTTTACGATTCTTCCATTGCCAAGGACCGCGAAATGCTTTTATCTCAGGGCAGACTAAATATATATATATATATATATATATATATATATATATATATATATATATATATATATATATATATATATATATATATAATTTGATATTAATCGTTAAAGTCGTCTTTTTTATCGCAAAATCATGTAGGAAGTGACAGATTTTATAACTATTTTTACAATCATGAAACAAAAGTAAAGAATAATGGAAAAAAGTAAATACTACATTTCCATTGGTTTCATTTTACTTGTTTTTAATATTTGTATTAATTGATCTTCTTGGTGATCACTTAAAATAATTTTTAATTTTTTTCTTCGTAAAATCAATCTAAACTCGACATGCAAAATAATGACGTGCACAACATGTAATGAAAGTTTTTTTTTTTTTCACTCTTTTGATTGGAACATTTCGGCTTCACTGTCATGCATCAAAGTTCAAAATCATAAAAAAGTATTGTTTTCAATACTAGTTCTACAAATAAGTATTGTCAATGAAATATAATACAAAATGTTTTAAGTACTTACATGCAATTTTTTTAAATACGATATATAATTAAATATTACCTGGAATGATATTTATTTTTTTCATTTAGAATTTTATGAATGCATAAATCCTTTTATTGCATAAAAAATAATATTCATTAGGTAATATAAGTTATATAGGGTGTTTAATTTTTTTTTCTGAAATTCGCAAAAATAATTGAAGCAAACATTTTTTATGCCACTAGATTAATAGGTTTCAGTAATGAATAAAAATTTATTTAATTTAATTGAAATTTTGTAACAGTTCCTTCAATGTTTAATATTTCAGTCTATTGATTTTCAAGGTGCCGGTCCTGTTTTGTTTCATGATCAATACATAGATCTAATTTCGCTAAGAACAGCGATACCGCAGTTGAAGTTCTAAAAGAAACACAACACAGAACTATACAAATTGAAGTTACATGTTATATGCAATAATTGACTTTGCGATTAAACATTCAATTTGCTTTTATATATAGAAACTAAGATTAAAATTTAAAGTTTGTTTGTGGGCGCCCGTAAATAACAAATCTTTTTCAATTAAATTCAGAGCAGATTTTGCATATTATGCTCTATAAAAATGACAATATACTCGAAAGTTTCTAGTAAAAGTTAATAATAGTGCTAAATAAAGTAAATGAAAAACTGTTGGATCCCATTTATATATTTAATAGTTCAAAGTCATTCTTTTTTTTTTTTTTTTTTTTTTTTTTTTTAAATCACTACCCAACAGGTAAAACCTAATAATAGGGTTGAAAAAACTTATGTAACGTTACACAGAAAATGAAGCGAATATAAAAGTTAATACAAGTTATACAGAAAAATACAGAAAAATACAATTAATTGTGAGACATATAATTTATAATATTCTTATAGAAACAAGCGTAATTAGTTGAGAAGAGGTCAACCTCAAGATTCAAACCATTAAATAAACTACACATACGAACTATGGGAGATTGCAGAAGCAAATTTGTTCTTGCAGGTGGGAGGTAAAACATATTTTGACTTCGAGTACAAATAACAGGAACAAGAAAGTTTAAAAGATATAGGCAATTCGAATCATCTATAAAATAATTAGATTTATTGCAGTTTGAACAAATGGACATGATTCGGTGATAGACGGAGACACCCGAAGTAGTGAAGTCTTGTGTTTGTGACAAAAGACGCGTTGAAGAACGTGTTTAATTAAATAGCGGTGAAACAAGCAAAAAACGTCTTAAGTGACAGTACTTACAAATCACATTTGTAGCAAACTACGTTCAGTATAGTATTAGTAGCACTGAAACTGTATCACCACTAGAAAAAGCACTTCTTTATACACAACTTAAAATAGATAAAAAAATTTATAAAACAATTAATCTGGTATAACTTGTTAATAAACTGAGACTATCGGAGAAACGACTGAGTAACTTAACATTCAATACAATTGTATATATACAATTTCTAAACAAGACCAGCGAAAATAGGCACTATCAATTTATTTTAATATTGATTATAAGGAAATCGACGTGAATATACATGTTTCAAATTTGTTCACGTATTAAATAAATTTCGTATGGAAGACAAGTCACGTGCGTTACTTTTTTTCTTTCTTTATTATGGACTCATTCTGTTATCGACAGTCACCGAGCGAAGACGTGCCGAATGGTTAGTTACCAGCCAATTACGTTACGTTATTTAATCGGTTAGATATTAAGTAAGCAGTTTAAATCATACAGTGATATTCAGTGTGTTTCAGTGATCAATTAAACTAGAAAATTTCAGTGATACCTAATGCAATTCAGCTATACTAAGTGAAACACAGTGATAGTCTGAAAAATCTGACAAGAATGCCTGAAAAAAGCGGCGGCGTTTCTAACGCCACCCTCGCCACGGTTACAGATACTGTTAACACAATCACAACAACCACAGTAAGTACATCCAGCCTACCAACTTTCTCCACTTCAACTATCTGTTCTCCATATCAAAATTCTCCGCCATACCAAAATCTATATGCATATAATATGCAATCACCGAATCAATACCCCACCCAATCCCCTATTCCATGTGCTTCGCAAATCCCCATGGTATTTGAACAAACACAAATGCAACTAACTATACGTTCTACCACTTCAAATCAAAGCCAAGAACCGAATTCAAGCTGCTCTTGGCAAGTTATCAAAAATAAGCGAAAAATCGCATCTACTGAAAACAATACTCACCCCTTAAAAGCTAGAAAGATTCTACTTAATACACCCGTGACTGAGACCTATAACAGATTTACTCCGTTATATAACAATCAAACCATTCTTCTGGACACAGAAGACGTGAGAAATGAACCAACTAGCTATAAACCCCCTCCCGTATTTATACAGGACGTAGTAAACTTCCCAAACATGTTATCCTGCCTACAAACAATTCTACGCAATGATGAATTTTACTGCAAAACGCTATCAAACAACACCGTAAAAGTTAACACCAAAACATCAGACGCATATCGTAAACTTATTCATCTATTAAAAATAAATGACATTGCTTTCCATACATATCAACCTAAAGAAGAAAGAGCCTATAGGGTAATGATTAAACACCTACACCCAACCATGCCTGTTCAAGAAATAACTCAAGAATTAAAGAACAAAGGATTTACCATACGTAATGTATCTAACATAAGAAGTTGGAAAACAAAACAAAAATTACCCATGTTTTTCATCGATCAAGAGCCAGGAGAAAACAACAAAGACATATATAAAATCACATACTAGGTACTAAAATCGAAGTGGAACCTCCAAGGAAAAAACGAGAAATCCCTCAATGCATACGCTGTCAAGAATTCGGACATACTAAAGCCTTTTGTAATAAACCCTACAATTGCGTTAAATGTGCAAAAAATCACCCTACAAATACTTGCAATAAAGAAAATAAAACACCAGCTAAATGCATACACTGCAACGGTCCATACCCCGCAAATTATGAGGGTTGTACCACTTACCGGGAATTACAAAAACTAAGAGGAAATCAAACGTACCAAAAAAATACAAAATATTGTAATTACCCTAATTCAGAAGAAAACACGAAATCTAATAAACCAAAAGAAGTAAACCACAATAGTTACTCAAATATAGTAAACAAGCGAAACGACACTGAGAACAACGCGATTTCAAAGCAACAATTCCTACTCAAATTTGAAGAAATGTTCAAGCAAATGATGAATCAAAATAGCATAATAATAAACATGCTTTCCACACTTATCACAAACCTGAATAGAAATGGATAATAATTTGAGAATAGCTCTGTGGAATGCCAATGGGATTTCCCAACACCGAGAGGCAGTAGAAATATTCCTAAAAGAACAAAAATTAGACATTCTCTTAGTATCCGAAACCCACTTTACTAACAGAAACTATTTTAACATAATAAACTACAAAACATTTCACACGAACCACCCAGATGGAAGGGCACACGGAGGAACGGCTATTGATATCAGAGATAAAATAAACCAGTCCGTATCCGAAACATTCGAAAAATAGTACCTACAATCGACAAGCATTCGAATAAAAGACTCCCATGGCTGCGATATATTGTCCGCCCAAACATACCATTAAACAAAACCAATTTACGGATTTCTTTAAAACCCTTGGTAGTCGTTTCATTGCAGGAGGGGATTATAACGCGAAACACCCGTTCTGGGGCTCCCGTTTGACAAACCCCAAAGGCAGAGAGCTCAAAATTACGATGGATAAAGAAAATCTCCAACCCATAAGCCCAGGAAAGTCAACATACTGGCCAACTGACCTAAACAAAACTCCCGACATGCTAGATTTCTTCATCGCCAAAAACATATCACATCATTACATGAAAGTAGAAGAAAATTTCGATCTCTCCTCTGTCCACTCGCCAGTTATACTGACAGTAAGCACAACCATCATACAAAATGAAAACAAACCAAGTCTATATAATAAAAACACTGACTGGAAATACTTCCAGGCTATAATGAACGAAAAAACCGACTTGAATGTGCCCCTAAAAACAGAAGATGATATAGACAATGCTGCTGAATACATAACGCAAACTATACAGGATGCAGCCCGCCTCTCTACTCCATATACGAAGAATAAATACAACAATAATATAACAAATTACCCTAAGCACATACGTGACATAATCTCTGAAAAAAGGAGGGTTAGGAAAAGATGGCAGACAAACAGACACCCGCAAGACAAAACCATTTTAAACAACTTAAGTAAAAGCCTAAAATCGTTAATAAAACGAATAAAATCGGATTTCTTTGACACATACATAGCAACCATTCGCCCGGTCCCAAATTCGATTACTCTCTTTGGAAGGCAACAAGGAAATTAAAACAACCCAAACAACACATTCCACCACTAAGGAAAGCCGACGGCTCATGGGCAAGAACAGGAAAAGACAAAGCAGAAACTCTGGCTGAACATTTAAGCAACATTTTCAAGCCACATGAAACACATTCCGTAGGAGAAGACAACATCATTCTGGAGAACCTAGACGTCCCATTACAATTATCTCCCCCCATAAAACACATTACACCAGTTGAAATCATTCAAGATATCAAACATATAAACAATAAAAAAGCCCCCGGCTACGACCTAATCACGGCAACGATTCTCAAAAACCTGCCCAAGAAAGCTATAGTCGGTGTAACTCAACTATTTAATGCCATCTTAAGGGTGCAATACTTCCCAGTACAATGGAAGTTCTCGCAAATTATCCTAATCCTAAAACCAGGCAAACCTAGTCACGATCCATCGTCATATAGACCGATATCCTTGCTTCCCGTTCTCTCAAAACTTCTCCAGAAACTAATTTTGAAACGTATGAAACCAATACTAGAAGAATGTGATGTAATACCTGAACATCAATTCGGGTTTAGGGAACGCCACTCAACTATAGAACAAGTACACAGAGTGGTAAACCAAATTAAAAAGAATTTCGAAGTCAAATATGTTCAGCTGCACCCAGGTCTACTTTACAAAGTAAAAGAAAATTACCACACCAGTATTTTCTACTATTAAAATCATACCTAACGGATAGATACTTTCAAGTAATGCACGAAGAAAACTACTCTAAATTTTACGCAATAAACGCACGAAAACGTCACTACAACCACTTACACGGACAATACCGCGATATTGGCATCTCGCGAAAATCCGAATGAAGCAGCAAATATCTTACAAAACTCACTAGACGCAGTAGCTCAATAGGCTAACAAATGGAAAATAAAAATTAATGAAAACAAAACCGTTCATGTAACATTTACAACTCGACACGCTATATGCCCAGAAGTAACGATTAATAATAAAGCCATACCACAACAAACAGAAGTCAAGTATCTTGGTATGTACCTGGAAAAGAGACTTAACTGGAAAAAACATCTTGCCACCAATAGAAAACAAATAGACATACAAATCAAAAAACTATATTGGTTAATAGGAAGAAAATCAAGACTTCCACTTCATTCTAAACTACTTATTTATAAAGCCACTATCATACCCATATGGACATATGGAATAGAATTGGGGGGCTGCGATAAGCAGTCCAACATAAATATAATCCAACGAGTACAAAACAAAATTCTCCGGATAATTACAAACGCCCCTAACGAATCACTACATAATGATCTAAAAATAAAATATGTCTCTGAACAAATAAAAGCCCGTTCAACAAGATACGAACATCGGCTCAACAACCAACCCAATAATCTGGCAGTTAATCTACTAGACAACTCTAACGAAGTAAGAAGATTGACGAGAAAAAATCCCATGGTCCTGACAGTCTAATGACACCTGATGACCCTGAATGAACACCAGTGGGAGTTACCTTCTCGCATGACAATTTTATTGAATATTTATGTATTGTATCAAATTTACTTGATGGCTAATTCGGTCAGTTGTAAATAAAACTAATAAATAATAAAAAAAAATTATGTGCATCAACTTCGAGTATTAAATTAAAAATTGTCATAAAGGATTTTCATGTCCGGAGAGAAGGAAAAAATTAATTTATGTTGTTAAAGAACACACTACTATTATAATAATTTAATTGGAGTGTGTTCTATATCTATACAAAATAATGACAACAAAATAATATTGAATACAATTACAAAAGATGAAGAAGAATTTTATAAGATTCGATATAATTTTTTGAATTAAAAAATGTATTTAAATTTGTTTAATTTATTATGGCTTTATTTGGCAGCAAATATGAAGTTGACATTATTACCGCAAAGGCTGAAAATAAGAGTTTACTTAAGTATACAAATTAGTACGTAAATCTAATCTTTTTTATACAACACAGTTTTAACACGTTTAGTTAGCAACTAACACATTTAATTATATGTTGTATTATTTCATAATATATAAATGTACTTAATAATTGTCTATATTATTTACAGTATTTCAACACTTCTAAGAAAAACATAACTGATGTCTACAATGACAAAGAAGTAGATTATAAACATGAGACTATATTGACGGTGTATAACGTTTCTGGAAAGAATGTAGGCTTCTACTATTGCCACGGAACAAAGGTGAACTTCGACACCTCCAGGAGATCCGCAAGGATATACGTCTTCGTTCATGGTTCGTACCTAACTTATATTAAACATTCTTCATGTACGATTGTATGTCCTATTCCTGGTTGAAACAGAAAAACTTTTAATGCAAATTTATGATCTCAAACTAAGAAATAATATTTTTATAAAGATATTCTCGCTAGCGGTTTAATTAAGAGAAACATTACAATTGTAAGAGTAGCTAGATGTTCATAATTTAGCGACTATTATAAACTTAGGAATAAACC
Organism: Pterostichus niger; assembly: GCA_947425015.1. Lineage (NCBI taxonomy): Eukaryota > Metazoa > Arthropoda > Insecta > Coleoptera > Carabidae > Pterostichus > Pterostichus niger. Next base: position 11,085,179 of record OX380352.1, on the reverse strand, counting down.
AAGCATTTACTCTATTATATATATATATTTTAATTTCAAAACGTAATACTTAACAAATTTTAATGAGAATTCACCACACGTCACTGTCAACCAATAGGATCACGAATTTATTTGAAAATGAACCAATGAAATGTACATTTCGTCGGAAATTCATCACTAGTGAAATTGATATCGGAAATACCACTGTTAATAATATCCTTGGTTACGAATAAAATAAAAGATATTTTCAATATTTTCATAAACGTCAATTCTACATTTGTTCAGTGTACATTTAATGTTCAAAATTTTCATCACTGTAATACCTAATTATTAATGTGCAAATAAATACCTAACTATTCTTGTTAATTAACTCTTATTTGGTAAATTCTCAAGCCGAATACAACTCGTAGTATGAAAATTGACAGATAATATTTTGACATAAATATACATTCGTTGTTGTGTTTCCATTTCCATAACAACTCATAATTTATGTCAAAATATTTTCAGCAATTTTCATACTACTTGTTATATTATACCGGGTGGAACATCATACTTGTGTACATAGGCGATTAACATGAAAAAGCAGTTTTTCTGTGCGCATTGCTCCCCAAATTATTTTAGCCAAAAATGCTTCAAATAAATGTTGTAGAACATAAAATTCTGCATCTAAATCAAAAAACAGAATTACATTTACATGCGTTATAACGACAGAAATTAAATAAACAAATATTAAAAATTACGTTGAAAATATCAAATAGCCATGGAAGTGAAACAAAAATAGATAGATGCTTGACGTTTGACAGATCTCCTGATTTAACACCTAGCGATTTTTTTATGGGGTCATCTTAAATGTAAAATTTATAAGCAACGCCACCCAAATATTAATTCTTTGAGAGAAGCTATCGTGGATAAGTGCGCCTTAATCACAAATAGGCAGCTCGCTAATGTACGACATTCCTTCTACAATAAACTTGGTTATTGCTTGGCTGAAAATGGAGGTTTATTTGAATATTTATTGTAATAATAAATTGTAGTGATTATTTTATTGAGAGAATTATTGTTTGATATTTGAATTATAATAGATAGGTTATAATTTTTACATGACCAACCCTATAAGCAATAAACGTTTCATTGAAATGTACAATTGTTTATTTATTATTAAATTGTAATCATAGGTATGGAGTTTTTTGTATGAATTTTATTGAATGATTAATTTGTCGGGGATAAAATATCAAATAGACAGAAAAACGTCAAGCATTTATCTATTTTTGTTTCACTTTCTTTGATATTTTGAACGTAATTTTTTATATTTTCTTATTTAATTTCTGTCGTTATAACGCATGTAAATGTAATTCTGTTTATTGATTTAGATGCAGAGTTTTATGCTCTACAACATTTATTTGAAGCATTTTTGGCTAAAATAATTTGGGGAGCAATGCGCACGGAAAAACTGTTTTTTTCATGTTAATCGCCTATGTACACAGGTATGATGTTCCACCCGGTATATGACAATACTGCATTATGATGTATTATATAGAAATATTTTACTGGATAGAGCCAGTCATATCACAGTGAAAATATCCTATAGTGAAAATGGTGACGTAAATATAATTAATTGTGTAGCTAGTGCGTAAGTGACAGTTTGTCGCAATAGTGAAGAAACTGCAGACTGAGGCTTGTCGAGGTCTACGAATTCACGAGGGTGTCAAATGCACTTTATGCACGTGAAATGTATAATTATTTTTCCACGACCGGAAGTACTCGTATATGACAAAAACATATCCTATTATACTATTTAGATAAGTGAAATAAATAAATAAATATATATATATATATATATATATATATATATATATATATATATATATATATATATATATATATATATATATATATATAATGTGGCAGTTTTCAATGAAAATTGTTCAGTCCATCGGGTGCAGGTGTCCTCTACGACAAATATCCACTTATATCCATAGTCCGTTTCTTTTAGTGGATCATAGGTCAATTGCCAGAATCTCAAAGCGTCTATTTTTTACGGGTGTTTAAAGCAAACCCTGAGGTTGTAAATTGCTAGGTTTTTTCCTTCATTATTTAAACCACACCATGAGACTCGTACAATATTTATCTACGGAACTTGAGACTTCGGAGCGACTTGTTGAGCTTCTTCTTCATCGTTATCTGATGAAAATCGATAAAAATGCCGTCAAGCTTTAGAAATCCGCATTCAGATAATCGCCGAGCATCAATAACATCCTGAGTGGATACAAGTGAAGTTATAATTTTCGCCAGATCTGAATCGGCTATCTGCAGCTTGCGTGTTTCTTTAAAGTTAGTTGTAGGCATGTCTAATGGTGGGAACACATACATCTACAGAATCATGTTCGTGTGCAAGATGTGAGAGCGTATCGGTAATGGCATTACACCAGCAAGCCAATCTTCCACTAGGTGATTTAAAAGACATTAGTTACCATAAAAGTTAGTTATTGCTAAGTACTTTAACTTGGGCTTCTTCTAAATACCCACGAAATTTATCTATGGCCTATAGGACAGCGAAAACCTCTCATTTTGTGGTGGTAGGGTTTATTTCCGCTGCATTTAACAAACTAGGTTCGTAGTCCACTGGTCGTTCATTCAAGGCCTCTCCCTGGAATAATACTGTTCCTAGTGCGTACCTACTCGAATATTATATTATTTTCAAATAATATTGTTTTTATATGATTTTTAAAACGAACCCTAAAAAGCTCTCTCTAATTATTTGTTCATTTTTACCTATATCTTTTGTTTCTTTAGATAGCAGTGCAAAAACTGTTGATTCCTTTATTGTTCCGCATTTGTTTTTCGTACCTTAGAGCCCATAATAGAAATTAATACATTTTCAATATCAGGATGTAAGTATTTAAAATTCTTTGGACTACTATGTAATTTTTATACAATAGTCATAATATAAAGTCTGTTTCTTCAATTTTGGTTTGTTGTTTTTCATTTACCATTTGTTCAACGTTTATAGTTTTTTTTAAATTTTAAATAATTAACATACATTATAATACATATTTTATGTTGTTTTAAGTCCTTCATTGGAATCAAAGGCATTTTTCCAATTGTGAAACCCTTCATTTACAAAACTGATGACTTGATAAACATTATGAGAAAACCTGCAGTATAAACACTGTCTTTTAATACGCTATTCTCCACCCACGCAAATGTTTTAAACCACAATGGTTTGAAACTTCTCATTCTGCCAAATTGTTTTAGTCGTGAATATAGAGATCACATCAGATGGCGTGGTCCTTTTCTAGGAATTTTAGACAAATCCTAGGTCCAGGGGAAGCAAATTTATTTTCTTCTCGTTGTTTGATAATACCAATGCATCATGTATATCAGTTTCAACATTACTTATCTCATTTTCACTTGTGTTATTTTCACTCGAACTACTATCATTTTCTTCATTAGCCCTGATCTTAGAAGATACCTCACTTATATAGGCTGTACTATTTGATGGTAATTCTATTATATCAGTTTTTCTTTGTTCGCGTTGAAAATAAATTTTAATATATTTGTATTGCGCTACATATTTTTTAGACACAAATTCTCTCTTCTAACACAATAAAATAAATAAACATTGATATTATTTTCAGCATTGCCAAATATAACTCATTCCCTACCACTAGAATTCTACTAAAATCAAAACATGTATACCTATAATTTAAAAAAAAGTATCCACATACGAGTACATATATAATTAAATTCAATACATACGTTAGCATAAGAGTAGTAGTTTTGGCATCTGAAATTGAAAATTTATGTAATTGTTTGAAACAAAAAAATAATTTAATAAACAAATTACCGTAATAGAAGATGTAACCTTATTAGAATAATGTACGTCCAATATTACATTTTAAAGATATTGTCAGGTTAGAAAACTGTTGACAAGGATACAGTACACAAATCGGGCAACAACCAATCATACACAAAGACGATTTAAATTAGCCGATGATATGTATCGTAATAAAGCAAAGAACAAGACGAAGGTGAAGTGCATATTTTGGCTTGGCCATCAATTCAAGAGTTATTTTTTGTGTAAAAAAATGTTAGAACAAAATTAAGGTTTAAATTCAAATATAGTATTTCACCACATTTTACACTAGATTTTTTTTGTCATTAAATACGCACCCAATTCCATCAGATTTAGTAGAAATTCTACTGATTTGGCAACACTGATTATATTTACTTGTATTATTTACCTACACCAAGAGGACATGTTTCAGCTTGATTCCCCATGAATTTGTAGAATGACTTTGCAAAGCTTTACAAGTTAAGTTTTTAGCTTTCCCGCGGTAAGGAAAAACAAACATCTGATTTCAGCGATTGTTGAAAATATTTATATTATTCTACAAATAATATAAAATATAAAAAGTTGATAACAAAATAATGAAATTTAAATTAAAATCTGACATTAAAAAACATTAACAAATAAAAGACAGAGGATAGTCTGCGGGGAGGGTCACGGGTTCCTCTCGGCCAGCCTGTTAGCGCCGCCACAGCCGTCAAGTTAGGTGCGTGAAGTTGGCAAACAAATTGAAGCACTAACGAAATAAACTATATATTCGGTTAGTGCTTCGTTAGTGCTCGTTAGTGCCTTTAAAAAATTTATAACAGACATCACGTATGACGTCATAAATAACGTTCGATTAATATGCTGCCAAGTTCACGCCAGCTGACGGTTTTTTAAATAAATGAATATATATCATGTCATCGGTTAGTGCTTCGTTAGTGCTTTTTAGTGCTTCTAAAAATTATATTCAAAATATCAAGGCGACGACATAAATAACGTTCGATTTATTAGCTGCCAAGTTCACGCCAGCTGACGGTTTTCAAAATAAATGAATAAATTTTATGTCATCGGTTAGTGCTTCGTTAGTGCTCTTTAGTGCTTCTGAAAATTTTGTAGAAGGTATAACGGTGACGTCATAAATAACGTTCGATTAATTAGCTGCCAACTTCACGCCAGCTGGCGGTTACCAAAATAAATGAATAAATTTTATGTCATCGGTTAGTGCTTCGTTAGTGCTCTTTAGTGCTTCTGAAAATTATATTCAAGATATCAAGGCGACGTCATAAATAACGTTCGATTAATTAGCTGCCAAGTTCACGCCAACTGACGGTTTAAAAATAAATGAATAAATTTTGTCATTGGTTAGTGCTTCGTTAGTGCTCTTTAGTGCTTCTGAAAATTTTGTAGAAGATATAACGGTGACGTCATAAATAACGTTCGATTATTTAGCTGCCAAGTTCACGCCAATGCCCAGTTACACTGCTGTAGCTTAAAAGTAAACAATGGTTTTATTCAGTCACTCAATAAGTACATACTATATTGTTATTTAAATTTTATATAAACGGAATTAATTACAAGTTCATGATTTTGTCATTTTTAGAATGAGCTTAACTTGAAACTCTCAGTGATGCAACTGGCAATTAAAGTTATTTGTATTGAACTTATCTAACTACTGTAACATACACGCTATGCTAAAATTTATGATTTATTCAAATAAAATTTTTACCACCGAATATTCGTTATTAACCGTTATACCGTAATTGAAAACTGATTAATTTTAATTATTTTCTTACAATATCATGCTAAATTGTAAAGAAATTACTATCCTTATTTGTATTTTTCTCAAATTAGCACACAAACAGTCATAGCTGTCCAGCAAAATATTATGAAACCAAATAATATATGAAAATACTGTACATGTCAGTTTTTTGGAAGAACTTGTAGCATCCCATAATTATTTTTTAATATATACGCTTACAGAAACAATTAAAATTTAACATCGTAAGTAAATGTTTGTTTCAAAATATGATAATTCCATGTTATATAATAAAAATTGAAGTAGGTATTAACATGCCAACAAATTCATAAAACAAGAAAATATTTAACATCAATTTTATTTAAAAAACACACATTTCGATAACATAATTCTTAAATCATAGAAACCCGCGTTGCTGTTGACTCTAAGATCTAAAACGCAGGATCAGGGCGTAATGGCGGCATATGACCTTAGCAGTTGGTCCGCCAGGAAGCCAGAAGGAAAAAAAAATCATAGATAACTAAAAGTAATATGACACAAAAAAACAAATATCACAATTCTATAAATAAAATAAAAATAAAACTGAAATATATAATATATTTTTTAAATAGTATATAATATAACATGCGGATTAACTCTAGTAGCATTACTAACACGCAATACTTTATTTTTTAAATCCTCAAATAATTCCCAATTTGAATCTATACGGCGGCAATATGCTGTATAGTGTCCCGTAGCACTGATACTTTTTGAAACAGGTGGAATGTAGTTACCTAACCCTCTTAATATAAAAGTTTTTTTCATACATTTTAATCCAAATTGGTATTTCCGATAGTAAAGTTGGGCCGCAATCTGTTGTTTCAATAATTATATGATCACAAATTTTTGTTTCAAAAACGATGCTATTGTTACATACTTTATTATTAGTTGTTATAACACATTTAGTATTTTTTTCCATACCAGAAAAAATGGATTCAGATATATTTTTATAACCTAATTTTAAAATGTCAACATTAATCGGCAATATATTAATGCATCGATGCACAATATCCCGCGAACATGTGTCAAGAGAACAAAACGATTTTTCTGTAGCCGACGGATATTCACTGAATAATTTAGTCATGATAGTTACAACATTTGCACTGCAATCTATCTTTACTGTTCCATCTACTAAGGTGTGTTTTTGAAAACAATCCAAACTTATTATAATATCTCCTCTTATTTTGTAAGCATTTTGTTTAGGACCAGACCTCAAAAAACACTTTATTAAATTAATCATTGCTGTATCACCATCGTCACCTGTTTCATATGCGGTTTTATATAAAACGCTGTCCGCAAAAGCTGCTACAAATATTTGTACAATGCAATCAAAGGCACAAGTTTGTGATAATAAGAATTTATTTTTATTAATTACTATAGGTCGGGATCTAGTGTTGCCATTACTTAATATGCCTATATTAATTTTGTCACCATCATTAACGTAGAGAATTTCTGGACAGGGGTTCTTGTGCGCAGACTTCTTTTTCTTTCCCTTAGCTAGAACAAAAGAAACCATTTATTAATTAAATTAGAAATTTAATTTTGTGTCTTGAGCTGAAGTTGTAGCAATAGAATATAATAGAAATATATCATCACGCCTTTTACCCATTACTGGGTGTGGCACTCTGCCTAAGCAGATCTCGGTAAGTGATATATTTTGTCGCGTGAAATGCGGTTACCAGCCGTCAAATCACGGCCCTCAAAGATATTAGTGGAGAGGGAGCCATATTTATATATTGTTTTAAATACTAACCTGACCAAAATTCAGTGTGCACGCCTAAAAAAATATATACAAACTGTTAGATCTACATAAAATGCTAAACATCTGTTACAAACAACTTACGTTCATCCTTCTCCAAATGTATGTCGGATATCTTTAAATTATTTTCTGTCTTGTTTTCTATTTCTATTATATTATTTATTCCCAGTGGCAACAGAATATTTTTTGTCACGCTTGTCTTAATAAAATCCTTTTCACCATTATTGGTATCTATTTTCCCTGTTTTATCTTTCTCATCAAGTACAGTTGGTGTGGGTACAAGCATACCTTGAATAGTTTGATAATGTAACAGAAAAAATTTGTCAATTTTCATGGGTAAATTGAGTGATTTGAGCGTTCTGCTTTTTAAATCGTTAAAGTAGCTTTCAACTATATTTGAAGATTCGGTCCTGTTGCCGTAGCCAAACTTTTTGATTAGAACTGCTGACCACAATAAAAATGAGTTCATAAATTTTTCTAAATTAGCTGCAAATTCAGGTGCAAAATGATAGTTCTCATCATCAGTCATAATATTACATTTCTGTAAACTTCTTTCCTTCATGTTCAGAAACCACTCATTACAAGTCCTCGAATATGTTTCCGACATTTCATTTATAAAATTTTTGGTATTTTCAAACTTGTCTGAAGAATCAATTGTTTCCGTATCAAAATCTAATTCCACTAAATTACATCCTGATATCAAAAGTTTCAGTTGTTTTTTATGATAATCACATTCAGTTTTTTCTCCAGAATACTCACTATAACTAACAATGAATAAGGACTCTAATATATTTTCAGCTTCTTCTATTGATGTGGATCTAATTAGCAAACTCATTGCTTTCATATAAAATTTTCGTTTAGGTGACCTATATCCACTTAAACTGGACCAGTTACTTACCAAGCGCATCACATGTGCATAATCCACTCTTATATATGTTGTCGGTATATCATTTGATTTCCCAATTAGAATATTATAACATAATTCCAAATAATTGTTTAAATACATATTATTCATAGCCCAACATGTAGCACTTAATAGGGCTAATGAATGGTCGCATACTACTAATTTTGGTTTGTGTGCTCCACATTTGATCCAAAAATTTAGCCAACACGATATTGTTATTGTATCGTGAGCTTCTGATAGCATCTGGCAGACGGGTATTTGCCCATTAGGTTTATTTAAATGTATTACTCCGCTATACAAAAATATATGTCCAGAAGTATTGCTGTACGGGCGATTTATTTTCCGAACTATGGAGCCTGTTGCGTCTATTGCAAGTTTACTTATATTTGATTTACAATATGAGTTATACAGTTGCAGTTGCGCTGGAGTCCAATAATGTGAAACAAATTTGTCACAAGACAAATTATGCATGCTATGTGAATAGGGCTGTGTATATTTTAAAATCTGTAAACTCTGTATTGGACATTTGCTTAAGTTTGCTGTTACGTTACTTGCTTGTGACTTACACGTTCTTAATATTTGTAGTGAATATAACGTTCTAGGCTCCTTGTCTCCTAATTGCTTTTTTGTACTTGCTTCTTGTCGTCGCCAATTTACTGCTAACTGGCCTGCACGTAAAATATGTCCTAATTCAGCGCGGTTTCTACCTGTTAAATTTCTTTTTTTTTGTATTAGTATGTTTAGACACATCCAAATTATATAATTTGCATATGACAGTTAAACTATTGTCCCCTTTGGTTTCTTCGCCGAACGCATTTAATACTGCGGTACATTCTTTGCATTCGGCTGTAAATTTTAGGTAATGTTCACCATTAGGCGATATTTTGTGATTTTTAAAAGTCCATATACATGTATAACCCAGCGATTCTATCTCATCATTTATAACATCTGTCCATCCAGCTTGTAAACGATATCTCTCCTGACCGTTTACTCTAATTGGTTTTATATCATCCCATTTATTAGATGCAATTTTTAAATTAAATATTTCAGTTTCTTGATCGGAATTAGATTCATATATTTGAACTTTTTTCAAACATGTTTTTGTTTCCAAACCTAATGCTTTCCTACAATTTAGTTTGTTTTGTTTCACGAAAATATACACAGCCTTCGATGAAACCACACCATAAAAATCTTTGCTTATTTGAAACCAAATTTTTGCAGAACTTTTGTTTAAAGATTCTTTCACTTCTGTTGAAAATTCCATTATCTTATCCAACATTACTTTTGGAGGTACTTTCGATTCCCTCGGCATCTGTATTATATATAAAAAATATAAATTAAATCAGTTATCCACATTCATAAAAATATAATTAATTAATTAATGCACTTACCCTTAAACGAATTAATTAATATTAAAAAAAATATATTATAAAATAAAACACTTTGTAAGTATCGACTCTTCAGTCACCATCAGGGGCATCGCTCTAAAGAGGCTGACGTGAACTTAGCAGCAAATTAATCGAACGTTATTATGACGTAATCATGATAGCTGGTATATACTAATAATAATATAACTATATTCTTATCCAAAAGCAGGGCACGAGGATATCTATCAATTTATCCTGATATATATCATGATACATATCAAGATATTTATACGTTGATATAATTATATCAAGATATATACCCCCACTCCCACTAGCATGGGATCTAGGTTCGAGTGAATTAGTCTTGCAAGGAATACCCTGGTTACAGACCACCTACTGCATTTCAAATAGGGGGCACCATCTTGGAAAATGTGTTTTCGGAAATATTAAAAGAATGTAAACAAAAATTGCAAGGAGAATCAATGACGATGTCATTAGACGGGTGGTCAAATGTGAAAAATGAGCCCCTTGTGTGATTCTTCAATTGATTCTTCTGGAAACTCACACACAGCAGCATATCTAAAAAAAAGTTGCTGTTGAAGTTATAAAAATTTCCGAGTCAAAGTAATGAGTTTTGTAACCGACAATACCGGTATTGTGCTAAAAATGCATAAAGAACTTGCTAGTGATGATGATCTGGATATAATACAGTATGGATGTTCAGCTCTGTATCGTTTAGTCGTATCATTCATTAAATTAATTTTAATTATTGAAAATTTCCAAATTTGTAATTGTTTTTATTTAAAAAGAATAGTTATGTGTATATTATATTTATTTATTTATGTATTTTGAACAAATTAAATTCTTTAATTAATTACTGTATTTTCATCATGTTGAAGATAGCGCTCTGGGATTTAAGTTGGCGTAATATGTTGCTATAGAATATAATAATATAAATAGAATTGTCAATGTCAATAATATTTGTTCATAATTTTTCAATCTAAATAAAAGATAATTAAAAGTATTGAGGCCATTATTATATTAGAAATACTCTGCAACACATCAAAATAAAAAATCATATAACCATATTTATACAAATATCCAAATTTTTATATACAGGGTGTAACAGCGAAACCAACCACCGCCTATATTTTCTTTATTATTATAGTTACAAAAAAATATTATAAAGCATAGTTGTAGAAGACCAAGGGGGACATCTGGTTAAAGAATAAAATAATTTTTTTAACCAGTGGTTCTCAAGCTACAACACAAAGTTATATTTTTTCAAATAGGATTATACATATTTTGTAGGCCTATTCGATAGAGTATTTTTTTTTAAATTCAAACATGTAATCATTTTATACCCTTACATACCAAAAATATTGAGAAAATTTAATTTAAAGTTTCGATAAATTTTATTTAACAAGACACAAAACAGTAGGCTATGATCAATAACAAAACAAAATAAGTTCATTGTTATTTATAATAACTAGTTGCGATTGTTGTTTTTATTGAGAAGATAAATTGGCAGCTAATTAATCGAACGTTATTTATGACGTCGCCTTGATATCTTGAATATAATTTTCAGAAGCACTAAAGAGCACTAACGAAGCACTAACCGATGACATAAAATGTATTCATTTATTTTGGAAACCGCCAGCTGGCGTGAAGTTGGCAGCTAATTAATCGAACGTTATTTATGACGTCACCGTTATATCTTCTACAAAATTTTCAGAAGCACTAAAGAGCACTAACGAAGCACTAACCGATGACATAAAATTTATTCATTTATTTTGAAAACCGTCAGCTGGCGTGAACTTGGCAGCTAATAAATCGAACGTTATTTATGTCGTCGCCTTGATATTTTGAATATAATTTTTAGAAGCACTAAAAAGCACTAACGAAGCACTAACCGATGGCATGATATATATTCATTTATTTAAAAAACCGTCAGCTGGCGTGAACTTGGCAGCATATTAATCGAACGTTATTTATGACGTCATAAGTGATGTCTGTTATAAATTTTTAAAGGCACTAACGAGCACTAACGAAGCACTAACCGAATATATAGTTTATTTCGTTAGTGCTTAAATTTGTTTGCCAACTTCACGCACCTCGTCAAGTTGTGTATATAAATTGACTAATTCGATGTTAAAATATTAAATGAATTTCATGGAATTTGAAAATGATTAAAATATGTTTTTTTATAGATGACAATTATTTAGCTATAAACACTTCTAAAATAAACATATATGAGGTAGGATTATGGTACAAGCTTGTTCCATGCAGACCTACTGCTCCAGATATAAACATCATTTTCACTTGTGATGATACCGGATTTAGAACATATAATCCAGGCCACATCTCTTCAAAACAGAAGTTTTGGAATAATGTGGTAAGTAACACATACATGTGAATTAAAACAATATTTAGAAATTATTGAATATCGTCATAGTTTTACAAACGTGTGTACAGGGTTTTTATCCATACTATGGCTTTATACTGGAATTTTAAAACTATAGTTGCCCAATTATTGTGATTGTGTTTTCAGAAGAAACAATAAAATTGCTACTATACGACTGTAACCTAATTGAATTAGCTGTTTTTTAACGAAAATCGGCATTCTCAATAGTACCTAGCTCCCATTAACAGAGAAGCACAAAATACGTAACAAGTACATAGCAATAAGCATAGTAACAGTAGTATAACAATAACATTCAATAAATACATGTAATTAGAATAAAGTACAAATAATGTCTCAAGTAATAATAATAATCATAATAAAATTGATTTCAATAATACGAGTAATACATGTCGCAAGTTTTTGTGAATTTCATGAAAAAATATCAGGAAGTAATATATTATTGACAAATTTCGCATATAATAGTGGAAATCTATTCATTGCAGAATTCGTCCTCTGGAAATTAACAATAAATAAGCATATTTGAGACAATCTATTACATTAGAACACCGTATCTAACAAAGCGCGCCTATTTCCAATGACATTATATGAAGATCAAAACCAAGAAACCTATAATTCATGTATCGGTAAAATTTTCTCTGCTCTCAATACGATTAATATAAATTGAATATTGGAGCCCAAGAGATAATCGAAAATGCTAGTTGAATTCTTGCAAGTAAAATATCTGATGTGGACACCACATGACTTCCTTGTACACGTATTAAACTATAGATATTTTTTTAATTGCACATATTTGACATTAAATCTTTTATTTTTTGTTCTAATCCATAGCAAACTTAATTTAAAAAAAAATCAAAAAATATATAATATTTAAATTTAGATATCTCGTTTATGCAAAAAGCTAATTTAAAAATTCTTAATGTGCTAGACGCAGAATTTAATTCTCTAAAACTTTTATTTGCAGCATTCCTTTCTAAAATTAAAATAATACCATTTTTTTCAAGGAAAACTGTTAGCAGCTTCATGTAATGTGCCACTTCCGGTTAGTCTATTTTAACCAAAATCTATTATGTTATTTCCATTGATATAGTAGTCTTATATACCAAATTTGGAAAGTTTTAAATTATATTTGAATATAGTTTTTCATGAAAATCTATTATAGGCTTCAAGTAAAGTACCACTTCCGGTAGTTGTATAATAACCAAAAAGGGAGGTGCACAACTAGATGTTATAACAGTCCTAAATATAAAGTTTCAATTTTCTACGGCTTACCGTTTTTGAGTTATGCGAGATACGTACGTATGTACGTACGTACGTACAGACGGCATGACGAAATTAGTCAAAATGGATTCAGGGAGGGCCAAAACACCTATTTCCGTTGAAATCTGAGAACCGAAAATTTTCGCGATTACAATACTTCCTTTACTTCGTACAAGGAAGTAAAAATATAGTCAACAAAGTGTAAGAATTTTAAAATTTTGTACGATTCTCATGATAAATCTACGCATTTTGTACGACTTTTTCACAATGTTACCTACATGTATATCTAGTACTTATTTTTTGTCAAATGTAACACCAAGTTTTTTAACAAAGTCGACTGTAGTGATATTCGTGCTAGTAGTTTATAAATATTTTGAAATATATTTCTGTTTCTTGTGAAAATGATATAATAACATTTAGCGCTATTAATGCTAAAGTTAATAACTTTTGTATGTATATGCATCAAAACTAAATTCAGATTGAAGAGCAACACTATCTTCATTAGATGTTATTTTAATTTTTTTTAAATCCTCTGCATATAATAGAAAATTAGGTCAAAACGCAATTCCCCACATCATTGAGGACGTCAGAAGAGATTGTGACAGTAACTGATTTGTATCCATTGATTACAAAAACCTGGGTTCTACTCGATAATACAGTAAATTACCATGAATGCCGACTTTAGCTAGTTTATGTAGTAATATATTTTATCAAAAGCTTTGCTATAGTTAGTATAAATAAAATCCTCTAGGCATCTATCATCCATTGCACGTAGGATGTAAATTGAGTATACAAAGCTTTAATATAGGTTTATAATTTTATATTAAACTTTTTACACCGCTTCCGAATACCGATACAACATGTACTTGTTTCCAAATAGGGGGACAATGCTCAATCTGTTAATCATTGATTAGATATGCATGTTAACGTATAATTTAACGTACTCAAAATAATTTCGTATAAAAACTGATAGAGTTTCAACAGACCCTGCGCTTTTGTTAATATCTAAACATGACATAATATCAAAAACCTCTTGGGAATTGAACTGAACATATCTGATATTATTATTAGCAGTATTTGATTCAAAAAAGTAATGCTATTAGAGTTAATGATATTAAAAGATAAACATTTGTATTAGAATAATATTATTGAAACAGTTTTTTTTTCAAATTTTGTCAATTTAATTATTTCGTCGGATAGGTACAATAAATGTGTACCTTCGCCAGGACAGAAAATAATAACTAGCAAATCGAACCTATATACAAGTAACTAAGAAACGAGTAAACAAGCAATTATAATGTCTTGATCTGCGGAAACCAATTTTTTTTCAATTCACAGCCATCACGTTTGTTCATGTTATTCTTGTTCTTGTAAATTTCAATAGCTTCTCTGATTAATCGACCATTCATATATTTAAGCCTGGCAACGATTTTTGTATCTTCAAATTTAATTTTGTGTAGAAATTGTATTGCATGCTGAGCAATCAAAGATTGAACAGGGTAATTTATTCTAATGGGGCGCTTATGTTTGCTAACTCTTTTTAAAATGGTTCTTCCTGTTTGTCCAATATAAACTTCACCACATTGGCAAGGAGTACTATATATTCTAAAAGATTGTTTTAATAATTAATTATGAGAACTGAAAATTTTTTCCATATGTTCAAATAATATTTTTAAATGATTGAATATCATATTTTTCTGAATGTATGTACAGATCAGTTTTCACCCATACTATGGATTCACATTCGAAAGTCAATACCTGGAAGGACAGATTTTCTCAAATTGTACATGTATCTTTGAAAGAAACAATAAAATGTCTACCATACGACTGGTACCTCATGATAGGGGTAAGTAATAATTCGTATTCGTATTTTTATTATTTATTTAGGTGTACTTTGTCTTATTTCATTTACTTGCACTTTACGCTTAATGCGTGCTGCTCAACTAAATTGTGCCTGCTAAGATTGTCTTTAGTCATTTAATATAACTAGGGTCGACATCGAGTAGCAAATATACGAATTAAATTAATTAAGTCAGTAATGTAGGTACAAAATTGATGTAGTTCATGGTTATATGTGCGAGCTACAGAAGCGTTAAAGGTCAGGTGAATATAAGATTTTAATATATTAATTGAACAGCAAAACTTCATTTTTCAGTTCTTTTACAAGGCTGAAGACGTAAAGAGCAGTGAAGTCGTTTGAGGCACAAATCTTAGTTTCTTAAGAATTCAGACTGATTTATAAATAAAACAAAAAAAATCTCTTGGGTAGTACGATTTTGCTAATTCTTCACTAATAGTATTTAAGTGCGGCCTGCTAAAAATATAAAAGATACATTTTCTACAAGCACAAAGATATTTGCTCATTATGTGGTTGTTATTACAACGCAAGTATAGTATATTGCACACATATTTGAATATCTCACGGTTAGTATTGGTAACGTGAGATGCTTATTTAGAGATATCAGTGGAATTGTGAAAAAAGCACACACTTATGATTAATATATAAATTAATAGAGCAACAATTTCGTAGCCATAGAATAAGCATAGGGTACAACTTATCTAGAATGCCCATTTCTCACTTGTAGGAATTGTAGCATTTGTCTTCAGCTCGTGCTACAAACTTTCACACTCTTGCGAAATGAGTACCATTCCACGATTGTTGTACAATTTATAGTATATTTCAATAAAAACTGTGATGCGGGTTAATATTTTATCACGGTTACAGTTTTACCATTACCATGGTACAGAAACGGAACATGTCAGTGTGGGTAGGTATAAACTAAAAAGGTAACCGTGTCAACCGTGGCTCGTTTTTCGAAAACACTATAATGTCGACTAAGCCCTGGACAGTTCATTGTTTACTCTGGTACCGGGTTTGAAATGCTATTTCTTGCTACCCTAAATAAACGAAATCATTTTAAAATTAGTCATAGATATCTCAGGTGAAGTTTTAAATTTTGTTTTGTAGAATTAAATTTTTTGATGTTGACAGTCAAGTAATTCTTATTTTGCGTGTAATTAATTATTAATATTATCATGAACCACTTATGTAAAATCCAAAAAATATGAGTTCTATACGTATGTTTCTTACAACTATTGTGATGAAAACATTAAATACTATCATATTGCCAAATACATACACCGATCAGGAACTATTAATGAAATGATTTTATAATACATAGGTCCAGTGGCGGCTCGCTAATTATTTTAGTGGGAGGGCTGAAAAACATTGCAATAAAAAATCACTAGCAGTTGAAAAACACGCATTTAAACATATTTATCATCATAAATATTATACATATAGTAATAAAACACAAGTATATACAAGCTAAAATACGTAGTGCGGACTGCAATGTTTGCAGCCCACGATATAAATACATATCACAAAAATGTATATCACGTGTTACCCCCACCTGCTCAATACACTGACTATGCGGTGTGACCACTGAAATATAGTAATACTGGAACGTGCACTGCCTTATTCTCGCGGCGTACGAA
Organism: Pterostichus niger; assembly: GCA_947425015.1. Taxonomy (NCBI): domain Eukaryota; kingdom Metazoa; phylum Arthropoda; class Insecta; order Coleoptera; family Carabidae; genus Pterostichus; species Pterostichus niger. The sequence continues at coordinate 11,068,360 of OX380352.1, read as the reverse complement.
AAGCGTGCCGACAGAGACAGGTAGTCGCGGGCGATTCTGTCGTTGTCTTACACTGCTGCGCATGCGCATTAGAACAAAAGTTACGCGGCGTACAGGCCATCAGAAAAGTGAATATCTTTGTTTATGTTTGATTCGAGCCGGTGCTTCTTCGTTAATATGTCAAAGTTGACGGGATTATTGTTTGTGTGAGGAAAATGGTGCGCATATGCAGTGTGAAATTTTGCAGACTTGAGTGGTATCCGAATACCCACATAACTTTTTTCAGGTACCCATAAGTCCAACCATCATTTTCAAATTATAGTACATTATATAAATTTATAAAGGTTTTTTACTTTGTCTAATTTTCGACGCTTTTCTTTTATTTATATATAAATCTAAGTCACAAATAACACACATTTTAGATCCAATCTATCAGATTATCAATTCACCTATCCCGCCAACCAAATTCGCTATAAGTTTTGTGCGGATACATTATGTTCAAACGCTTTTTGAGCGGACTCTACGACAAAGACGCTGTCACCCGCGAGTCGCTGTCTCTGTCGGCTCGCGCTGGCGTCGCCAGAGCGCGTTCCATTATTACTATATTTCAGTGGGTGTGACTTGTTCTGTACTGACTGCAGTCCTCATGCCTAGTACCTACAATTCAAAAATAAATATACTACGAACGGGAAATATATGTTTTTGTAAAATAATTGTATAGTAATGTAATAACCTATAATAATTTTAAAATGTTTTCATTTTGGTGGGAGGGCTGCAGCCCTGAACCCCGTATGGTCGAGCCGCCACTGCATAGATGTATTATAAATTAAAATTAAAATGTTACTCAGAACAAAAAATATTTTATTGATTGAATTTAGGTTAAAATGAACAAATCAACAATATTTTGCTTAAACATATTCTACGTTACGGACACGGGGGCCACTCTGTAACAATATTTTGTAATATATGTCTATTATTTTATTAGTTACTTATTTATTTTATTTTAGCTAATTGTTGCAGGAGAAGCCTCCTATACAATAGTTGGTAATAATAACTAAGTGAAATATTAGAAAGTACAAGTACCAGTAATAACATTAAACACATATCATAATACGAGTATACAACTAAAATTACAATAAAAATGCAATTATAAATCATTTTGTCGGAAACACAGCATGAATTAGAAGCATTGAGACATAATGAGGCAAAATAGTTAAAAAATTATTACTTTTAATAAATCTGAATTGAAATATAAACTTTCCGGAATATCAAAGTTAAACAAAAAAAAAGGTGGAAGAAAAGAAAATAATAATAATTTTGAGAGACATACGACAAACGAAACAATGGAAGAGGAAAAGTGTCATTGGTTCATACAAAAGCTCCTCAATTTAAAGGCAGAAATGGTGTAATAAAATATATCATTTATTTTTTCTAAACAAAGTGTTTTAAAAAGGTCGGTCCAGTCAGGTAATGTATTTAAATTATATTTACGTAAATAACATTCTCTCAATGGTATATAAATTGGACATTCAGTAAAAAAGTGCTGAATATCTTCAAGTTTGTTCATATTACAAATTGAGCATATTTCGGTATTATTGATTTCATATTTTCTACCTTTGTATAAAATCCTGAAGCAACGCTTACTTGACAATCTTAGCTGAGCTATGATTCTTATTTTTACTAAAGGGATTTTCAGATTTAAATATTCCTCGCTATCAGAATTACCTTTTAATGTTTTATAAAATGTGCTGTAAGAAGATTCGTGAAGATGAACTAGGTCTTTGTTTTTAAGTTGTTCACTATATGATACAACAATGTTTTCAATATCCCTTTTACTTATAAATTGATTTGTCCACACTCTTTCAAAGCCAACTTCTGTTAAGACATTTTTTAACTGTGTGCACCAATTTAGGGCTGGTTTATTAATAGAGGAATTATCTAATACTAGGAGCCTGTTATATAATTGCTTATTTGTGTCTTCGTCCGGCATACTTAACAATCTTGCCCACCAGCTCAAGGTACGTTTCAAAATACTCGTTCCAATATGTACGACTCCAGTTTCCAATCTCACAAAGTAATTTGGCGTGTTCTTTGGGATTTGTAGATATTTTTTTATAAATTGTAATTTACCTTTTTCAATAACATCAGAGTGTTGTAGACCCCAAATTTCTACCATATATAGAGACGAAGCATTTACAATTGAGTTTAGTAATTTTTCAACCTGGGTCCAACCCTCCGTTTTCGATCGTCCTTTATGAAATTCTAAAATTTTTGACTTATCGGTATTAAGAATGAGAGCATTTTTAGCGCAGTAATCACTAAGTATAGTCAGTTTTTGTCTAACATCTATTGCAGAATGTCCTAGGGTTACTAAATCATCTGCGTACGCCATTAACAGTAAATCGTTCATACCATCAATATTTATGCCTCTTACTCCCATATTATGAAAATGTGACCATATATCATTAATGAATAGTGCAAAAAGCAAAGGAGAAAGTATCTCACCCTGTAATACCCCTTTTGTTATTGATACGGGATTTGAAAGGTTACCATTAATTTTAACTTGCAAAGTAACTGTAACTCTTCATGTATTCAATTGTAATTTAATTTTCGCACACCTTATACGATGTAAATATGTATTAATATCTTTGTAAATATTTACGACATACATGTTAAACTTTATTTTTGTAATTTGTGTAACAGTTTTACTTATGTAATCAACTGTATCAATGGTTAAGTGGTAGAACAGCGCAAGCTGAACTTCGCCATTGTGAAATAAAAAGAAATTTATTATTATTATTATTATTATTATTAAGTAGCATTGTTATACAAGCTTTGTAAAATTCTTATATCTTATAATTTGGAAGAGATTCCAGTGTTATATAATTTTTGCCATAAGATGTCATGATCCAGACTATCAAAAGCTCTACGAAAATCTATAAAAATCGCGAAAGCGTTATGTTTTGCTAGTCTTAATTGTAGATGCGAAATTACTGACAACGAAAAAATGTTGTTAACTGTTCCTCTTCCCCTTCTGAACCCTGCCTGATTGATATTTAAGATTTCATTTCCTTCACACCAAATTTGTAGCCGGAAATATAGGATCTGTGTGAATATCATACATATTGAACTAATTAATGCTATACCTCGATAGTTATCAGGGATTTAATCTGTCACCTTTTTTGTGAATAAGAAAAGTGTGAACGCGGGACCACGATGAAGGGATTTGTTCTCTGTTTAAGATAGAGTTCAATAGATTATGGATGTAGTGTAACCAATTTGGAGGAAGATGAATGTAAAAGTCATTGTTAATTCCATTGTGACCTGGAGCTTTATTAGGTTTACATTTAGCTAAGCTTTTCGTAATCTCTTCCATACTAATAGAGGTGTCAAAATGCGGGTGCATGCCATCAAAAAAGTTTAAAAACAAATTGTCACTAACCGCGAAAATATTTGTATAATAAATTTCCCAATCTAATAACGGTATTTCGTTATTATCATTATTCTTAACCGATAGCTCCCTAACTGTATTCCAAAATTGTTTGCTATTTTTAACATTGGCTAAGTTTTCGTTAATTTGTTTGAAATAATTATATTTAGCTTGATCAATACACTTTCTATAGTTTTTCTTATCTGCCAAATAAGTAGTGACACTATCCTTAGAATAATTTTTGTGCAGGTCTTTCAAGCTGGATTTACATTTTAATTTTAATTCTTTGCATTCTAAATTGTACCACGGCTTTTTTACTATATTATATATTTATTTCCGTTTAGTATTTCTTAATTTTAGCATATTTGAAGTACATGCTGCTTCTTTTACTGCTAATTCCAAATTAGCTGCAAGTTTGTTTACATCATCGCTATGAAAGTAAATTCGGTTAGAATTAATAATGTTAGATTTATATAAATCGAGATTGTCAGTATTAAATTTAAAAGCAACTTCATAATTATTAGACATATCATTTATATTATTTATAGATATATTATGTTCAGGATGCTTACCTAATAAAATTGTACATAGAGAGTGCGACGAATTAGTTAACGAAGGTGACACAGTGAATTTTGAGATATTTTGGCAGCCCTGTTCATTTGACCATGCCAGATCAATTGTACTATTGCCGTTAAAGTTCATAAATGTATAGTTCCCTGGGATATCTCCCTTTTTCCTCCCATTGAGTGTATATAATCCCAGCATTTCCATTATTTGTACTAATTTTAAACCTCTTGTATTTTCACCAATTTAAAAAATCTATCCCTGTGGCTCCTCCACCACTAATATCTTTGGAGGCCGTGATTTGACGGCTGGTAACCGCACTTCACGCGAAAAAATATATCACTTACCGAGATCTGCTTAGGCAGCGTGCCACACCCAGTGATGGGTAAAAGGCGTGATGATATATTTATTTATTTATTTATTTTATTTACTTTTTCATGCCTTGAGAGCCTGGAGCCGTACATATTTGAGAATTAGAAAATTTCATCATCTACTTGATTTAACTGTCCGATGTGCGCATTAAAGTCACCTATAACGTAAATTTGGTGAAACATATATAATTCACATATATCATAGAGAGTATCATAAAGTAAATGTATACATGTGAGATCTAATTGAGGTTTTAAATATGTGAAGAAAACAATTAAGTTTACATTGGATTTTAAGATATTTAATTATATTACCAGCCATAAATTAGTACTATCAATTACTTTACATAAATAATTACTGTTTTTTTTAGTTAATATAATTAAACCTCCACTGGAGCGACCTTTTGTTTTATCTTTTGTTGCTTTGCTTTGGAATATATTATAATTGTCTGTTAAAAAAGGAGGAAGTTTGGGATCTTCCATCTGGTGCCATGTCTCACAAAAACAAATCAAATCATTTGTAATGAGCTGTAATAATGTTTCGCTCTCTAGGCAAAATAAATTAGACAAAGCCATTAATATTCCAAAAAGTTAGAGAAAAACTAAATTTATTACCTGTGTTTTCTTCAATATGACTATTCATGCATTCAAAATGATTACTAGAGGTTGTGTTTAAACGGTTATCCTGTTCCTGTCTTATCACCGCGCAGCCTGGGTTGTCGGGCTCACGAGAAAATTCTCTTGTTTATAGTGATGGTAGTGTTCGTTGTTGTCCCTTCAGATTCTTCGGAGTATTCGGAGCTGGCTTCTTTTTTGCCGGCGTATCTTCGGACGATTGGCGGTCACGCTTCTTATTCTCACTCAAATATACCAGCTTATTATTGACCATTTTAACGTCTTTACCCGCTTCACTTTCGTTCTTCATTTTATTTACAAGTTCTCTTGTTTGATCTCTTTGGAAAGTGCTTAAATCGTGGTTAATAAAAATATTTGACCCGTTTAGCAATGATCTTTTAGAAAGTATTAATTGTTTTTTCGCTAAAGATGAGAAGCTAACTCTTACTGGTCGTATTTTCGTTGTATTTTTACCCAAACGGAAAGTGTTTTCAATATCATCCTCATGTAGAGTTATTTTTAAGTATTTTTGAAACATTTCCATTAAATATACTTTTAATCCGAGTTGGTTTTCCTCCTCTACTAGGCCAATAATTATTATATTCTTATATTTCACTGCTTTTTCTAAGCTGTCGATTGTTTTGTCACGTTGTTCGATTCGTACTTGTAGATTTTTAATTTCCTTTTCTAACTGTACTATTTTTTCGGTGTTACTGGTTATAGTTTCTTTAAAGGTAGTAATTTCAGTTTTTATTTCGTCTAGGGTAGACAGTTTATTCAAGATTTCTTCAAGTTTTTCGTCTAGTTTCGACATTGCGCCAAAAATAGTGAGGTTATGTTCGGCAAGTGAGCTATAATTTTCCCAAAATGCTAATAATACTATTTGAATATGCTCTTACTTGGTAATGTAGTACGTTTATACACTTTTCATTAGCAATATATAAATATAATATCTTTTCACTTCTCTAATTATCACAGTGTAGAAATTTTGACTTGACCTTATGAATTCAGTACTACCAACCTATTAGTTACTTAGTCTGTGTGTTATTGCTAAATTTATATTTTGGTGTGTATCTAGTGACGTATGAATTTATTTGGAAAAACAAATTCATGGTCAAACTATCCAACTAATGTGACAACTTTTGTCTAATTGAACCGACTCTTAGCTCTTACGGTTTTTGGGATACGAATACATTCACACCTTAAATGGAACACTGCCTGTATAGGATTGTTAGAACTAAAAACGAATTGAAAAGATATGACAGGAGGGACGTGTTGGCCTGCGCTTGTTTTTTACATTTGTCAAATATTTCATAGCAGAGTTGAGAGCCGATATCTTGTAATGTAGAAACGCGCGCAATGGGTCAGCAATTTTAGGTATTGCCCTGTTTAATTATGACACATCTACATCTACTTATTCTGACTTCAATGCAAATTTTAATAATTCACTTATTTTATTTTAGATTACAATTATGAATATGATGAAATTATTATTGAAGGTCCAGACACAGTCGATGTGGGAGGCGATCTACAACTGCAATGTTTATTTTTACTTCATCGCAATTTTCCATATAATAAATATTTGCCTTATTGGAAGTTTCCTATAACCGTAAGTATAAGTAATTTTGCTCTATTGTATACTGTAGCGTTTTTCTTGTATTTGTCAAATGTAAAATCACATAATTAGCCAAATAGGTACATTATTGAATATACAACAAAAATATAACAAATGCCATCTTCTTGTAGTGCCTATAGCACCCTAAGTGCACACAATTGAAACTTTTATAATATTAAATTCCTTAATAAATTATAGACGACTAATTCATAATTTTAAATATTCTTTATTTTTTAGTAAATAACAACAATAATAACTAATAAATTTTCATATATATCACTAATAATAATAATATTAATAATTAAATATAAACTAACTTACTTTTATCTGTCAAACTGAAACAATATGACAGTTTGAATGGCATTCTTTGAGTTGTAAATTTTATTTTCAATATGTAAATTATTAATAATTTTGAACTCATTAGATGCAAATTTTTAACATAAAAAAAATTAACTTTGAAATCATTAGATGCAGTTTTGCATTCTGAGCATTTTTTACACTTATGTTATAAAATTAGTAGGCCCTAAATTACCAGCATATGAACAATTTACCATTGAATGTCCCATGACCCATAAAAAAGCAGTCGAACGTACAGTTTTACATTGTGTACTTGCTACGTAAATATTTATTACATTATTATTAGTATTATTATTATTACGATTACACTTTCCACTAGAGCGCATAATTCAGATTTTTTATTTGATTTGAATATTTACTTGATATTTTCAGTAAATAGACAATTTGCTGGTAACGCCTTACGATAATATCATAACAAAGAATAGCGATAGTTTGTACTGTGGACAAATAGTTAGAAGTTTCATAAACTCTGATGATATGATAATTAAAGACAAATTATTTTAAACGAAGATGTTTCGAGTATAAATTCAAACATCAAAATATTGAGGTACATTTTTTCTTTATTTAAGAAAATATTTTGAATGTCGTGATATAATAAAAACAGTTAAAAAGGGAAACTTGATTAATTATTTCTTGTAATATTTATTATAATTTGTAAAGTAGATAAGCGGAAATAATGTATTAGTAGGTGGCTCAGTGGTATCGAGTCGGCATGTGGAACTTGAGAACCCTGGTTCGATCCCCACAGCCGACAAACAATTTTCACCAAAATTAAATCTACCCCTGTAGCTCCCCCTCCACTAACATCTTTGGGGCCGTGATTTGACGGCTGGGAACCACATTTCACGCGAAGATCTGCTGCGGCAGAGTGCCACACCCAGTAATGGATAAAAGGTGTGATAATATATTTATATTTTATTTTTATAATTTTATATCAAGCATTCTTATTAATGGACATGTTTCAAGACGAAAAAGTATTTGACATTAAAAAACGAAACGAAGTTGAATTATATGTCACATGAATATATATATATATATATATACTCGTAAACTATTAGAACACTTACTTTTAATAGTCAAGTAAGACTTTAGACTTATATTATTTTAGTTGACTTGAAAATAGTCACAAACGTTGGCTAAAACGTTGTCTGACTTATTTAAAATCATATAATAATAAAAATAAAGACATCATCACGCCTTTTACTCATTACTGATTGTGACACTTGGCTGTAGCAGATCTCGGTAAATGATATATTTCTTCGAGTAAAGTGCGGTTACCAGTCGTCAAATCATGGGCCCCGCATTAATTTTAACATGTCTTTTTCTACACTTAATATACTAATGTTGCTAATCTTTCATTTGTCATTCTTCTTATTAAATAACTTTTAATTCTTTTTAAAGAGAAAAATGATCCTTTCACAATAAGCTGTTGATACAGGCATTAAAATACAAATTTTTACCAAATTATAAATGCATTCAAATGCTTGCTTATATTGTTCAACGAATGGCAGAAAATCCATGAGTGATTTAATATTTTTATTTTCCTCTCTACACAAAAGTTTCTTAACTAGCGTTATTTCTGAGTCTAAACAATCACAACTTATGTTATTATAATGTTCTGCCAATTTAGTTAAATGAATTTTATTGAGGAATAAATCATCTGTGCGGTCAAAAGCTTGCAATGATTTTAAAATAGTATCATTTTTTGTAAATCTTTCTTTTAATTCAATTATAATTTTATCTAGTATGGGGATGTATAACTTAAGTCTCATTTTTTACTTCTATGTCTACAGAATCATCTATTTCACAATCTACTATAAACTCTTGTAACCTTTTTGGAATAAATTTCATTCTTTTTGATTGGTCAAAAACGTCTGTTTTATCTAAACCAAAAAACAAAAAAATATTATTTGCAGATTTCCATATAGAATTCCATTCATTATCATTGTTTCGTAAGTTTTGAAATTCATTAATTGTTTCTTGAACTAAATTTAAACCTTTTACATAATTTTTATCAGGGGATTTGAGATAATTAGATACAATTGTAACTAATTTTAAAATTTTTATAAAAATAAGCAGCAAGACAATAAATTCTTTATCAATTTGTAAAAGTAAACCTTTTGCTTCACCTCTTCTATTTTTTCATCAATTTTAGATATAAGATTGTTTAATGTTACAAAGATACATTCAATTGTTTCTAAAACAGTCTCGCATGCTCTGAACTGAACAGTCCATCGCGTATCACATATCCTTTTTAATTCTCGATCCTGTTTTGTAGGATAAATTTGTTTTTGCGTATTTAAATATAGAGGATGAATTGTAGAGTTTGACATAAATAAATATAATTTGTCAAGATTAGAAAAAAAAATAGCCGACTTTTTCAAATGTTTGCAACAATCAACAACAACTAAATTTAATTTATGGTTAAAACAATGAATATATGTATACTGCTTGCGGAACAATACTTTTAATATGATTTTGCACGCCACCTAAATGACCACTTATTACAGCAGCACCATCGTATCCTTGTGCTATACAATTGCTTAATGAAATATTATTTTCATCTAATATTGTTTTTACATAATTTGCAAAACTAGCAGCATCTAAAATACCGTTTGCACTTTTAAACCCTAAACCTCTCCTGAATTGCATTTTGATGCAAGTACCGGACTATATAAGTTATTTGTTCATCTTTACTCAATTCTTTTGTTTCGTCAGACATTATTGCAAACAATTTTGATTCCTTTACATCGTCTGAAATTTTTGTACGTACAATAGAAATTAATAAATTTTGGATATCATGATGTAGGTATTTAGCATTCTTTGAACTATCCTGTAACTTGTTTTGTACAATGGTGTCATGTTTACTTATAAATAACATTAATTCTCTTAAATTATCTTTATTTAAACTTAAAACACTTTCATCATGACCACGTTGAGCAATATCTTGCGTACATGTAAATAAAGAACACTCACATAAAGGTTTGATGTAGTCTATTATCTTTATTTCCATTTTGGTATTGATCATTCACCATTTGTTCAATATTTGTTTTCTGTTTCTGTAATTTTATATAATTTACATATTTTATAACACACATTTTATGTTGTTCAGATTTATCATGTTTTACTAGTCCTTTATTTCCCATGGCACTCTAACTTTTCTTAAAGAAGTTATATATCTTTTTTTATTTTTCGTTTCAAAATAAGATTTAGTAAAAATAATTATACTAACCTCACACAGACATTTATTCTAAACAACTGTTCCGTTTACACTTATAGTCTAAAATTTATAGGGCACAATCTATCGCTACTATAAATAAATTGCTTTGTTTTTCTTATGTAACATATAAAAGTCACCATCCGGTATGGTACAAAACAAAAACATAACTATACATCTTTTGATCTATCTATATCTAACAATTTATTTGCTTAAACATTAGAATGTACTTCATTATAAAATTATTACAGGAACATACACATAAGGAACATCTTCAAGTAATTAAATTCAAAACCTACGCATATATTATTAATACTATAAACATTCACAATATTTCTACTAAAGATGAAAGAGATTACAAGTGTGGGATAGACGGTCTCCTGGAGTTTAAGGAAGCATCTCGATATGTTTATGTTAACGGTAAGTGATACCGAATCGAAATGAAGGAATGTGAAATTTTTAATAACACGTATCAAAAAATAATATTTTATTTGCCTTGCAGACAAGAAAAGCAATCGTAGTGCTCCTCGGATCTACTCTCCAACTGGAGGCGAAATTCAGATAAATGCAGGAGCAAACATAACACTTCGCTGTGCTGGCTCCCGGCCTGTCACGTGGGCAGCCTCCCAGGATGACATGTTTGCACAGGCAATGTTCACTCATTGTAAGGTATGTCTTAACTACGTGACACATATTAAATTTAAATGTGCTTTTACTTACCAATGACATTTTTATACGAGTATCATTGCTACATGCAGAGATTATAAAATAAGAAAGTAAATATAGTATTTTATTTGAATTTCTAGGCTCGTATTTTTATTTGTTTCTCCATTGATTACAGCGCCATTTGCACGGGATACGAAAAAATGTTTCAGACAAAAGTGTAATAATTTTTAACGTAGGAACCAAATCAGCAATGAAAATTGGGGGTTCTCCTCTAAAATTTTGAAATTGCCTCGCCCCGCTCCTGCGAGAGGAGGTAGGGCCGTCGAGTATAGTATCACTGAATAGCTGTTTTAAAATTATTACGTTTTTTTCCTAGCTTTTAGCGTTTAAACTTTTTTTAAAGGGCGTCAAAACCTTCAATTTTATTGATTCGGGACGTATAATAGCTCAGTGGTATCGAGTCGGCCTGTGGATCTTGAGAACCCTGGTTCGATCCCCACAACCGACAAACAATTTTCACCAATTTAAATCTACCCCTGTGGCTCCCCCTCCACTAATATCTTTTGGGGCCGTGATTTGACGGCTGGTAACCGCACTTCACGCGAAAAATATATCACTTACCGAAATCTGCTTAGGCTGAGTGCCACACCCAATAATGGGTAAAAGGCGTGATGATATATTTATTTATTTATTTTATAATAGGACAAATTTAATACAAAAAAGTTGATCTTTTTGAATTTGTTGTAAAAAATAACTTGCGATCACAATTATGTTAGGTATGTGCACGTTTGTAAAGTTGATACTTTTTTCGTATTTAATTTTTTTTTGTGCTAAACATCCGATTGTAGTTAAAGCACCTGGTTATATTGAATTAGCTCATACGTCATTTTAAAGTAGCGACTTCAACCTTTCATTTAAGCCCGAATACGTTGAATACAACTAATTTTCAACCAAATTACATGATCTTGAAAATCACGTTTTTGGTATTTTACAAAGTGTTGCGTTTTTTTCCATAGTAGGTATATATTGTAACAAGTACGGCCCTGTTCCCTCTGAAACAGTCGATACGACATAGTCTGCCGCGCGTTTAGCGCTGTCTCATACGTAATACTGTAACGAGTTCGATCCTGTTCCCTCTGGAACCATCGATATATGATGATAGCGCTCGTTATAGCGGTGCGTCATTAGCAGTGTGTTGAAATAATCCTATAATGTACCCGTGATATGCTTCTACAATGTTCCAGAAGGTCTGGAATATTGTCGAAGAACTTGTTTCAATATAAAACGGATCATTTGGGCTGACAATAGACATTCTGTATTGAAGTGTGAACAGTGCAAGTCGTTGCTTAGTACTTTCATGTGAATATATATATATATATATATATATATATATATATATATATATATATATATATATATATATATATATGTAGCGTCGCTATCAAGTAGTTTGGCGACGTTACATTATTTCGTCTCCAAGTTACTTCTTATTATTACTCTGTTGTTTATGTTTACTTTTCTGTCAACTATTTATTTATTTTCATTCTTCTTCCAAACTCAAAAGTGTACACATCTTCCATATCATATATTTATATTTTATTTCTAAATTCAAAATTGTTGTTCTATAAATAAATAAGTGAAGCTACATACATCTAAATTTAAATGCTTTACATTGGTGACCCCCGACAAAAAGAAAAAAATCATAATTCAGTGTCATAGTGTTTAACAAAGTGCCCAACGTTTCCTGATATTCTTCAAGTCTACCCACTTCTACCAGTCTACCGCTTCTACCAGTCTACCCACTTCTACCAGTCTTCCCACTTCTACCAGTCTCTCCAATTCTACCAGTCTCTCCAATTCTACCAGTCTATCCAACTCTGCCAGTCTACCCATCTTTCAAGAAATATGAACTTTTTAATTTATATTATTTTGTTAAGTGTTTAATGTAACTATAACTATTTTTCTATTTCTTTTCTTTCAACACGTAACACATTCATTTATTCACTTACACGTACGCTAACACAATCAACTAATCAGACTTACTTGATTATACAATTTTATTATTACTATTATTGCAACACATTTTCAACATCACCAAACACTACATTACTTTATGTGTTACGTGCTTTTTCTTGCTATTTCCTTTCCATTTTCCTCAATATCAATGTTGTGTTGTGTGACATTTAGTTTAAAGCCAATCTAGTGCTACTAATACTTCTTAAATTCTTTCAGTAATGTTTTAATTAATTCTTGATAATTTCATCCCTTCTCAATAACCCCTTTCAGCAATTTTTACTTAACTTTTTCCGTTGAAATTATCATTCTTTTAGTTTCTTCGTTTCTGGATTATATTTATCCAATGTATTGTTCACTATCTCTTTATTCTTATCTTTCACATATTAAATTTAACATTTTAGATGTTGAGCACAACATTTTTATTGTCCTTTCTTTTCCCTCTCTTTTCTTTTCTTGTGGGGGGAGTAATGTAGCGTCGCTATCAAGTAGTTTGGCGACGTTACATTATTTCGTCTCCAAGTTACTTCTTATTATTACTCTGTTGTTTATGTTTACTTTTCTGTCAACTATTTATTTATTTTCATTCTTCTTCCAAACTTAAAAGTGTACACATCTTCCATATCATATATTTATATTTTATTTCTAAATTCAAAATTGTTGTTCTATAAATAAATAAGTGAAGCTACATACATCTAAATTTAAATGCTTTACATATATATATATATATATATATATATATATATATATATATATATATATATATATATATATATACGTGTTGTAAATAAATATATGTCTTAGTAGTTATCCTATATTATTTTCGTTTTAAATAAATATTTTGTTAGTATATATATATATTTATGGTGGCCCTTATTTTGGGTAATTTAGAATTTTGTCGGTCTCCACCCGAAATCTGGTTTAAAATCACAAAAAAGTAATAAATTAATTTTTTGAGATTTTTAAAATAAGTTTAACCCGTGCTTCTGGACCACTTTCACTTATACACATTTACAAATAAACACTACAAATGATAAAATATATGTGGCTAAAAATATGATAAAATAAAATAAGAATGTTATAATCAATATGAATATTATTCAAAAACAGTCTAAAATAATCAAAACTAGTTTATAAAACAAAATTGTTGGAAAGGAATCAGTACTGTGAATAACTTTTTGCGTATTTAAAAAGACTCAATTTTCGTTAGTTTTTGAGCACCCGTTTAGCAATATACAAGCATATAAAATTATTGTTTATTGTAATCGATCGATTCGTTATCTCATCTAGTTTAATTCCCGCTTGGAATTGTGTCAAAATATTGAAAAACAAACAAGTTATTGCATTTTTAATAGTCACTGCTCAGCAGTGATTTGGGAACTGAAGGCAAAAGTGAAAGTGGCCTAGAGGCACGGGTTAAACTTATTTTTAAAATCTCAAAAAATTAATTTATTACTTTTTTGTGATTTTAAACCAGATTTCGGGTGGAGACCGACAAAATTCGAACTTACCCAAAATAAGGGCCACCCTAATATATATATAAATTAGATAATTCAGTATTGAATTATTAATTAAAAAAACTTTATTAATTTTTGAGGAATACAATACAACATGTATTTTCTTAGGCGAGTCTAACAAGACTGAACTAGAAACTAACTTACAACAGATAACTGCAGCATGTTGAACATGATGCTTGAATATAATACTATATGATAAGGAAATCTAACTGCACATTTTATTATTATTGTTCTTATGAGAAATACAATTACATAATTCTTCCCTTCCAAGTATGAACAATAATAATGTAATATTTTATTCTATTTTAAATTATAAATATTCCTTGAATAGTTTTTATAATATTTTTGTTTAAACAGTTAATTTTGATATTTTGATTAAAAGGGCTAATAATTATTAATTTATTGGTGTTACTTATTTGATACAAAACATTACTCTTAGTTAATTGTAGGAAGTGACAGTTATTATTATTATTTCCTTCTATAAGATCATTAATACATTGATCCACTATAATATAATTAGTTACACTAAAATATTTATTATTAATTTTCTTAATGTTATTTACAATATAATTATTGTCTTCACTTATAAAATATAACAAAGATTCATTTTCTAAAACTATAAGATTATTATTCTTATCTAAAAATGGAATAGAGTTGAACTGGTATAGAGCGAAATGATTTTGGGAAAATATAGGAATGTCGATGATACAAATTATTTGTTCATTGGTTTTGTGACAAAACGTCATTATAAATTCATTAATTTGGAAAATATCATCATTATTAGTAATTGTTTGGAAATCTTTTAGTTTAATAATACTACTGTGTAGTTTATGAATTGAACAAAACGTGAGACTTGTTTCAATGTTTTTACAGAAATTGTTTAAATTATTTGTTATATGAATAATTTTGTTAAATTTAGATTCTACTTCCATTAAACCTTGCCAATTGGAATTTTTCTTTGAAATGTCCTTAATACTATTAATTTGATCTAGTGTTTGATTTTCGTTATGTTGAATATGGTTCAATTGTTCATTAAATTTAGAAACCATTCCTTCTGAATATTTTAAAAGTTGTTTGGTTTGGCTTTGTAATTTCTTTCCATTAGTTTTTATTTGTTCAAACAAGCGATCGTATTGATCTCCATCAGAAGCGTCTAAATTGCCAGATATTGTTTTAATAATAGAGCCTAACCCATTAAGAATTCTTTTTTTATTTCTTTTGTTGAATAATTTACCTATTTGTTCGCTGAAATCGTTATAAGAGTAATTTAAAATGTTAATAAGTGTTTCAAAATGTTTACTAGTTATAGTTTGCTCAATAATTGAATTTTTAAATTTAGTTATTTTGATATATTCTTCATATATAGGAGTTATTTTATAATTATAGTAATGGATGCTCTGGGATGTTTGAATTTTAGTTTCACCGAGTTCAAATAGTAAGAATCCATTATTATTTGTTATATTCTGAAGCTGTCCAAAAACGCTTTGTCTAAAACAAAAGATCAGACTTTTAATTTGCTTAATTTCACATTATAGTCTCCAAATTTATTTTTTGATGTGATTTTGCCTAAAATTTTATCATATTTTTGTACTTTAATTCGTTTAAATAAAGGGGCTTTATATTTAGAAATTAATCTTGGGTTTTGTTTTAACCAAACTTCGAAACTTCTTTGGGAAGTTTTTGGAGATTTATATTAGGTTTATGTCTGCGTTTCTTTTCATTTTCGATATTTTGTTGGACTTGTGGTAATCTGTACCAAAAATAATTTCGTTTGGTGATAATTTTGTGATGGAGTGTTTAGAATTATTATATCCAATGACAACATATTAAATTTGTTCATCTAGGGTTTTATTATTAAAGTAACTTTTATTTTCCATAATTCTGAGAGATTCGATTAGAGTAGAGTGTAGCCGTTCAATTGCATTTGATTTAGGATTGTTAACACAAATGAAATGCATTGGAATGTTATTTCGTTTTAACAAATGTACTATTAATATATTATTAAATTCTTTTTCGTTATCGGAAATTATCTTTCTCGGAATTTTATATGTTTCAAAATATTTTACTAACTTTTTAGCAACAGTTTTTGCTTCTTTATTTTCTAAAGGTTCTATTTGGCAATGTTTAGAGAACTGATCGAGGAATGTTAAATAATACTTTTTATTTAATGTCAAAATGTCTATATTAATTATCTCGAAAGGTTTCTCTGGTGTAGGTGTTAAATTGTTATTTTGTTGAATAGGTTGTCTATTATATTTATTTGCTTTACAAACGTTACATTTGTTAATGTATTCTATTATATCTTTGTTTAAGTTCGGCCAGTAATTTTTTTCTTTTAAGGGTTGGTAAGTGGCTACAATTCCTCTATGATTCGTGAGTCCATGATGGTATTCGTGTATTATATTAAACTGTTCATCTTCGTTTTCAATATCTTGTACTATATTCGTTACAGAAATAATTTTTATAGAATCTTTTATAAAATTTTCTTTTATAATTTTGGAAAAAGATTTGTCTAAATTATCTTGAAAAATTGCAAAGTATCTAACCTTTGGTATAATGAAATTTTTTATAAACGTTATTATTTTTTCGTCTAAATGATTTTCATTGAGTTTTATTGTTATTCGTTGTTTTGTTTTATTAAATAATTTTTCGATTTGTATTTCTGTGTCATTTTCGTGTTTCGATATTATTATTTGATTTGAGGCTATATTTATTCTTTCCTTTTCTAAATACTTAATTTCTTCAACTTCATTTTCGTTGTCAGAATGTACGGTTTGGTTAGAATCGGAAGAAATTGTTACGTTCTCTGAGCTATCTAAATTATTATTTTCGTTTAATATCCAGATGGTAATTTTGATATAAGTGTCTCTAAATATGTTTTCTAATTTTCGTTTTACATCGCTCCATTTCAATTCATCGCAACCACAACCAATTTTTGGAAGATTTATTTAAAATTTTCATTTTTTAATAAGTAGTCTCTAAGTTCTTTAAGTGGGTTATCTAATGCTTTTAAGGCCGGTTTATCAAAATAATTCTCTTTAGTTAACAAATGAATTATTAATTTATCTTGATAATTTTGGAAAACAATATCTCTATCTTTGTAATTGGTATTTATACAGAAAGGTTCTGGGTTCAAATCCCGGCGAATGCTCATGATTTTTCAAAAATTCTAACATATTTACTGGACAGACAGAGATGTCGAATATATAATTCTTAAAATTATTATTTACTTGTTTTGCTAGACATTTTCCAAATTGTAAGTCCCGTGATATACAGTGTGCGAATATGTTTGGTTCACGTTCTCTGGATAAATAATCGGCTACGACATTATGTTTACCAGGTAAATATTTGGTTTCGAAATCGTATTCGCTCAATTCAACTTTCCAGCAAATTAATTTGGAATTTGGATTTTTCATATTAAATAACCACGAAAGAGGGCGAGGATAAGATTTTATGATAAATTTTCGTCCGAATAAGTATGGTCGGAAATTTTTGACTCTCCACACGATAGCTTTCAGTTCTTTTTATTTTAATAAAATAATTCTAGATTCCCATTTGAAAAATAAAAGTTGATAGTCGTATCATGTAAATCTGACTTTATAAAATTTTTCTATATGTGTCATAAATGAGTATATTTAATATACTAAAACTTCCATATGAAGATGTTAAATACTTGGGATGATCGAGACACAGAAACACACCGATTACAATAACATAAGACAACATTTATTGAACTGAATGACAACTAAAGAACATGTTTATAAAACAACTACAAAAACAATAGTTTCAACGCATACTATTTGGGAGATATAATTAAATAAACTTAGCGCAAAGTCATCGCATCTGCTTGGCATAAAAAGTCCGTTTGGATTGTCTGTTATTTCTAACACTTCCCCTCAAAACAAACGGGGTTAATCTTTGAATAAGCTAATCCATTACCCAGTGCGTTTAACGAAACCAATTAGTTCCAAACACTTCCAGTGCTTGGGCTTAGGTAGAGTCTTCGTCAGAAAATCCGCCCCCATTTCTTCTGTCGACACGTGCCCCAATTCAATCTTCCCAGATTCAAGAAGCTCGCGCACGAAGTGGTGGCGAATGTCTATATGTTTTGTTCTTCCGTGGAAGACTGGATTCTCTGCAATCCTTTGTGCTCCCACGTTGTCGATATATATTTTCACGGTCTTCACATTTTCGATGCCAAGTTCCGTAAAGAACCTCTGCAAGTAGACCGCTTCTTTCGCAGCTTCCCCTAGTGCCATGTACTCCGACTCTGTGGAGGACAGTGCCACAGTTTGCTGCTTCTTGGACTCCCAAGACAAGATGCCTCCATTCCATGTGAAGGCGTAACCGGTGAACGAGCGCCGATCGTCTGTACTTCCTCCCCAATCCGCGTCCACGTACCCGGTTAGTGTGCTGCGACGTTTACCGTACGTAATTCCCAGCTCTGCACTCCCCTTCAAATATCGAAGTACACGCTTCGCAGCTGACCAATGCGTCTTGCCGAAACAATTATTAAATTGGCTCAGCATGCTCGCAGCATGGGAAATGTCTGGGCGTGTGGTAACGGAGAGATACATAAGTGCCCCTACAAGTTCTCTATAAGGGGGTTTCTCACCATTAGATTCCATCCAAGGATCGGTCTTGGTCAACTTCACGCCGACATCAAGTGGTGTCGCTACGGGGTTACAATCCGACATTCCAAACTTCCGGAGTACCTCGTTGATGTAGCCCGTCTGACTCAAACGAACACACCCGTCTCGTCTCTCGAAATCTATTCCGAGGCAGTGCTTCATCTCGCCAAGATCGTTGAGCTCGAATGATTTCCGCAGGTGCCCTGCGAATCCGTCGATGTCCCTTTCGCTGCGTGATAAAACAATCAGGTCGTCGACGTACACGACGATGACCATCAACCGATCGCCCTCACCTTTCAGGTAAACGCTGGGATCCGCAGCAGATGGCGCCGCTCCGAATTTCCGAAGCTCGCAATCCAGTCGCCTGTGCCATACGCGCCTGACGAAGTCCATAAAGTGCCTTCTTCATCCAGCACACCTTGTTGCCGCCAGATAAGCTCGCTAACATCTTCCTGGGTTTCTCCATGACGATCTTGTCCATTTTTCCATCCCGAAGGATGTAGGCCAGGACCTCTTGCGTATACTCGGGAACTTCCATGTAAATATCCTCTTCCAAAGTCCCGTTTAAGTACGCTGTCGTCACGTCAAACTGTCGCATGTGCATCCCTCGGTGAGCTGCGAGAGCTACGGCCAGACGTATTGACTTGATTCGCGCCACCGGTGCGAAAGTCTCGTGGAAGTCAATTCCGGGACGTTGTGAAAAACCGCGAGCCACGACCCTGGCCTTCCGTTTCTTTAGCGTCCCGTCCGGTCCGTACTTGTTGCGTAGCACCATTCGGCTCCCGATAACACAGCGATTCTGCGGGCGATCGATGATCGCCCACGTATCGTTCTTCAGGATGCAACCCATTTCGACCGACATTGCCCGCATCCACTCGGTGAGATTTGAACTCGACATCGCTTCGTCGAGTGGGACCTCCGTTAAGAAGGCGTGATGAGCATAACTTCCGATTTCATCCTCGACTGTGCGATGCTCCTTCCTTGGTCTGCCCGGTCTTCCTGTCCGTGTTTTCCTGGGTCTTCCTCGACTGCGACTCGTTGAAGGTTGTTGTGCATTTCCAACTTCCTCTCTTTGGATCTCTTCATGTCGCTGGACTTCTTCTCGCTCGAACCCGTGGAATTCATCGTCCGATGAATTGTTGCCATCCTGGATGCGTTCTTCGTCCGGAACACCCTCTCGCGCCTGACTCTCGTCCAGTACTTTCTGTCGAGCTGGTGTCACCGTGTCTGGATGTCCAGTCCGACTGATGTCGACGTCGAACTGCGAATACGAGCGGGTTTGATCGCCCTCTCTCCCGCCGGATAATTCGTCGTTCGCAGGTATGGCATCCTCCGAGTAGAATTCCTGGAAGTTATTCTTCGCACTCGATGATCGTTCTTTTAAAAATTTTACGTCACGCGTTATTTCTACTCTCTTTTTGTCGAGCATCCACACTCGAAACGCCTTGGATTCGTCGGCGTAACCGAGAAATACTCCTTTCCGAGATCGTGGTTCAAATTTCCCCTTGTTCTGACCCCGGTCGAGGCAGTAAACTTCTCGACCGAATTCCGCAAGTTCTGTGACGTCCGGAACTCTTCCAAACCAAGCCTCGTACGGAGTCCTGCCGTTCAGCTTGCTCGTTGGGCTTCGGTTCCGGATATAGTTCGCCATATTCACTGCTTCGGCCCAGAATGACGGTGGCAGCCCAGACTGGATCAGGAGACATCTGGCTGTCTCGACGAGAGAGCGGTTCTTCCTCTCAGCCACCCCGTTCTGTTCAGGGTTATACGCTGCGGTGAGACGACGCTGAATACCGTGGACCCTCAACAACTCATCGAAACCAGAGTTGATGTACTCTGTCCCATTGTCGCTTTGCAGATACTTCACGCGCGTCCCCTGCTGCGCTTCCACTAGTGCCCTGAAGCTTTCAAATTCTTTAAGAACGTCGCTCTTTTGAGCCAAGAATCTTACCGAGCACCATCTCGTTGCATCGTCGATGAATGTCGTGAGGTAACGAGCTTTCCCGTTAGAGAGAACCCTCATGGGACCACACACATCCGAGTGTATGATGTCGCCGGGGTTTGACTTCCTAGTTGACATTTTCGGGAACGGTTGACGTATCATCTTTCCCTGAATGCAAGTTTCGCAATCAAAATCTTCGTTCGCGTTCTCGATTACCAATCCCTGAATAGCTTCGCTTCTGGCAGCTTCACGCAGGTCCGCTACGTTGAGGTGCCCCAGCAAGACGTGCCACTCCTTCAAGGTCTTCTTCATGGTGCCGTCTTCAGTGGCCTTCATGCAGTCACGTCGGCCTCCTCGTCGCACATAATACAGCCCGTCGATGCGATCCGCTGTCATCGTGACGTTACCATCCTTGTCGACTACTTCGGCCGTTTTTGCCCTGAAAATTACGCTGAAGCCCTTGTCGGTGATTTTCCCGACCGAAATCAGGTTTGTCCGCAGATCGGGTACATGAAGCGCGTCGTGCAACCGTACCGTTCTTTCTGCACCGTTCGCGTCAACAATGAACGAAGCGACCCCTTTCGCGGCGATTTCGGCGTTCGCGCTGCTTGCCAGGTTAAGCTTCCCGCGCTCACGCGTCGTGATTTCGACGAAATCATTCGAATCGCGACACAAATGCGTAGAACACCCGCTGTCAACGCACCACTTCTTGTCATCCGTATCGTACAGTTTTTCCACCTTATACGCGTTCAGTTCCGGCGACGCAAATAAACTGAGATCGTCCGACCGATTCGCCTCGTGATGTTTCGATTTGCAATCGACGGCCTTGTGCCCTATTTCGCGACATTTATGACACCTGAATTTGAACGATTTCTTGTCCGGATCAGTTTTCACGCTCAAATTTTTCTTGCCGAACTTCTTCTTATAAGAAGATCTCTGAGCGGCCATCGCGTTCGGTATCGCGCCGCGGGTGTCAACACTCTTTCGCGCGTCGTTTTCTTCCGCGATTTTAATTCTAAGCGTTTCCGGATTCGGAAGTTCATCCCGGGATTCAATCGCGCACCTAAAGTTCTCAAAACTCGCCGGAAGGCTGTAGAGCAGCATGATCGCGAGTAAATCTTCGTTGATGTTAACTTCCATCTCCTGCAGCTTGTCCACTGCGTCGAAAAACCTTCTCATGTGCTCTCGCACATCATCACCTTCCTGCATCTTCGCCAGTGTGAGCTTCTTCAGCAGTGTTGCTTTACGCGCCGGGCCGCGTGACTGATAAATCGCCTCCAACTTGACCCATACTTCGTGTGAAGTGCAACAATTCTTGATCTGCTTCAATTCCGAAGGGTTGATAGAAAGAATCAGATCTGACTTTGCTTTGGCGTCGGCGATTGTCCATGCGTTCGCGGCTGCAATCGACTCAGCATTACCCGCGACAGGTTCCGATTTAACCGTCGTACCGTTAACGTAATTCCACGCATCGTTTTTAATCAGCAGAGCCTCAATCTGCATTTTCCACGTGTCATAGTTTTCTTTATTTAACGTTTCGATTCGAACCGTACCGGAAGAATTCATTTTTCTAATTCGCACGCACGTAGTCTGGGCCCATAACCTGTTAAATACTTGGGATGATCGAGACACAGAAACACACCGATTACAATAACATAAGACAACATTTATTGAACTGAATGACAACTAAAGAACATGTTTATAAAACAACTACAAAAACAATAGTTTCAACGCATACTATTTGGGAGATATAATTAAATAAACTTAGCGCAAAGTCATCGCATCTGCTTGGCATAAAAAGTCCGTTTGGATTGTCTGTTATTTCTAACAGAAGAAAACTTTATATTTCTTATAAAACAAAAGTATTTCACAAACATTGTAAGTTGTGACTTGCTGCATCAGCCAAACACCCAGTAGTTTTCCATCATGTTAGAAATAGGATAAATAGCACGTCTCATAAGATAAGATTGTTCATTTGCTCTTGTAACTTCTTGAATGCACACGTACATGTCATTGTAGTGCAACAAAAAATTGTGTCGAGGTCGTTTTATGTTAGAAAGATGTATTTTTTCTACTGTATTACCAGGCTTTAATTTGTCAGTTTTTAGTGTTTTATTTAATTTAGATAATTTCTCGCGTTTGAATTTATTTCTAGTTTTTTGCTGTTTTTGTTTATTTTTGCCATATACTGTATCCGATATCTCGGGTAAATCTTCTCTAATTTCATTAAGTTTACCAATCACTTTTTCCTTGTTCTCTTTTAATTTATCATTAATTGTTCCGTAAAGTAAATTTGTTTTATTTTTATGATTTTCTATATAATTATTTATAAGCTGTTTATTTAAGTCAATATTAAAGGGTGATTCTGTATCTAGGTGACCGGTAATGATTTCACATGGTTTGAGTTTTGTGACTGAGTGATTTGTGTTGTTATACGCCAAAAGGGCGTAATTAACTTTGGATTCAATGGGTTCGGTTTTATATTCGTTTTGATTATTAAACAATCGAACGTGTTCGATGAGGGTAGAATGAAAACGTTCAATCGTACCATTAGAATCAGGATGCTGCGAACTTATAAAATGAATGTCAATTTTGGGTAGTAGTAATAGTTCCTTAACGACAGAGTTTTTAAATTCTAATCCGTTGTCCGAAATGATTTATTCTGGTATACAATGGTGTGGGAAATATTTAACTAACTTATTAACGACTACCATACCTTGTCCGGAGTTTAAATTATATGATTGTGCATATTTGGAAAATGAGTCTATTATAGTTAAGAATTTGACATGTTCTAATGTAATGCTGTCGATATGCAAAATTTGGAAAGGTTTAATAGCTGTGGGTGTGATGTTAAACTTTAATTTTAAAGGTTTCTGTCGTACTTTGTTATTTGACACGTTTCGCAGCTATTAATAAATGTTTGTATAGATTTCCTTAATTTAGGCCAGTACTATTGTTGTTTTATACGTTTTTCTATTTCGTCGATTCTCCGGTGATTAGTTTTACATAGATGGTGATTTGTTATGATTTGTATGATTTCTTCTTCGTCGATTACGTCAGTTAGATATTGAGTGCATTTAACAAGTTTTATCTCAGAATTTTTTAAATAATTTTGAAGTATTAAGCTTAGTTTTACATATAATTCATTTTTGAAATAAATGTGATATTTTACCTTAGGAACAATGTATTCTTTAAGAAATGTTATCATTTCGTTTTTGCAATTGTTTTTTGAAAATTCAACTAGAATCCTTTGTTTTGTTTAATTGTATAATTTAATTATTTCGACTTCTGATATTATTATTTGATTTTTCCCATAATTAACTGGGCATTCTACAATCGGGATTCCGATAATGGGGTTTTCTCTGTTAGAGTGTACTGTGATATCGCTCTCGCTTGGAGTGTCGTCATCGCTTATCTGAGTAGATTGCGCGTCACCTACTTCAACTGCTAGGGATTGTGCATCGTCATCGTTATTCCTATCTTTAGTCTTTTCTAATTCCTTATAAAAATTTTCCATATATTTGTTTAATTGTTCAATGTTATCAGATTCATTTATATTTAATTGAATTCGAGAAATTTCAGGAAGTTCGAAAACTGTTATCATTATATCAGTATTTTGGAAAATGTACTCTATCATTGATTTAACTTCATTCCAATTTAATTCGTCCAAGCCACAAGCAATTTTAAGAATGCTCAAATTTTTTTATTTAGACAGAATTCTTTTAATTTTGAAAGTGTATAAAATAAACCTTGTTTAGTAGGTTTGTCGAAATATCTTTCTTTTGTTATTAAATAAATTAAATATCTATTTTGATATTTTAAATAGACTAGATTTTGAAGTTGTGGTTTTTGTGCTTGGAGTTTATCAACGTTACTAAATTTAATTTTGAATTTTTCTGCTATTCCAAATTTCATTTGAGTCTTTACTTACACAATGAGCTAGACTAGAATCTGGTGGTGCATTAAATAAATCACCTGTTACTTCTATAATGATATTTTTAGAATTTAAATTTTTATTATTTAAGTAATCCTGATATATAGTTAAAGGTAAATCGTTATCAAAATTTTTTGGTGTGTTTTGGGTTACGTCATCGTCTTTTGGTGGGATACGACTAAGTGCATCGGCATTGGTGTTGAGTTTGCCTTTTTTATATACTATTTCATAATCGTACTCCTCAAGTTTGATGCGCCACCGAATTAGTTTTTGACTACACTGTTTTAGTGACATTAGCCATTGTAACGGTCTATGGTCTGTGTAAATTTTGAATTTTCGTCCGAAAAGGTATGGGCTGAAGTATTGGGTCGCCCAAACAGTAGCTAAAAGTTCTTTTTCTATTGTTGAGTAGTTTGTCTCGGTTTCGTTGAGTGTTCTGCTGGCGTAAGCTACTGGCAGGTCATTGCCAAGGCTGTCTTGTGATAACACGGCACCTAACGCTACGTTGCTTGCGTCAGTCGTCAGATTAAATTCTTTGTCGAAATCTGGGTATTGAAGTAAAGGTTCATTAGTCAATAAATTTTTGCAAAGTTCAAAACATTGTCTGTATTCAGGGTTGTTTATATCAATGAATGCGTCCTCACTTAGTGAGAGGTTTCGTTAATTTTGCAAAGTCTTTAATAAACTTCCGGTAATAGCCTAAAAGTCTCAAAAAACCTTTAATTTGTTTACTAGTTTTCGGTATAGGATAATTTAAGATGGCTGATATTTTATCTGGATTCTGTCTCACGCCTTCGGGGGTAACGATGTGCCCGAGATAAGTTACTTTTTTTTTTAATTCCGACTTGTCAACTTGAATTTTGAAATTAGATTTTCTAAGTCTATCGAATACTAATTTTAAGTTAAGCAAATGTTCTTGAAGGCTAGTGCTAAACACAATTATGTCGTCGAGGTAAACGAGGCATTTGTCGTGTGTAAGTCCGCGTAAAATATTGTCCATAACTCGCTGAAATGTCGCTAGTGCGTTTTTTAGACCAAACGGCATACGCAAGAATTCGTAGTGTCCGTCTTCAGTATTAAATGCAGTTTTGGGTATGTCTTGTTTGTCCATTTCTATTTGATGGAAGCCCGATGCCAAGTCGGGTGTAGTGAAATATTGACAACGTCCGAGTTTGTCTATGAGGTCAGTAATGTTTGGAAGTGGGTATTTCTCACCTATGGTCTTTTCGTTCAATTTTCGGTAGTCTATGACTATGCGTCATTTTCTTTTACCGGATGCATCAATCTTTTTGGGAACTACCCAAATAGGGGAGGACCACGGGGAGTTGGAAGGCTTAATGATGATTTAGTGTACATTGGAATTTCATCTCGAGTTTTAATACTATGTTTTATTTGGTTGGCAAGAGTAAATTTTTGATCATCAGAATAAAATATGTCGGGATAGTCTTTAAGTAAATTTAACACAACATTTCGTTCTTCAGAGATCATATGTGCTGTTCTTATTTTAGAAAAATCAAAATAAGTTTTCTCAACGTGTGTCATGTTTAGATTTGGACCGGTATAATTATAAATTTTTTCTGCGATAATTGGTTTTAAGAGATTAAAATTTATTGCCTGGTCAGAAGTGTTAACAATTGAACATAATGCGTGGTAGTTATCTGCGACCGTAATGCGCTCTGGTATTCTCAAATGTGTCGTTTTTATTTGGGGTATTAATACAGTTCCTTGTTCTATATCTATTTTAATTTTAATAATCTTTTCAGAATTTGTTTCTACAATATTCTTATTTATAAGTGATATATTATTTACATTTAATGATTTATGAAATTGTACTTTGATTTTTGCATTGGGTGTTATAATTAAATCGTTATGTGTATCAATTAGAATTTTTAATAATTTTAGATTATCCATGCCTAAAAGTAAGTCGAATTGTTCATGAAAGTTAAAAAGATGATACTTAAGATGTGACAATTTCTTATCTTTGTTATTAAATATCATTGAAATGGGAACTCTTGTACTGTGTAGCTCAGTGGACGTGCCGTGAGCAGTGGTAATTTGAAACGGATCATTGCGAATGGAATTCTTGTAATATTTATGTGCTATGTCTGGTTTAATGAAGGATTTAGTGCTTCCAGTGTCAACGAGAATTTTTAAATTATGCTCGGGGGTTATGATGAAGGGAAGTTTGCTTTGGTGGTTAGTAAGATTTAATAGTTCGATTGTCGGAAAGGGTCGATGTCCGAGGCTGTTTCTCCTAAAAAACAGTTAGCGGATGATCAGGAATATTATCGTTATTTATTTCGTTTTGGTCAGTAAGTTGTTCTTGTCCGTCACAATCATAATTTTCTAAATTATTAGCTGGTTCTATGTCTTCGATATGAAATAGTTCTTCTGCTATGTATAATTTTGGTCTAGGAGAGAAATGCTTCATGTTGTGTGCAGGTGGTTTGTGATTTGGTTTAAAATTGTTTGAGTTAATGCTCTTAGATGGTTTGGAAATGTGTTCAAATTGAAAATCATTGGCTAACATGCCTAGCGCGGAATTTAAATCAGAAGGATTTTTTGCTCTCATAAGCTGATCGATAGGTTCCTTCAAACCGCGTAGCAATATGCGTAGAGCATAGTTTTGAAAATAATCATTCATGACAAGAGCTACGGCAGCTGTAGCATGAGTTGAAATATAAGATATTTGTAAATTTAAAATGTGCTGCAATCTTCCGTAAAAAGAAAACAGTTTCATTTGAATTTTGCTTAAGATCGGTCATTTCAATATTTAATGTAAACCAATCGCGTTTATTTGCGAACGCGTTCAATAATGCATCTTTCAAATCGTCCCATGTTTTGACCGTACAACTTGCAATATTAATTGCAGCGTCGCCCTTAATTTTTGTTATTATACTATTCATCAGATATTCATTTTGGAAATCTGTCGGGTCGGCGACAATATAAAATTTGTTTACAAGTTTCTCACAAATATCAATAAAACGAGGTAATAGTTCACGTTCACCATGAAATTCAGGCAGCATATCAAGGTATTCTTTTTTTAGAACTGGCACTGCCATTGTAAATTGGGGTTGTCTTATAATCAAATTTGTATTTAAATTAGTTTCAATAAAATCTTCAAGATCTGGTTCAGATTCTGAATTTGAGCTTGACTCAGAATTAATAAAAATAGTGTCTCTAAATGACATGTATGACTTACAGAAATATTAGTGACCACTTCATGTGCCCTGAAGTCGTCCACGGGGTTAAGGATGACGGCCAAAGTTCTCTGATGTTCGTTCAGATGGTTACGGATGTCGAATCTTGGCTTCTGATGTAGTCTCGAGTTGCTCTGGTTGGTGTGGTTCGGATAGGTTTTGATTTTTCTTTTTTCTTGTTCGATAGCCAATTTAATCACAAGGTGAAACAAATTATATTCGTTAATTTGTATTGACTATCCTACCGACTGCGCCACTTATATTTCTCAAACCACCAACTTAGTTTTTAAAAAAGATTTATTTAAGTATTACAATTACATGTGTTTCTACTTTTAAGTCTGAATCTGAACTGACTAACATTATTACATCTACATACTAAATAACTTTACATATTACTAATGTCACGTTCGGGGGAAGGTGTCTATGTAAGCATTTTGGTGATGGAAGATTAAATCGCCACAGTTACAAAAAAAGAAAGTACATTTTAAAATAAAGTTCTGATATTCGCGAATAGCAATACAATCAGGTATCCACTATCCCGGAAATTGACGACTAGCGATAGTGATTTCACATACAAATATATTGTGTGAAAAATTAAATTTAATATATAAACAATTTTCACATTGGAATAACAGACATATAATGATAAAATAAAATTAATGTAGTAAAAAATTAACTTAAACACTAATCATTTAAAAATTAAAAGAAATAATTAATTAACAGCTTAATGCAAGTAGATATAAATATAACTGGATGAACCAAGAATATGCTAACGTAACGATACCTAAATATTAACATGATAGCATTTGTGATACAATACTTACAAAGGTAAAGGCCTAGTAAGGGTATACTAATAATTGAATATGATAAAAATAATTAATAAATACACGAAGTAAAATATCCCAATAACAAACTCGCCGATGACACTTTTGTTTTGTTAAGTGTCGTCTTCCATCTTGGTAGTGAAAATACACTCACCACTATATTGCGATATAACCGTCAGTACGGTGGTGTGGATAGCAATATGGAATTCGAATCCGGAGATTCCGAGTTCGAATCTCACTCAAGCTAAAAATTATATGAACTATCACACTGCGGCTCGGTGAGTATGGACCCTGTACTGTAATTGGGATTAAATTCCTGTTGTACAGAGTAACATAAATAAATAAATAACAGGCTATTCGAGCACATTTGACGTAAGGCACTTGATATTTACTATAGTATTTCATATTTTTAGTTTAATAATTTTCAAAAAAGCATTTTAATTTTAGCGACGCAGAAGTAAAATTATAAATGGCGTATATTTTGTCCAGGGTTAAGTCAGCTAGCAAATCCTTATTGTTATTTTCTTGATTGAGATCTATATAGTTTGATAAGAAATGAATTCTAAACGGACCAAATATAGGACATTCGAATAAAAAATGGTTCATGGTATCGGTTTTAAACAAATTACATAGAGTGCAGAAATCTTCTGATAGAAATTTATATACCTGTCCTTCATGATATATTTGCGTATTGCTGTTTAGAGCTAAGCGTAATTGGCTAATTAATCTAAGAATTTTTAGAGGAGTGTTATATGATAGGTAAGGTTTTTGTGTTACATATAGTTTGTAATCAGAATTATAGTTTGAAGATTCAATTCTTTCAGAGTCAAGCACATACAGTACCTCAGAATAGCAATAGTTATGTTGTTAATTTCTTTTTTTTTAATTCCATTGGGTTTTGGTTTTCCCATATCCTGCTAAAATTTGTTTTGTCAAGGATTGTTTGCAGATTTCTAACCCAGTTGTATTTATTTTGTTGACACATTTCGATATGTGTATTGTTGTTCAGGGAAATTAATTTATTGTAGCAGATTTTTGTTACCTTGATTCGGGCATAAGCAGTAGTTTGTGCCACCAATTCAATGTTCTTTTTAGTATTAATATTTCGAGTTTTATTTGACCTGTTTCACGTCTCACAAGGTAATTGGGAGTAGTTTTTAACGAACAAAATATAGCTTTAAAATATTGTGTTTGACTTCTTTCGATGGTGTCGGCATAATTGATTCCCCATATTTCGGCGGCGTACAGTATGCATGGTACTAATATAGAGTTAAACATTTGGATGTAGGTATTCCAGCAATGTATTCTGTTTTTCGCAAGTGTGCTTCTTATAGTCCCCGTTATGTTATTTGCCTTAGAGGTTTTTTCTTTTATATGTATGTTGTATAGTCCAGATGTAGATAGTATAACACCGAGGTAGTTACAGGTAGAGGCAAATTTAATTTCATTTCCCTGACATATGTAAACTTGATTTCTTCTTGGAGGTCTACCGTTGTGAAAATGTATTATCTGAGTTTTTTAGCACTGATTTCTAGGTCAATTGTGTCGCAATACATTTCTAAAGCTGTCAACTTTCTTTGAATGTCCACTGGGGAGCGAGAGAAAATGACAATATCATCTGCATACAGTAACGTCATTATGTCAGTATTTGTATTTATATATATTCCATCCATATTCTGACTTCGAAGGCATTCTTCTAGGTCGGATATGTAAAGGGAGAATAAAATAGGGCTTGTGCATTCTCTTTGGAGAACACCCTTGGTGATTGGTATTTGGTTTGTGAGATTATTGTTGACATTTATTTATTTATTTATTTATTAACTAATCAATCCAACAGGATACTACGATCCCAATTACAGGACGATTCATAAAGTAAATATAAATGAACAATTGGCGAAAATAAACATTTGTAAACATAATACATAAAAAAGAAAAATATCTTACTTAAAAAATGTAGAAAAAGATACTTCAAATATACATAAAAATAATAGTTTAAGTTGGCTGCGAAAAATTGATAAACAATAGTTTGCGAAATTGATATAAAGAATCACCAAATAAATCCATATTATATGAAATATTGTTGAATATAGTACACAATTGTCTTATGGGCGATTTTAATTGGTAATTAGTTTTAACAATATAACATACGAAAGTAAATTTACTTCTGGAAGACATGCGTGGCACGATGAACGATAAGCGCTGTAGACAACAAGGATCATGAATAAAACTCAATATCTTCCTTCGGTTTTCCAAAGATAACATATTTACATCAGAAAGTAACGTAACATAATTGATGTCGTAACCAGGGTACTGTCCATAAAGTTTACAATGACAGAACTTTATAAACTTTTTTTGAATTGATTCAATCACTTTGATATATTTGACGTAAATAGGATTCCAGATTTGGAGGCAGTACTCTAGTTTAGACCTTACAAATGCAAAAAACAGACTTTTGAGTGTAGACATTTTTTGAAAAGATTGGCAATTTCTAATGACAAATCCAAGGCTTTTATATGATGATTTAATAATGGCATTAATATGATCGTTGAAGGTCATATTTTCTCGTCAAACAGAACACCAAGATCTTTACACTGACTAACTCTGTCAAGTACAGCGTTTTCCACGCGATAATGAAAAGTGTAAGTAATTTTTTTAACGAGGTCGTAGCCCATAATCTTGCACTTACTAAAGTTAAAAAATAATTTCGAAGTCTGAGACCAAGCTAGAATGCTATCAATATCTTTTTGCAAAAGAATACAGTCATTAAGTGAATTAATAGTTCTGAAAATTTTCAGATCATCAGCGTACAGTAATATTTCAGAATGCTGAACACATTCAAACAATATCATTAATAAATAAATTGAATAATAGAGGACCAAGGTTAGACCCTTGAAGCACCCCAGAGATGGCAAAATACGGATTTGACTTAAAATTATTGTATTGAACAAGCATTTCACGATTGCTTAAATATGAAGAAAGAAATTGTATAAGATCATGAGAAAAGTTAAAAATTTTATTAAGTTTATTTAAGAGAACTTCATGACTAATAGTGTCAAATGCCTTCGAGAAATTGGTATAAATGACGTCTACTTGGTTATTATCATATAATGAATTGAGGGTGAATTCCGTCAAGTTCATGAGATTAGTTGTGGTAGATTTAAAACGAATGAAGCCTTGCTGATGAATAGAAATATGTTTGTATACTGAGCTATAAATATGCTTATAAAGAATAGATTCAAAATTTTTAGAGATATTAGACAAGATAGCGATAGGACGATAATTAGAAATATTGGTATTATCTCCTGACTTAAAGATGGGACAAATGAAGGAAGTTTTGAGGGCGGATGGAAAGTAAATTTTTTTTAGAGAAAGATTAAACAAGATATGAAGAGGTTTAAGGAAAATACGAGAACATCCTTTAAATATGTAGGCAGGTAAATTGTCAGGACCAGGGTTACGTGATGCTTTGAGTTTGTTTATAGCTTGGAGGATATCATCTTCAGATACCTTTGAGACGGTAACAATCTCAAGACAATTGTTAACTGATTCAGAATTAGTATCAAAATCATTACTGTTCGAATAAACACTAGCGAAAAAATCGGCGAAACCCTGTACAATATCTTGTGTGTCAACGAAAGATTGATCGTTTAAATGCATACGTCCAGGAATCCTAGAATCACGTTTTTTATTGTTAATAAACGACCACAGTTTGGAAGGGTTAGAGGCAATACAGTTTTCAATGCTGGACAAGTATTTTACGTATTCTGCTTTAATATCTTTCTTTACTAGGCGTGAAGACGCTTAAACTCATGAAGGTCGTGTTCGCGTCCATAATGTTTGTATAGTTTGTAATATTTGCCCTTTAATTTGAGAGATTTAATTATCTGAATGTTGAACCAAGGAGGATATGAAGATGATTTTCTTTTAGTACGTGGGATAATATTTCGTAAAATTTACTAAATGCCAAATTAACGTCACCATAAAGAGCAAGACAATCCCAGTTGATATCATATAAAAACTTATAAAACATATAAAAATCTGCATTGCGAAAGTCAAATGATAATGAATTAGTATTTAAAGCAGATCGGTAAGTTTTGATAGGTGAAGCGAGTGATGAGGAGATTAAGAGAGTAGGATGATGTAAGTCTTCATCAACAAGAAGATCAAGATGTTTTGTGACGCAACATCAAGTAATCTGCTAGAACTATTAGTAATTAGTTAAATTGATTTGCATTCAAATATGAAACAAAGAAATTAAAATTCAATATGATATTGTCTTGGTAGCCATTTGCAATGTAATCAATGAATTTAGTCATATTTAAATCACCGGTAATGATAAAGTCGTTATTAAGAAGTGGTAGGAAAGATTCAAGGCATTCAAAAATATAAGTAGGTTGTTCCACAGTAATGGGAGGAGGGCAATAGATAACAATTATATATACAAAAACATTAGCAGACAACAACACTTGTACACATACAATATCACAAAGCGAGTTAATATGAAGATTCATATCAACTGTTCTAGATTTAAATTTGTTATTGACAGCGCATAGAACACCTCCACCTCGTCTCTTGCCACAACTAGTTACCTCTCTGTCTTCCCTGAATACACTGTAGATTGGTGTAAATAATTCCGCATTTTGTACACCATTATTAACCAGGTTTCAGTGAGACATATGATGTCAAATTGCGAAGAACAACAATTGTTATAAAAATTTACTAACTTGGTATTCAAACCTCTAACATTTTGATAGTATATTTGCATTACAATGAGCTAAACGGAATAAAGCAATACACAGTAAAAAATATTATAAAAAAAAAAAATAGAAAAATAATTAACAGTGTAGCGACCTTAAAAATATTATTTCTAGGATAAACCACAAAAAGTAAGAAATTGAGTTCAATGACTTTATATTAATGAACAAGTGTTGAGACTTGTTCAATTAATAATATTTTACAAGATTCAGTAGAATGATTCAAATATTAGATTGAGAAAAAGTAAATGATAAATATGCGAACAAATCACCGTCGTTTGTTGACGCTTCTTATAAAAATAATAGTAGTGTACATTGTATAAATTAAATTAGATCAGTATGTGTCACCCTTTTAATATTTCCTTCTATTTTGGCAAAGATAATTCCATCATTGGACCAAACATTTTTGTAATCAAATTTATAAGCGACAGCCTTATATAGATCAAATCTAGATTTAGTTAGATCCTCTTTAATAGATATGTTAGAGCCTTTAAGAGCAGATCGTTTTCGAAGTACGCATGCACGGAATAAATAAGAGACAAATTTTACAATGATGGGTCGCGGTCTAGATTGTCTAGTGGTTGTGAGTGGCAATCTACCTATGCGATGGCATCTGTCAATATCCTCTAGTCTTACACTGAAGGACAGTTTGTCACTAAACACAGCACGCACAACTTCTTCTGTATTTTCGTCGGCGGTCTCGGGAACTCCAAATACTCGGACGCAATTTCGGCGGGAGTACTGCTCCTGGTGGTCAAGGCGTTCTCCTAGAAGCTTGTTGTCGGTTGTGAGTTCTGCGATGATGTTCTCATAATGCGCTTTCTGTTCCTCCAGCTTCAGATTTAGGCGATCAAGCACTTTATCGACTAACTTGTCGATAAAGGAGTCGTTGGATAGCAGAGCAGCCACAGTTTCTTTCACAATTGCACTTATTTTAATAGCCATAATTGCGTAAATAATAAAGAAAAAAAAGCGACAAACGTTAAATTTAAAGTACTTTGAATGTATAAACATCTATTTACTTGGAGTGTTGCCTCGTTATATATATTTTGCAATAATTGTATCATTTTTCCACTAACACCAATATTATACATTCTATTCCAGAGTTTGTAACGTACTACAACAGAATCAAAACCTTTTTTGAAATCCACAAATATTGCGTAGGTACCTTTTTTGCCCTCAAGTAATCTGCTTCTTATAATTATGTCCACAACAAATAAATTATCAATGCAGGAACGTCTTTTCCTAAAACATAATTGTGACTCGGGAAGGATGTTATAACATTCGACCCATGTTTGTAATCTGTTGTTTAAGATGTATGTTAACAGTTTAGTTATGGTGTTCACTAATGCTATGCCTCTGTAATTATGCATATCTATCTTGTCACCCTTTTTATGAAGTAATGTTAACTTTACTCTCTTTAAATCATTGGGTACATTTGCCTCTTCTAAGAATTTATTTAGTAAATTTTGTAAATACAATTTGCAAACTGCTTGCAGATTATTTTATTGTTCATTTGTGACACCATCACAACCGGGTGATTTCGCTAATTTCAGATTATTAATTGCTTAGGTTAGTTCAGATGATGTAATTTCACTGTCAAGATAAGGGTGGCGGGCATCTATATATTTTAAACAGCATGGAGATTTGTGTCTATTAAACCAATCTTCATAAAAACGCTGCCACTCTTCAATACTAATTGGGTTCGGTTCATAGTTTGTTCTGTGAAGTGATTTAATTGTTTTCCAAAATGCATTCTGATCTTTTATATTCTCAAGCTTATTTATTAAGTTTTGTTTGTGCTTTCTTTTTTCTTCGTAAATTCTTTCTTTATACCTTTTCTTAGTGTGCAAGTAACATTGTACGCTATCATGACTGCAGTTATTAACTTTACAATCACGAAGGCATTTTCTTGTATCCTTTTTTAAAACATAGAGATATTCATTGAACCAAGGCTTGTTACCGGATTTATTTGTCATCATAATATTATTAATAGTTTTCATCGCATTAACATTTTTTGCAACTTTGTGTATAGTTTTTTTGAATTTATTATACATGTTAGCAGTGCTTACGTCTGAGTTTGTATCTGTGAAGCAAGATTCCAGCTCATTATTATATAGTGCAATTTTGTCAGTGTCCCATTCCTTTTTTGTCATGTTAGCATATGTGCCCTTTGCTCCTGCTGCTCTATTTTCACCTGAATTCATGCGTGTTAATGTTAGAGAGCAGATCATATGATCAGATAGGTTTATTTCTGTAATAATATTAAAATCCACGAAACTATTAATAGTGTTTAGATCAATCCAAATATGATCAATTACGCTTTTTCCGTTTTTATTTATTAATGTAAAATTAGCTGGTGAGTCACTTAGTGATCTACCATTCACAATATACAGATTTTCTGCTTCCATGACTTCAATTAGGTCTTTCCCTTTTTTTTTTAAATATTGTCCCTGGTTGTTCTGCTAGGACTCAGACTTGTGTTGTAAAATAAATTGTAGTCTGTCTGGTTTAGAGTACCTACCTACTCTGGCATTAAAATCACCGCCGATAATTATCGAATGATTTGGAAAGTTCTCTGTAATATTTTGGATGGTACGTGCAAAAAGTTCAAGTAATATCGTATATTCGTAACTCGGCGAAATGTATACGACTGCTAATATAGTATTTTGATTATTCATTTTTATTTCTACGAATATCCAATGTTGTTCTGAGATTATTGTTTTGACCACTTTATAATCTGAGTTTATAAACATAAGAAGTCCACCAATAGCCCTTCCGCTGTAATTTACTTTTGTTGCTTTCTGCTGATAAAGGTTGTATTCTTTTAAGATTTGTGGATTTTCAATTTCAGTTTGCAACCAAGTTTCATTCAGACAAATGATGTCGTGTTCCTGTAATATTTTTTCTTCACATACGGTTAAGTTGAATACATTTTTGTAACCCTGTATATTCCAATACATTATTTTAATTTTACTTTTTGAATTGCGGGTGACAGGTCTTTTGACTGGGATTGTGATCGAGTTTTTCTTATGATGTGGTTATCTAATGGGTCTATGGGTAATTGTTTACTAGTGTTTGGGCTCTCGGTATTATTTGAAGCTTTTATTTGTTTATTTTTATTTGAAGTATAATTTGACAAAGAGGGATTTTCAGCTAATTCTTCTTAAGTTTCTTTTGTAATATTAGTATTTTGTGAATAACTTTTGGTAGATTCTTATTCTTCCTCCAGCCTGACGTTGTTTGTTGGTTCTTACAATGATACCCATAATCTTTTGTTGGGACTAATATCTTTGGGATTTTTAGTTTTAGATCCCAAGTATTTTGGGTCTTTAAAAAATATAAGCTCAATTGCACCTAATCTTCTGCGTGTATACTCGTAAATAAATTAGGTAAACCACACATATAATCCATTTTTCCAAAAATTATTCGTTTATAATTGTCAACTTTAATATATATAAATATCCTTGTATACACATTATCATTTATTAATATGATTTTAATTTAATTTGATTAATTTTAAATTTAAAATTGTTTATTTACAAAAGTGATGATTGATAAAATGAATTTATTTTCAGTATGTATACGGTTTTTTTAATCATTTAAGATGCAATCGTTGAAAAAATTACGTGTGTACCACGAGCATGTAGTGTCTTTGTTCCTCTTACAGTACCGTGCTCGAGTAACAAAAAATCACTTTATGCTCTTAATATACAATAGCTATTTATGTATTAAAAGCGCAAAATAGTACATTGTCCTACGTCGTGCGACAATCTCTCGAAATCGACAATATACATTTGCGTTCGAAATAAACACAAAAAGTTTTCTGCAGTTGCCACTGCTACTTTAAAAAAAAAATGTTTTAGTTTTTTGACCCAAATTTAATACTGATCCACTGCTATTAACAAAATTTAGATTCGCCACTGTAGTTCTAGAAATGTAACATCACTTTATTGGTTCAAATCTGATTTTAGAAAGAACATGTTTCAAATCTTGATGGGCTGTATAACACATCGCTATATTTGACGAACGTTGGGACTTGGTGTACTGGACTGTATCACTGTCATGAGATGGGTTCGTTGACAAAACACCCATTTAAATCAGACAAGATACAAATATTTGTGAAAGGTGAGTTTCTAATTTAATTTCACATATGGTTTTGATTTGTATTCATTTCCAAATACTTATTTACAGATGAACAGGAACTCTATGTACCACAACAAACATTCCAATCTGGTCATCTGTATGCCAATGTGACAGTGCCATGTTTACCTACATCACGAGATGTGAATGTATCACTGTCAATGATGTTTCATACGAAAGATTCTATCACCCGGAGGTACGTGATAATATACTGACAGCTATTCAAATGTTGGAAACGTAGTGATTTTATAGTCTAGGAAAAATCTGTTGCATCTGTAAGGGCCAATATTTCAATCTCCTAAAAGTTCTTAATAAATACGAGTATATCTGCCAAACGCCTAAAACATCGCATCAAAATCATAGTTCAAATTATGAAAATTATATTAAATGTCACGTGTTATTTTTTATTTATTTGACGACTACATTTTTATCAAACATTGCTGAGAGATTGAAATATTGACCTTAAGTCTAGTTAGTTATTTATCCGCAACTCTTATTGAAAAATGTTTGCATCTACCATACTTATGTGTCGAAAGAGAAAAATAATAGTTATCGAAAAACAATCGATAAGTTGATAACTGTAGAATCAACAGCCTTTGTCTATTGCTAAAGAAAGATGAAAGGGACATTGGATTACTGGAGGAAAGGTTAAGGTACGTCGGAATTTTATACTGAGATATGCAATTTGTTGTTAGACAGTGATGCAACACAGTAATAACTGGACAATAAGCAAGAAACATCAAAGAAGTACGCTTTAAATTACAGTAGAATTAAAACTGCTGTTTTCGAAATAGAAAGTGATCATTGTTCTGTAGTCGCTAAAAGTTACAAAAGCGTCACACAAAGTAATGTCAGTAGTAGTCAGAGATGAACATTCAAACTGCCACAATTGGAATTGAAGAAGTTCAGCGGGGATATTAGAGAGTGGTGACAAGTTTCAAATAATTCATACAAGCTACTGTTCCAGGAACAAAGGCTAGAGAGTTAATTAAAGCTTAGTTGCAACTGAAGGCAATTACCCCAAAGTTGTAGCAGCTCTTAAATTAAGATATGGCAGAGCAGATGAATAAGTTGAAATCTACATCAGATAATTGTTGGCGCTAATTCTACAAAATACATTATCGGCAAATTCAGTACCTCTTGTTTCATTATACGATAAATTACTCTTACTATAGTATCGCAATCTCTGCGGTACACTCGCAGCCCTCGTTTAAGTGAGAAGAGGGATATAATTTATATCTAACTAAAATAGCAAACGATCGTTTAGATCAATTACTGCGGTGTATTGAAGTTGAAATAAAAAATGAAGAAAAGTTTTCGGAGTTGCGTCTAACAAAATTAATAAGAAAATAGAACGAGGTTTTACGGCATCAAATATTATTGTGGAATAGATACCTACTGCGGCTGGTTTGCTGGTAAACACAACAAAGGAACAGAAACACGGTTGTGTGTTTTGTAATGGTGATCATAAATCTACTCATTGTTTTAAAGCACAAGGAATGTGACTGACATAAAAACGTAAGATGCTTGAAACAAATAATTGCTGTTTCCTTTATTGTAGACAAGAGCATTCAGCTAGAATATACAGAATCAAGCAAAAGTGTATAGTATGTAGGAAAAAATATGAAGTACTACTGTAAGTCAATGTACCGAAAACACTTGCAATTAAGCAAGAAAATTCTCAGGCGTCAGCGGAAAAAGTGAATAATGAAATTAAAATGTAGGACAAGGTTTTGAAAAAAATTCAAATGTCCAAAAATATTACTTCAAAATTTCTTGGTGAAAATTAGAGAAAATGGGGTGACAAACAATACACGGGCTGTAATCGATTGGGGCTCACAACGCTCGTATATTCTAAAAGATATACTCGAAAAAATGAACCTGATAGACAAGAAAGTATTCAGTATTCTCTATTTGGCGGTTCAACTACTAAAGTCTGTGTTCACAATGGCTGGTACCGCAAGCTCTGTTTTTGCCTGTTTTAAGAGCAGTGTATTTGGGTGTTTTAGCTATTCATGTTAAAACCGTGCTCTTAAAACACATAAAAACAAAGCTTGTGGTACCAGTCAATGTGTTTACTGAACACATTTCTAATCCGGAGGATACTTATAGATACAATTTTGAAGTCTTAGATCAAGATGTTATTTGTGGCCGGCTACCACCAGCAAAGCATGATCCGTGGCGAAAGGGATTAAAAGAAGATAACATTAAACTAACAGATGCGCAAGAACAGTATAAACATTTATTGGAGCCGATTTATCTGGAAAGTTACTTACCGGTAGATACAAAATTCTTAGTTCTGGCCTGGCAGCTATAGAAATACTTGGTTGGACAATAACAGTGAAAGAAAATAAAAAACGAACTACATTTAGCAGTGGTAAATCATTTCTTAAATACTGTTAAAGTTAATGATGAGGATGATATGAACTTTATCTGCCTTGTGTTGAAATGTATACATCGCTTTCGGCCTTAAAAAGATTGGCTAATATAGTAAAAAAGATAAATGCCGAATGTTTATAGCAGGAATATCAAAACGTATTCGGCAATTGGGTACAAGAAGGTGTGATAGAAGGAGTGCCAGAGAAGGAACTCCATATACAGGGTACTACTTACCGCATCGTCCTGTTGTAGAACCAAACAGTACCATCAATCTCCGTCCACTCTTTGACGGTTCAGTTAAAGAGAAACAAAAAATTCATTGTTTGAACAATTGCATAGAAAAATATATTAACTTATAGAACTAATTCCGTCTATTTTATTACATTTTAGATTAAAGCAAAATGGCATAATTACGGATATTTCATCCAACCCATTCTCATTAGCTGTTTTCAAATACCATCTGAATTTTGTCTGAAACAACTTGAAGAGAAAGAATTATCGTTTGATGAGAATGAATTAAAAATCTCATGGAAAGCTTTTATGTCGATAACTGCATAAACAGCCTGAATGTTAAGCAGATCTATATTAAATATTTGACAATTTGTGCTTCGATGGTGGAAGTACACAACATTCAGCCTAATCCTGAAGATAGTAATTCCATTATCTTGGTATTAATATGAAATCCTCAACATGATACTTTAAAAATTAAGCTAAGAAGTATAAAATTGTTAAATTTTAGACAAAATCATAAAAAAAGAACAATTTAATGCATATGAGTAACAAGATATTGCCAAAGATATTATTTCCACAAGCTTAGGATTTGAAAATAAATTGGGATCAGGAAAATAACGATGATATGAAATACCAATTCTTAAATTGAATGAACAAATTGTCACGTTTATAAAAAATAGAAATACCCAGACGGTTAACGGCAATAAATAATACAAATAACTGAACACTAAATTTTTCTGTGACGCAAGTCAACTGTTGCATTTATAAGAGCTGAAATGAAGACTGGTGTTCAAGTACAGCTGGCACAAACTAAAAGTGTCCCCCATTAATGAAGATGAAAAGAAAATGTCAATTCCGAGATTAAAGATGTTGACCGCTACAATTTGCAAAAGGTTATATTCTTCAATAATAATGAATCTAAATAAATCTATGCATAAAACATATTTTTTGAATGATGCTACAGCCGGAGTCTTGAGATGTATTCGTGGCAAATAGGCTAATAAATCTTCCCGATTTACTTTCTCATAGATACACAATGTACTTTTTTATAACTTGTGGTAAAGGGGTCATTTTAAATCTTCGCGGAATGGCCCACAGATGGCAGAACTAGATCCGGTTCGAGTATCTTATCAAAATCCGCCATCTTTTGTAGAAACGTGTGTGCAATATTATTTCGATTAGTGAAGAATAACTGAAGATGTAGCAAATTGTTTTATTGTAGACGACTGTGTTTTGGAAAATGGCAAAAATCGAATATATTGCGGTAATTAAATATTTGGTGAAGAAGAAAATGAAATTCATACCGGTATGAAAAATACTTTAGGGGACTCTGCTCCGTCATTTTCAACTGTTTGCAAGTTAACTACTGAGTTTAAACGTGGACGTAAAAACTTAGAAGATGACCCGCGTAGTGGATTAACAAAATCTGTCACCATACCTAAAATATTGGGAAAATGCACGACATGGTATTAGAGGATCGCCGATTAAAGATATCTGAAATTGCAATAGCTTTAGACATATCAGGTAAACGAGTATTTTACATTTTAACGGAGGAATTATACAAGATGGGTGCCATGACTGTTGACACCTGATCAAAATCGAATCAGATTGCAAATGTCTCAGCAAGATTTAGCCCGATTTCAAAGAAATCCAGCTGATTTTATGCGTCGATTCGTGACCAACGATGAAACATTGGTACATTACTACACACCGGAAACAGAACAACAGTGAAACAGTGGCAACATCACAATTCTCCACCTCCACAAAAAGCCATGTCTGTGAAATCGACTGGAAAAATCATGGCGTCAGTTTTCTGGGATGCTAAAGGTATCCTGTTGATTGACTATCTTCCAACGGGTACAAATATAGCAGAAGGATACTTTGCTAACCTTTTGGACTAACTAAAGGAAAATATACCTGAGAAAAGGCCGGGATTATTAAAGAAGAAAATCATCTTTCACCAAGACAATGCTCGTTCACATACGTGCGTCGTTGCAATGGCGAAAATCAATGAATTGGAGTACGATTTGCAGCCTCTTCAGCCTTATTCCCTGATTTAGCTTTACCTGACTTCCATCTTTCCCCAAAGCTGAAAAAAAATCCTTGGTGAACAGCGATTTGCCTCAAATGAAGAGGTTACAGTATCAGTTGTGGCGTATTTTTAGGCCTGGCGGAAACTTACTTTCATGATGGCATAAAAGCTTTGGAATATCGTTGGACAAAATGCGTTAGTGTCAAGAGAGACTGTTGAAAAATAAGAACAATTTCAAAGAGTTGAACTCATATTTTGTACTTCATTCCGTGAACTTTTCAAATGATCCTCGTAGTTCGGTCGGTTTAGGATGAAATTATTGAAGCAACCAATAGCATTAAGATTATGACATTTAAAAATTTTAATCAAGAACTATTGGATATTACGTATAAAACAATTTGTTCAGATTATATCAATATTGAGTGAAAATGAATACTGTTGTTTTTAACATGTTAAAATTGTTGATAATAATAATTGTTGTTAATAAATTACGATTTCTCGAGAACTGTACGGTGTGTATTGTTCAAATTGGTTGTAGTTGATGGCAAATTTTATAAACAACAATGCAAAAACTCAGTTTAAATATTACGCAATGCTTAAATTTATACTTGTCAAGACCTGGATTTTTCTTTTCTTTAAATCCCTTATCAGGGGCGTTTCAATCCAGGGTTCTTGGGGTTCCCAGAACCCGGGCGCCAGCATAAAAGGGCGGCAGACGGCAAAAAGTTAAAATAAATATGAGTATATTAAAAGAACACAAATACTGCGTCTTAATATTATTTGTAAAATAAATAAAGTAATTAAATGAATACCAAATGTAGGTACCTACTATCGTACTAAGGACTTTAATTACAAAATATCGCGAAGTAATGTGATTAATGTTTGAAATATAAAGTTAACTGTCAAGATTTCTTAATATTCACAACAAATCTTGACGGTTATAGTGACAGCTTCTGTTTCTATGACAAAGCTGTCACAAAAAATCATAATTAGTAGGCGATTTTCTCGAACTATTTTCATTAATTTCTCTAATTTGTGGCATTAAAATGAAGTAATCTGTATGAAATAATATGTGTGGATAGGTCTAGTATGGTCATGTGCAATATTATACCATAATTTTTTACCGGACACTTTTTATTTACAAAAACCTTTTTTCCCATGTTATTTCCCTATGCCAACTTTTACGTGAAACGCGCGGTATAGTTATAAGTATTTAAGTATTTTTATTGTAAATTTAATTTACATGAATTGATATGTTATTTTGTTATTTGTATAATTGTTTGTGTTATTATGTGCAATTGTAAAATGTAAACTATATAGTTTTAATTAGGTTTAGGTATATTAGAATGTACCTATGTAGTGAACTAATTTCTTTTAGTTTTTTTTTTTGTATTTTTATTTAATTTTATGAGAAACTATATAATAAAATATTTATTTAAAAATAGTTATTTTTCTAGACAAATAATGTTCTATTATTCTACGCTAAAGTAAATAACATATTATTTGTCATGAGTTTGCTTATTGCTCTAAATCTACACGCAAGTTTCGCATAGTACGGCGTGTCGGCTTACTGCCTTACTCTTTCTGTATCGTAGAGCATAAAATTCCACGTATTTTGAGTACCATATCGCATTTTTGTGCTCCAAAATTTTCGCCTGCGGCGTACGCCTCGGGGCGCCACATTCTGCTTCAGAACCCAGGCGCCAAGTACCCCAGATACGCCCCTGTCCCTTATTACGTGTTTTACTTTTTGATGTAAGATTGAAGCGTGTAAGTAAGGGTGTCAAAGGTATAAATACTTGAAATATTGCAGATAGTTCTTGTTTCAAACCAGATTGTATAATGTTTTTGCCACTCTTTTATTCCAATTGGATTTTCTTTGTGAGAATTTCTCAAGTTTTCCAAAATTATTGTTGTTCCGTTATGTTCTCTAGTTTTCTTTTTAGATTTTCTTTGTATTTTCTTCTCTAGGTAGACACTGTTTTTGTAGGTTTTCTTGATTTAGAAGTAAGCAGCTAGATTTTCATTGCCTGTTGTTTTCTGCAGTATTTTAGAATATTTTTGCTCTCGATCGTTGAATCTCTTAGAACAATATCGGAATTAAAATCTCCTGCGATTATAATTAGCTTGAAATGAGAGTAACTGCTGATAATACCTTGTAGATTTTCATGAATTATTGAACGTTGGAAAAATAAGTGAAGCCCAGTGGCAGATCCAAGAGGGAGGGCATGGGGGTATGCCCTCCCTTGCGACATTGTGTTATACATTTTTTTATACTTATATAATATATACGCTGAGTTGCACGATATTATTTATCGGGTCGTTAGCAACTAA
The DNA here is from genome assembly GCA_947425015.1 of Pterostichus niger. NCBI lineage: Eukaryota > Metazoa > Arthropoda > Insecta > Coleoptera > Carabidae > Pterostichus > Pterostichus niger. Next base: position 11,023,615 of record OX380352.1, on the reverse strand, counting down.
CGGTTCCCTAGGTTATAAAAAATCGTTACATGAACGTCATGTATTTTTATAGTAAAATTGTATACCGGGTGGAACATCATACCTGTGTACATAGGCGATTAACATGAAAAAACAGTTTTTCCGTGCACATTGCTCCCCAAATTATTTTAGCCAAAAATGCTTCAAATAAATGTTGTAGAGCATAAAATTCTGCATCTAAATCAATAAACAGAATTACATTTACATGCGTTGTAACGACAGAAATTAAATAAAAAAATATTAAAAATTACAATCAAAATATCAAATAGCCATGGAAGTGAAACATAAATAGATAAATGCTTGACTTTTTCTGTCTATTTGATATTTTACCCCCGACAAATTAATCATTGAATAAAATTCATACAAAAAACTCCATACCTATGATTACAATTTAATAATAAATAAACAATTGTACATTTCAATGAAACGTTTATTTCTTATAGGGTTGGTCATGTAAAAATTATAACCTATCTATTATAATTCAAATATCAAACAATAATTCTCTCAATAAAATAATCACTACAATTTATTATTACAATAAATATTCAAATAAACCACCATTTTCAGCCAAGCAATAACCAAGTCTATTGTAGAAGGAATGTCGTACATTAGCGAGCTGCCTACTTGTGATTAAGGCACACTTATCCACGATAGCTTCTCTCAAAGAATTAATATTTGGGTGGCGTTGCTTATAAATTATACATTTAAGATGACCCGATAAAAAAGTCGCTAGGTGTTAAATCAGGAGATCTGTCAAACGTCAAGCATCTATCTATTTTTGTTTCACTTCCATGGCTATTTGATATTTACAACGTAATTTTTAATATTTTTTTATTTAATTTCTGTCGTTATAACGCATGTAAATGTAATTCTGTTTCTTGATTTAGATGCAGAATTTTATGCTCTACAAAATTTATTTTAAGCATTTTTGGCTAAAATAATTTGGGGAGCAATGCGCACAGAAAAACTGTTTTTTCATGTTAATCGCCTATGTACACAGGTATGATGTTCCACCCGGTATGTTTATAACCATATTGGTTAATAAAGTAGGTCACCCATATTTTTAAAAAAAATTGTTGCAAGTAACGACTTTCTAGATTCGCCATCTTTTGTAGGAGTAAGCATTATATATTCAGTTCTGGTTTTTATTTTTAGAATAATCCAATGATACTCAGATAAGATTACTTTAATATGGTGTAAGATATATTTTTTTCGTAAAAATTTGTTCTTCAATTGCTCATCCTGTTATATGTTCCTTAGCGGGTTTGTGTTAAGATATGTTCTAATTCGATTACATTTCATGGAAATACCAGTTTAACCAGATTTCAGACAGGCAGATAATGTCGTGGCTTAGTAGAAATTTATCTTCTTGTTTGTTTAATCTGAATATTCTGAACCATTATGCATTCCAAAACACTATTTTTGTTATACATTCGTTTGTTTTAGGAAGTTTCTTGAATGAGAATTACATCTTGTTAATCTCTTGATGTGGTAGTCTAAGGAGCCAGTTTTAATTTGTTTTCGACGTAATTTTGATATATCTGATTGTACTGCTTTTGTTCGACTGCACTTTGCAACATTTTAATAAATAAATAAGGATGTATTTAATTATTATGTCTAAAACAATATTTATTTGTAATATATATTATAATTATTGACATAAAGACAATTTCTTAATTTGACATTGAAAGATGACAAATAAACTTCACTTAAGTTACTATTAAATTATCTAAATATATCTCTCTGGCATGCGCACAAGAGCATTGGAAAAGGTCCAATGTGTATGTGTGCTAACTTTTTATTTGATATGGTTTCTAAATAATTTCATTTATTGCAGATTGAGTGAATTACAAATGACCAATCCTGTGATCTATGCTTATGATCCCCGGGAAGGATTCATCGTCCAAATGCCTGGCGCTCAGTATGGCGATGTAATTGTAACGTGTACATTTGTGACCAAATCTGCAAATGACACACTAAATTTAATATATCATACTAAAGGTAATATTTAAGTTTTTGCATGTTAGCGACACTGACTATACAACTTAATTAGACAAGTGCTACTAAAACAAAAAATATCAGGTTTATCCAAATAATAAATAGTAAACATACCACCAATCTATTTTTACTTACTATACTAAATTGAAGTGATTTCAGTGATAAATAACTAACAACTAAACTACAGGTTAGTCTAAACAACACAAGGTCAAGAGCGCGCGCGTCCAACCTCGCGCCAAGTCGCTAACGAAGTAAATCAGTATTACCAACTATATTAGAAATAAATCTAATATAACAACTACAATTTCAACAAATCAAGATGTCAGAAAAAAGTGGAGGAACCAACTTCAATACACTTACAGCTACCTCACAAGCATCATTTCGTAGTACTCCCATTTGCTCCCCCTCTAGTTCTCCCAACTGGAGCCCTAGGAACTCCTCTTACGTAGCTTCGATGTACACTTCAGCTCACAACTACTAGAATCACCTGAAACATTAACCCAAAACTGGAAAATACTAACACACCAAAATCGGTCATAACATACTCAGATAATAACGGCTAAGACGCACTGTGCTCATGGCAAACCATCAAGAGCAAGAGAACAACTAAACACACTAGACAAGAAGAGACTGCAGCTATCCATCAAAAGCTAAAAAACTTTAATCCAGTAAAAATTGAGTCATAAACACAGAAAACAGATTCTCGAAGACGAAAACACAGAACTCAAATCACCTCCGATATTCATTCAAAACGTGACCAAATATACAAACATGCTTGACTGCATCAACATATCTCAGCGAGAACGAATTAATATGAAAAACTTTAGCACAATAAGATGTTAAAGTAAACATAAAAATTTCAAACGCGTACTGGAAACTAAGCGGCTTACTAAGGCTAAATAAAATAGCATTTCACACTTATCAGCCAAGAGAGACAAAAGAATACACAGTCGTATAGTAAAAAACCTGTACCCGGTCATTCCCACAGAAGATATTACAGAGACTCTAAGAGAAAAAGCTTTCATTATAAGAAATGTATTCAACATTGAAGACGGATGTATGTTATTTGTTTTATTTCAAGCCACCGTTATGGTTCACTTTCCGAATAGGTGTATAATAAAGTGCCCGCCATTTTACTTTTTAATCTTGTAACATATGGATTATTTTACATGATTGTAAAGAAAATTTGATACACTTTTCAAATTTGTAAAAAAATTATTATGTTCTATTTGAAATTTCAAAGTTGATATTAATTACTAATAAACCGGAATGATATCACGAACGTACATCCGTCATCAACTAGCTTACATGTTCCCGTATTAATCATGTTATATGACAGAAATTGCTAAGTTGAAAAATAAGCGAGATATTAGCTTTTTCTATTAAAATATAACACTCTGTATATATATATATATATATATATATATATATATATATATATATATATATATATATATATATATATATATATAAAGTTTATTTTTTTATTTGTCTATTCCTTTTTACAAATTTTCTATTAAAGATAAATTATAATTACTTTATTAAACACATGATTCCTTTTTAACAACACTCGTTTTTGTTAACCTTCAAAAGTTTTCTTCCGTGTAAGACGGTTACTACTTTACCCGCTGAGCGCGGCCAAATTCAAATTAAAGAAATACTAGTTTTACGAAATCATTTGCACTCTGTGTTTTAGATGTTAAAATGTACGCGTATCTTGTGAAGTGATCTACTAGAAGGTGTAAATTTTTTTCGTGGACCTCGAACCTCCAAATCCTCCGATTGTGTCTATCGAGACTATTCCGAAAGGCTTTGTGGCTGGCCCTAAGTGAGACATAAAACCAAACTTGTCTTGTCCCCTTGATTTATTTTTTATACATATCTCACAGCTTCTACAAACTTTTATAATGTTTTTTGTCAAATTTTTCGCTGTGTATAATGAACCAAGCTTTTTTGCATTTGTTTAATACCAATATGGCACAGGTTTTCGTGTACATTTTTTATGAGTTTAACGCTAAATTCTTCCGAGAAAATATTTTTTTCTTTTTTTCTAACCTTCCTAAAGTATACATTGTCTTTCTTTATTAACTTGTTTTCTTTTCCTTCCACCTCTTTATTTTTGTCTTGATCTGTCAGAATCTCATTCAATGTTATTAAGTTTACAATTTTTAATTGTTCTTCTTTATTTTCATCTGACTTCAATATTGGGTTTCTGCTTAGACAATCTGCTTCTAAATTTTTGTTTCCTGGGGTATATTTGATTTGAAAATCATATTGTGACAGATAATATGTCAAATCTCCTAGCTCTTCATCGGTCCTAGATTTGATGTTCATCTTCTCCAATGGTTTGTGATCTGAATATACAGTAAATGATTTACCTATGAGGCAGTATTGCCAGTATCTTACTGCTTCTTTGATAGCTAAGCATTCCAAATATATTGCTTTTTTTTCTTCTGGACCTCATTTAGTTTTTTCGAAAAGTATGCCACTGGGTTTTCTCTTCCATTAGGTTGTGTCTGTTTCAAAATGGCTCCGACCCCTTCCAAAGATGCATCTGTGTAGATGTTGATTTCTAAATCTTGATCAAAAATTTCTAGAACTGGTTGTGAGCACAGCAGATTTTTTATAATCTCAAATGCTTTTTGACATACTACAGACCAGATAAATCTTTGATTTTTTCTTAGTAAATTATGCAGTGGATCTAGGATTATTGCACTCTTCGGTATGTACTCATGGTAAAAGTTTACCTTTCCCAAAAATTGCCTTATATTTTTCCGAGTTTTTGGAACAGGAAATTTTTGTATTGAAATTAAATTATCTTTTATTAGCCTGATAGAATTATTCTGTTTTATATGACCAAGATATTTTACAGAGTCTGCTGCAAATGTGCATTATGTAAATTTTAGTCGGAAACCTTCCTTTTTTATTGCTTCTAACAACTGTGTTAAATGACTAATGTGTTCAGAAAAAGATTTAGAAAATATAAGAATATCATCTATATAATTAACCGCAAAATCTGTAAGTTTGTACTTCCTCAATATGTTACTTAGTATTCTTTGAAAAATTGCTGGTGAGGTTTTTAGTCCAAAAGGTAGGCAAGTCCATTGGAAGTGTCCCTCCTGTGTTACGAATGCAGTTTTTTTCTATTTTCAATTCGCAGAGGAACTGACCAGAATGCCGAGTTTATATCCAATGTCGAGAAAAAAAAATGCAATTTCTTGTCCTTATCATTATGCCCTCAATCAGTGGAAATGGTTGTGCTTGAGGTACTACTATTTTATTCAAGTCTCTGAAATCTATACATAGTCTGGATTTTTTGTTTTCTTCTTTTTTAAATGCCAGTAGGATTCTTCGATGAGTTCTTTTTTTAATAATTTTGATATTTGGTTCTTCTATCTCCTTTTTATCCTCTACGGTGCACCTGTAAGGTATTTTACTGCAATATTTGTCGAGTAATAAGTCGATACGTGCCTCATATTCTCTTACTGTACCGATGTCATATTTGTCCTTTGCAAAGACTGACTTATATTCGTCAATTAGTTTATTTATTTCAGACTTTTGATTGTTAGTTAAATGATCTATTTGTATTAGAATTTTTTTTTCCTCTATATGCTCATTAAAATTTATTGTATATTTTTCTTCTAGATGATTTTCATTCTGCGGATTCAAACTCTTTTTTTGAGTTATTTCTAAATCCTCGCTCTGAATTAGTTTGAATTTTTCTATCATATCTAATCCCATCAAAAAATCATATTTGAATTTTTCTTCATCTATGATGTAAACATCAACTTTTTCCTCTATTTCAAAAATTTTAATTTTTATAGTTGTCAAACCACTTGTCTTTTTAACACCATTAATCGTTATTAAATTTGCTTTATTGAAACTATCAGTTTTTCCATCTTTTATTTTCAATAATTTAGAATTTATTAAAGAAACATTTGACCCCGAGTCATATATCCCAAATATTTCCAATTTATTTTCTAATAGCAGTTTGACTTTGATTAATGGTGTAACTATTAGTTTTTTGATTTGTGTCATTTAATTCGGCTTCAATTACTGAATTGTTGACATGCTTTATGTAGTTTTTTCTTTCTTGATCATCTTCTTTTCTTTTGAACCAACATACTGATTCAGCGTGATAACGAGTGCCTTTATTTAGTTTTTCACAAATTTTGCATTGCTCTTGTTTACTATTCGTATTTACAATTTTAATTTTTCCAAAAAAACTTTTTATTTACCATATGGTCATATTTGCTGATTTCATTAAACAAATCCACTGTATCTTTCAATACCTCTCTACAATTTTATTAAGTATAAACTCTGGTAAACCAGCTGCAATAAGATCTACCAAGGTGCCTGAATCGATTGATCTTCTCAAATCCAATAAAAGTTTTTCCTTTCTCATTGCATAGTCCAACAACGAACCATTTTTATATTTGTATAATAATGCATAAGTGACTGGGTTCCAACCTTTATTTGCAAATGTTTCACAAAATTTGTTTTTCCAAATTATCCATTCCGAATCTCTTGTTAGTTTTATAATCATAGAGCTGTACCAATCTGCGCAAGATTTATCCATGAACAGCCTGAGAATTTAAATTTTTTTCTCATCTTCTATTACATCAAAGCGTGTACATTCTTTTTCAAAAATATCCATCCATTGATTTGCATTATTATTTGTGCTTGTGAATTTTTCAATTACAAATTTCTCTGATATTTTCTTCAAGTTTTGATCTCTCGTTACCTGTGTATTTTCCACTAATTTTTCTAGGAGTTTTAAAGTATTTAAATTTAAAGCATTTAAAGTATTTTTTTTCTTCTAAATTACTTGTAGTAGCAGGGCTATCTGAAATTTCTTCTAAACTCTGGTCTCCAAACAACATATTACCATAATTATCCATGTAAGCTGTCTGTATTTCCTCAGTCAATCCTATCCAAACTTTTCTAAATTGGTGTCTTTTTTTCAAGCTGTTTTTCACCAAATTATAGACAGTTGTTTTCATCACCTCTTTGTGGTAACCTATTTGCTGTAATTCTTCTGGTATTGCAAAAGTTTGATTATTCTCAGTGGTAATTGAGGTTATGACCATCATATTTTATTTTCCATCACCTGATGATTTAATCATAAATTCAAATTGTAATTTTTTCATTTTTCTGTTAAACAAAATTGTCGTTTTGTAAGATTTTATTTATTTTTGTTGGGAATTGACTAAAATAAATAAACTCTGTTGCGTTGCTCTGAAAACAAAGTTTATTTTTTTATTTGTCTATTCCTTTTTACAAATTTTCTATTAAAGATAAATTATAATTACTTTATTAAACACGTGATTCCTTTTTAACAACACTCGTTTTTGTAAACCTTCAAAAGTTTTCTTCCGTGTAAGACGGTTACTACTTTACCCGCTGAGCGCGGTCAACTTCAAATTAAAGAAATACATTTTCTTTACATCACAAAACGTGATACTACTACTACTACACTAATATCTTTTAGGGCCGTGATTTCACTGCTGGTAACCGCACTTCACGCGAAAAAATATATCACTTACCGAGATCTGCTTAGGCAGAGTGCTACACCCAGTAATGGGTAAAAGGCGTGATGATATATTTATTTTATTTTATATATATATATATATAATATTGCAGGAACTGCAAATAATAACTTTTAATTAGTTTATATTAGTAATTCTTTATATACTTACTTATCTTAAATACCTATAATTTGTAATTTACATCGAAGGTGGAAATGATATAAATTTAAATTCGTCAACCTTATCATCCCTTGGGCAATTTATTTTTATTTAGATTAGTTTAGGTGGTTTTAGTAAATGATTTTAGAATATATTCTAAAAGTATGACAGTTCTACACATATTACCCCTTCCAATAAACTGCATGGCTCAAATCATTTTGAATTTATTTCGCGACTGGTAAAGGAGCCTGTGAGTTTACTCACTTCATGCCAGCTGAATGTCTTTGAAGATGAATTGTGATAGTGACAAAAATAATACAGCTATTGTTAATTTGTATCGGTCTGATCTATGGCATCAATAAACATTAAATATGTAGTCAAATTCATTGCTAAGTTACCCAAGTATACTGTAATAGTAAAGCTTGTTTGTGAAAATGAACAAAAAAGATTTGGCTGGTTTCATAGACGAGGCGAAGCAGCGGCAGTAAATCTGCTACATTTTGTCCTAGTTCAACAAATGATTGTTGTTTTTTAAATATATATCTACCTGTGTGTTTATACCCAAAATTTGTGATGAAATCCCACTCAAGCCAAAAATATATGAACTACTACACTGCGGCTCGAGGAGTCTGGATCCTGTACTTTAATTGGGATTAAGTTCCTGTTGTACAAAGTAGCATAAATAAATAAACTTTCAGACTGATAAATTCGAAGCCGAGACTACAAATTTACGCTCTAATAAACTCAATCACTGCACTTGGTTTTAATAGAAAATAAAAGTAAATACCATTTTGATTAATTTAAATTAGTACCTAATCATATTTCTCCATTAATAAATGATATTATTATTTTAAAAGTATATGTGGTCAATTAATACGCTAGAAATGTACCGATAGACTCATTGGCTGTAGTGAGAGCTCGGTTATAACATGGTTTTATTTAAAACCAAGTTGGAACCAAGCTTACCTCCTATTATTTTTTTCATCAAATGAATTAATCTATGGCTCGTATTTAATTTGTATTTATTTATTTTTAGACTTTAGTGAACAGAAACCATTTATATCTGGTCCAGATGAAGATCTCGTGTTTATTGGCCAGACATTAGAGTTGTGCTGCGCTGCGTACGTGTACCACAACGTCCCTGACGACGCGCTGCACTGGACACGTCCGAATCACTTCATATATAGTGTAAGTTGTGCTATTACAAATAATCTAAATCACTCACTTATCACGTAAGTCCTTAAAATGATTATACAACCGTAGCTTTTGCTTTTCTCGGTAGAAGGCACTGCCTGTTCGACAGAACTTCTCATGTTAATCTACTGATTATATATATATATATATTAGGGTGGGTCGAAAATTTTAGATTTGAGACGGGTAGTGAAAAAATGATAGTTTTTATGATTCTATGTAAGGGAGCGACCGTGGTTTCGATCATGGGTTTACCCCCAGCTCGCACAAATGCTTCAAAAATGGCCATTTTGGTAGTTTTTTCATATTTCACCCAATAGCTCATACTGTACATGTTATATGTGCGACTTTTTGGTCACAAATTACTCATGGGTCTTCAACCTTTAGATAAAGTCCATTGGGACTATATTTTGATGGTAAACCGGTAGAGTTATTGCCCTCTGAAAATATCGATTTTTGGGGGTAAAACTGCGAGATGATTGTTAAAATGATAAATAGGTAATTATTGGATTCTAAACCACTCCATTTACTAATTTAGACTCTAAACTGCACCGCAAGCGCATGAAGTTGGTTTTCGACCGAAGAAAAACTTTGTTTTCGACATTCATTTTCGATTTTTTACCTCAAATTGGCGAAAAAACACGAGACTCTTATTAAAGTGATTAATAGGTGATGATTCGCTTCTAATCCACTCATTGTATACGTTTAGAATCTAAACTGCACTGCAAGCTTATGTAGTTCACTTTCGACCGAAAGACAATTTTGTTTTTGACGTTTAGTTTCGACTTTTTGGCTGAAATTGACAAAAAATGTTTCGCTAATTTGAGGTAAAAAATCGAAAATTAATGTCAAAAACAAAGTTTTTCTTCGGTCGAAAACCAACTTCATGCGCTTGCGGTGCAGTTTAGAGTCTAAATTAGTAAATTAAGTGGTTTAGAATCTAATTATTACCTATTTATCATTTTAACAAGCATCTCGCAGTTTTACCCCCAAAAATCGATATTTTCAGAGGGCAATAACTCTACCGGTTTACCATCAAAATATAGTCCCAATGGACTTGATCTAAAGGTTGAAGACCCATGAGTAATTTGTGACCAAAAAGTCGCACATATAACATGTACAGTATGAGCTATTGGGTGAAATATGAAAAAAGTACCAAAATGGCCATTTTTGAGGCATTTGTGCGAGCTGGGGGTAAACCCATGATCGAAACCACGGTCGCTCCCTTACATAGAATCATAAAAACTATCATTTTTTCACTACCCGTCTCAAATCTGAAATTTTCGACCCACCCTAAGATATATATATATATATATATATATATATATATATATATATCATCACGCCTTTTACCCATTACTGGGTGTGGCACTCTGCCTAAGCAGATCTCGGTAAGTGATATATTTTTCGCGTGAAGTGCGGTTACCAGCCGTCAAATCACTGCCCCGAAAGATATATATATATATATATATATATATATATATATATATATATATATATATATATATATATATATATATATATACATATATACAGGGTGTAACAGCGAAACCGAACACCGCCTATATTTTCTTTATTATTATAGTTACAAAAAATATTATAAAGCAAAGTTGTAGAAGACTAAGGGGCACATCTGCTTAAAGAATAAAATAATTTTTTAAACCAGTGATTCTCAAGTTACAACACAAAGTTGTATTTTTTCAAATGGGATTATCCATATTTTGTAAGCCTATTCGATAGAATATTTTTTCTGAATTCAACCATATAATCATTTTATATCCTTACATAACAAAAAGATTGAGAAAATTCAATTTATATATATATATATATATATATATATATATATATATATATATATATATATATATATATATATATATATATATATATATATATATATATATATATATATATATATATATATATATATATAGGGTTAACTTTTTTATTATGAGTAATAGAAAAAAATGGTTCATATGAAAGTTTTATTATTTTAAATATACTATTTGATGGCAGATGTAGATATTTTTTATAAAGTCAGGTTTACAAGATACGACTATCAACTTTTATTTTTTAAATAGCAACCTATAATTATTTTACTAAAATAAAAACCGCCATTTTTTTCTCTTTTCAACGGTGTATTAGTTTTTATTAATGTATCTGAAAAAATTCGAGAAAAATAAGAAAATTGAGAAATACTAGAAATAATTTTTATACAAATATTATAGGTGGCTATGTGAAAATAATTTGTTTTAAGTTGTTTTTGTTACTGAATTTGTTGCTTTAGTTTGTTAAGTTGTATAACACTGTTACATTTTGTTTATTTTCACATAGCCACCTATAATATTTGTATAAAAATTATTTCTAGTATTTCTCAATTTTCTTATTTTTCTCGAATTTTTTCAGATACATTAATAAAAACTAATACACCGTTGAAAAGAGAAAAAAATGGCGGTTTTTATTTTAGTAAAATAATTATAGGTTGCTATTTAAAAAATAAAAGTTGATAGTCGTATCTTGTAAACCTGACTTTATAAAAATTATCTACATCTGCCATCAAATAGTATATTTAAAATAATAAAACTTTCATATGAACCATTTTTTTCTATTACTCCTAATAAAAAAGTTAAAGGGGGAGGCGTCTTCCCAGACTCACCCTGTATATATATATATATATATATATATATATATATATATATATATATATATATATATATATATATATAATAATAATAATAATATATCATCACGCCTTTTACCCATCACTGGGTGTGGCACTCTGACTACGCAGATCTCGGTAAGTGATATATTTTTTCGCGTGAAATGCGGTTACCAACCGTCAAATCACGGCCTCCAAAGATATTAGTGGTGGAGGAGCCACAGGGGTAGATTTTTTAAATTGGTGAAAATTGTTTGTCGGCTGTGGGGATCGAACCAGGGTTCTCAAGATCCACAGGCCGACTCGATACCACTGAGCCACCTACCCCATTATATATATATATATATATGTGTTAAACCATCATTATTATATATATATATATATAATAATAATGGTTTAACACTCCCAGTGGAGTTGCACCGCTTCAATCGAAGCTTTCTAGATCCTTTTTTGGAGGGGATCACTCTCCATTTCTGTCTTAAATGTTCTTGGCTATGTTGTTCCATTGTGTCCTGTCTTCTGTCCTTCTTCTCCAATATCCAATACCTGCTTCCTTCAAATCATCTTCTACCTCTTGTAACCACGTTGATCTTGGTCTTCCTCTTCTTCTTTTACCGCTGGGGGACCACATTAATATTTCCTTAATTGGGTCTTGCTCATTAGCCCTCCAGACATGCCCTAGCTATGTTATTCTTTGCTGCTTTATTTTCTTTACTACATCTACTCCTGGTTTGTCCTCACCCTGTATTCTGCCTCTGTTACCTTTATTGGCCCTAGTATTTTTCTTATTATCTTTCTTTCAGCTATTCTCAGTTTCTCTTCATCTTTCTTTGTCATTGACATTGTTTCGGCAGCGTATAATGTTATTGGCCTTATTATGGTTTGTTGTCTTTGTTATAAATTTACTTCCTAGTAGCTTTTTGTTTGCATAGAAGGCTTTGTTTGTTGCTATTATTTGTTCTCTTATTTCCATCTCTCTCTCGCCTTTGTTTGCCAGCATTACTCCTAGATATTTAAACTTATCCACCTGTTCGTAGCTTTCATCATTTATTTTAATTGTTTTCATCTGTACTTATATATATATATATATATATATATATATATATATATATATATATATATATATATATATATATCATCACGCCTTTTACCCATTACTGGGTGTGGCACTCTGCCTAAGCAGATCTCGGTAAGTGATATATTTTTCGCGTGAAGTGCGGTTACCAGCCGTCAAATCACTGCCCCGAAAGATATTAGTTGTGGGGGAGCCACAGGGATAGATTTATTTATTTATTTATATATATATATATATATATATATATATATATATATATATATAAAACAGACAGTAAAATATGTATTTTATGGATATGAAATTTATATCATCTATTTTACTGGTGGCTCGTGTTTAAATTTACAGAGATGTAAGATCATATTTTAATAAATATACAATAATTATAACATAATTTATTTTTGAATGTGCCGTATATACGTACATATACAAACGTAACAAACAATATAGACAAATCAATATTCTTGATTTCGCATAAATTATTCGAACAAAATTGACATTATGGTGCGAATGACAGTTGGACATTGTTCGAGTGTTTCTTTTACGGAAAAGTATTTCATCCTTGTCTTATTTACTTGCATTTGTGTATATATTTTCTGAAAACAATCATATTTTAATTTAAAGAAAGTAATTGAAGAAATAAAACAAATCAAACTTGAAGGAGGAAAAATATTAATGAATAGACTAATATTACATGATGCGAAGGAAGCAGATGAAGGCCACTACTTCTGCCATTTGACGTCCCACAACGCCACAGCGAACAAGTTCATCAGTGTTTATGGTAATGTTGACCATCGGCACACATTTTCCATTTGGGATGTGGGTGCTCGACTTAATACGTATTTAGAGTGTAGTTGCACACAGTGCCGTTTTAAGGTTCTGAAGGGCCTGGGGCCTGGGTTGATCGGGGGCCCCCCACAGATACATGATTGAAAATGTCCAGTATTTATTTAAAGTTTATTGCAGCAAATTATTTAAATTAATATTTTATAAATCAGTACCAAATACATGTATTATGGCAGTAACTTGATTGACTCATAAAAAGACAGTCGTATATTTTACATAGCCACTTTTCGTGCTTTAGATTTTGCGAAATCTCTAATTATCTTTTCAAAACAAGGTGGATAACATCTTGTGTCAAGATTTTACATTTTCACAAAACGAACTTTTTTAGAATGAGAAAAAAAATTCCTTAGAAAAGAAAACAAAATTATAAAATTATTTGGAACACAATTATTTTTAAATGATATGAACAGTTTAAAAATTTTTATAGAAAAATATCATATAATAAAATAAAAAAATTAATTGAATCTTTACTCCGGGGCCCTCTAAGAAGTGGCGGCCCGGGGCCGTGGCCCCTCGGGCCCGTGCCTAAATCCGGCACTGGTTACACAGTTAATAAGTGTTCCACTTTTCATTTAAGAATTCCTGTTGATATATAATTTTTTTCTAAATCCGAACTGAACCAGTTCCTAATTTTATTTTAATCATTGTACCCGAACCCATTTTTTGCAGTTTCCAATCCCTAAAAATAACTGTCATGAATCATTCTTATAATTCCCATGTTTCTCGAAATAAAATTTTAACACGGATAGTTTTTGTAATGAAGGTGTAACTTTAATGAAAAGAAATAATATACTAATTTGAGACTTATCTTGCGAGCTTTTCTGCGACAACATGAAATCACTTAAATAAATCAAATTCTTATCACAATGATACTCCAGTCGCAACTAAGAGTGGGTGAGACACTGCGCTGGGATGAGTCTAACGAGCGCGCATTCAATTTACTATTGGGCCCGGTTTAAGGTTCTGCAGGAGAAAATAATTTTTACGGATATCTACTACATGAAATTTCGAGTTTTATCAAAATAATACGGGATAATTTATCGTTAAATAATCGTAATTTCGTGTAGTAGAAATACGTAGAAATTATTTTCACTAAGATAGGTTACATAGTTTCCCTTATTTTTGCTATGAAACACTCTACATCAACATGTATGCAAGACGAAAGTAGAAATATTTCAATAAACTTTATTCAATTAAACAATCCATATAGAACATCGGATGTCGTACATGGATGACTAGTTAATTATTTACTGAAAATAGTAATGGTAATAAAACAACTTGATAATGCATCACATGTGCCGCTAGAATGTGTCAACGTGCTTTAAATCCTTAACTGTCGTGTTCTGTAGAACTGTTTTTTCATACGTAACTGTCTTAATGCATAATTAACATAAACAAATTAAGATGATTAATTAAAATAATTGATAATTCAAGGTATTCACAAGGTGTTAACATTAAACATATCGTTAAACAATTTAATGAATCTTTCAAACAAAACTTTCTTGTTAATATTAATGAAACTTATTTTGTATTATATAAAATTTTTAAGTCAAAACTTTAAATTATTATAATAAACTAAGATACCATTAAGTTTAAAAATAAAGTTTATTTTCTCTAAAATGTTAGGCTTTTCGAATATTTTATTTTTTAAAGTACAAAATATTTTTCTGAAGTCTGTAGCATTCAAACAGTTGATTTGAATTATCTTTGTATTTAATTCATTTCATAATTATTCAAAATTTAAGTAGATATTACAACAGTGAAGATAAGAAAAAGTTATTTTCACATTCCTAAATATTTTAATAATAATAATAATAATAATCTCTTTATTACTTAACAGGTTCGAACGCTAAACAAGTAAATGTAACAAAGTCACAGAGAATGAAACATAAAACAAAATAAACAAATATACATATCATTAAGAAAAAATATCAAACATAGCACAATTGTTATTATATAAGGTACACAAAACAAAAATAGGTGATTTACTAACGCTATTTTGACAGTTGAGTGTTGGACTGGCTCGGGAAATATAAGCGCACGCTGAAGTTTTTTATTTAAAAAAATAAATCAGCTGCAGAATTATGAATGAAATTTCATTTAAAATAAATATTATTCTTAATTAGTTGTTGATGGAGGGAATTTAATTTCAAACAAAAACTGTAGATACCAAACTAGAGAATTGAAATATATTTCATCTGCCCAATTTTAATATAAACTTACATTTTTTGAAAATAAATTGTATAGTCCAAAGTATAAAAGATCCATTTTTATCTTTTTCGGCCGTGAAAAGCTTGATTGATATAATTAAAATTTCGATTGAAATCAAGTAAACCATTTTTCATTTTCAAAACTACAGCCCGTGTTCTCATCTCTAACAAAATAGTTTACTTCGTTCACTATTTAAAGTACTTGGTGCAATTTTATCAAATATCGCTACTTTAACACTTCATATACTCACTTACACTTTGCCAACAATAATAAATATAAACCGTATATCTAAAAAGGTTTTGGTGTCGCTTAGGGCCAATCAAAAGAAAAATTTTATAATAAGTACAGATGATGTTATAACATTTATAAATCTAGATTTTTCTTTTACTAGTAGTAATTTTTAAGTAAATACTTTACATTTTTGGTATAAATTTGCCATTTATTGATATGATTCGTGAATCTGTTTGTATTTGACTATATTATTCGTGTCTGGCTGACAATTTTACATTTCGATGCGGCATTCATGTTTATTTCTGGCGCTAAAATATGATTTATCTTTAAATGTGAGTTTTGAAATGGGTTAGTGGGCCGCGATTACAATAGTTTGAAAATGCTGCCTTTGTACACTACGTACCGTTGTCATACTATCGGCAAAGATCAACCGAGACCGCATATAACACTTTCAGTTGAGTCTGCTTGATAAAAAAGAAACAAGTAACAGGTTTCTCAAATATTTTGTCAATAAATAGTTTAAAACAATTTTTATGTAATATTTTCAAAATTTATTTCAGTTAATTCAGCTTATAATGTTATTTTACTGAGTCATAATATATTTCTTAATTAATATGGTATAGAATTAATGAACTTGACTTTTGTTATAAATAATTAGTGTTCAGTTTTGTTTTAAGTTGGTATGATTGTGAAAATCTGCAAAATGTATATAAGTATAGTAAATAAGTTTTAAGCTCGCTTAATTCTGGATGTTTAACGTTCATACGATTTGAAAATTGTTACAGAAACATGGTTTGGCTAAACTTGTGTCATATTTATAAATGAAAGTTCCAAACGGACTAGTTACGTTATTATTAGAATTTTAAATTCGTCATACATCTTTTGTTATTATTACAAATATACATATAGAGAATTTTATAAAATGAAGAGTTTTAAGTTGTTGCGGTACTGAGTACCCGGGCAGCAACTAAACTAATTTTTATGCTTATTTTTATTTCTAAAGCTTTTCTAAAATTTATATTTGATTTTGTATTATTTATGACATTTGGAAAATGGATAAATATCAGTCATATAAATAAATTGCATTTTTATTATAAGTATCAGCATAAACTAAATGCATTAGACTCTTTATTTCAATCATTTAAGTAGGCTCAAGAAACAGTTAGTAATTTAGTTGTCATTGCAAGATTTCTTGAATAAACATGATTGTTATGGATAATTTCACAAGAAACTAATAGGTTTCAATTCTACTAATTTATGGTAAATGCAGAAAAAATGCAGTGATTTCCTAATCGAAAGCATCCATCTAGACAGTATTTAAAAAATTAATAAACAAATTTAGATTGGAATTAAAACATGAAAGATATGTAGGTAATTATTAGTGAAGACGTAGTTTTGGCACATTTTATTCTAAATCCAATCCAATCAACAAGACAAATTTGTAAAGAAACAGAAATAGTAAGGCAATCTGTGTGGCGAATTTTTAAAAAAATTTAAATTTTGATGTGGATCCTGGAAGAAGATTGGATTATTGTAATTGGTTCTTGCAACAAGATATTAGAAATCATAATTTTTATATATTATTTCTTTCTTCTTCTATAGTTCTGCTATCCAAGATGGATATACGCTTCCTTTACTGCTTTCCTCCATTCTATTCTATTTTTTGCTACATCTCTCCAATTTGGAATCCTTAGCTGTTTTACATCTTTCTCCACTTCTTCTTTCCACCTACTTCTTGGTCTTCCTCTTGGTCTTGTTAACCTGGGTTTGGCGTTATATATTCTCTTTACGTTTCTTGTTTCTTCCATGCATGTGACATGTCCCAGCCACCTCAGCCGTTGCGTTTTAATGTAAGTGACAATGTCCTTGTCGTTGAAAAGTTTTGTTATCTCGAAGTTCATTCTCGTTCTCCACTAGCCGTTCTCATTTACTGCTCCAAAGATTCTGCGAAGAATCTTACGCTCGAATATTTTTAGGGCGTTTTCGTCTACTTTAGAGATAGTCCATGTTTCTGCACCGTATGTTACCACTGGTCTAATAATTGTTTTATATACATTATGTTTGACTGTTCTACTGGTGTTTCTTGATTTAATTATGTTTATGAGGCTATAGTAGCACTTGTTTCCTAGTATGATGCGCCTCTTGATTTCTTCACTAATTTTGTTTTTGCTGTTCTCGCCATGATCATTATTTTGGTTTTGTTTTCATTAACGCTGAGGCCGAATTCTTTTGACGCTATGTCGATTCTCCTAAAGGTTTCTTCCATTTCTTGTAGGTTCTTGCATATTATAACTATATCGTCCGCATACGCTAGAACAATATGTGCTTTCTGGAATAATGTTCCTTTTGTGTTTGCTTGGGATTGTCTTAATGCCACTTCCAGTGTTATATTGAATAGTAGTGGTGCCAGCGCGTCTCCTTGCTTTAGCCCAGTATTAGTGCGGAAGTGTTCTGATGTATCGCCTTGTACTCTTACGATAACTTCTTGGTCTTCTGTGCAGATCTTGGCTAGTTTTATTAATTTTGTTGGGTATCCGAGTGTTTCCATCGCCTCCCACAGTTTGGATCTATTCATCGAGTCATATGCAGTTTTGAAGTCCACAAACATACAGTATATATTCAAGTCGTGTTCCCAGCTTTTCTCCATTTTTTGCCGTAAATAGAACATGTTGTCGGTTGTGGATCTTTCTTGTCTAAAGCCTGCTTGGTAATCCCCTATCAGCTCTTCTGTTATATTTCTCAGTTCTTATCTGCCGTATTAAGTAGGAATATACCTCGATAGTTTTCGCATCTTGATGCGTCCCCTTTTTTATGTACGGGTTGTATGATGGTGTGTTTCCATTCTTGTGGCATGGTTTCGTTTGCCCATGAATACTTGATGATTTTATGTAGGCTTGTGGTGAGTTCCTCAATTGGGAGTTTCAGGAGTTCGGGCGCGATGGTGTCGTTTCCTGCTGCTCTATTTGAGTTGAGAGCTTTAATTGCGTCTCTTACCTCTTCTTCCATGGGGAGCGTTTGGGTTTGCTGCGATTCCGTGGTCTATTGTGGTGTATGGTCTTTTTCATCTTCATTTTGAAATGTTCTTCCCATCTATTGACTATTGCTGGTTTATCATTAATTATAGTTCCGTCTACTTCTCTTATCATTGTACTTTGTGACTTCATTGCTCTCCTGGAGTTATAAACTAGTCTGTAGAAATCTCGCACCTGTTTTCTGTTATACTGCGTCTCTATTTGTATCAGTTCTTCCGTTTGATGTTGTCTTTTCTTTTTCCTCATCAATTTGAAGGCTTCTTTCCTTCTGTTTTTGTATTCTTCGTTTGTGGCCCTTGTGTTTCTTTGTATGGCTTTTGCTCTGGCTTCATTTTTCTTTTTTATTGCTGCTCTGCAGTCTTCATCAAACCAGTTCTTTATGTTCATTTTTCCTTGTAGACCAAAATGTGTTTCGGCGCACTCCCTTAAGGTTTCCTCTATTGTCTTCCAAGCCAGTGATGCTGTCTATCTCTGGTAGTCTTTGAGTAAATTTGACGTCTATATCACTGATGATGTTTTCTTTCGTGACATCATCTTTTAGTTTATCGATGTTGTATCTTTTAATTGGTTTTCTGGTTTGATGACTACCGTGTGTTATTCGCTGTCCTGTTTTTATCTTCACCAAATAGTGATCCGAGTCGATATTGGCCCCTCGGTATGTTCTTATATCGAGAATACTTGATGCGTGTATGCTTCCGAACATGGTCTATTTGGTTTTCTGTTTGACCATCAGGTGATCTCCATGTCCCTAGATGTATTTTTTTGTGTGGGAATTGTGTACTTCTTATGACCATGTTTCTTGAGATCGCGATTTTATTAGCTTGACTCCGTTTTCATTCGATACCTCATGTTTGCTGTGCATTCCTATTGTGGGATAATATATGTTTTCTTTGCCAATTTTGGCGTTGAAGTCGCCGGCAATAATAACCATATCATACCGGGGTGCTTTATCTAGTGCTCTTTCTAGTTTGGAGTAGAATTCTTCTTTATCTTCCTCTCCCTTGTCTTCTGTAGGTGCATGCGCGTTTATTAAATAAATATTTTGTAATTTACCTTTGACTCTTATTGCGCACATACGCTCATTGATAAGTTGGTAATCTAGTATAAGCTTTTGGGTTTTTTTGCTTGCTATAAATCCCGTTCCAAACTGTCCTTGTTTCGCTTTGGTGTGGTAGAAGGTGCCATCTCTTTGTTGTAGTACCCCGCTATCTGGCCATCTAGTTTCTTGTATAGCTAGTATATCGATACTATATTTGATCATTTCTTCCTTCAGTTCTGACATTCCAGGTGCCTATGTTTATATTTATGTTGTTTGACCGTGTCCGTAGCTTATATCGTTTCCTATTGTTCCGTCCATTCCGAGGCCTATGTAAAGGTTCCTGAATCGGCTGGTTTTTCCATGTTAAGGTGATTAGCCTTAAGCATAACCCCCATCCTGGAGAGCCAGGTAATTATTATTTCTTTACGAAACAATATTTACAAATAACGGCATGTTCAATAGAAATAAATTAGGCAATTGAGAATCCAAAAATATTTCGGCAAGGAAATATGAAAGACAAAAATTTATTTCATTGTTGGTTGGATGTTCTAGGAACCAGAATAAGTGGATCAATATTCTTTATTGGATTACTAACGAGTGAACGTTATTTGCAATTTGTGGAAAACAAAGTAGACACAATTTTAGCATCAATTCCTTTAAATCTAAATAAATGATTATATTTGAACAAGATGGCACATCGCCGCATAATGTATGACCTGTTGCTAATTATTTTAAATAATAATTATGTAAAAACTCCACCAAACTAATGAACAGAGTAAATCAAGCCATTCGTAGCATTACACCGTATGCGAGGAACAATTAAAAAATTAAACTTTGTATTGAAGAAAATGCCGGACATTTTGAAAATTTAACTTGTTTACTTAGATATTTGCATAAAGAGTCGAGTGAATTACATTTGTTACTTTTGCGATTATTTATAATGAAAAATATTCTAATAATACATAGTTGAATTCAGAATGTCATGTAACACATACATTTTTGAAAATATACTGGGTGTTCCATAAGAAAATAGGGTTCATTTTTAGTTATACCGGAAATAAAATATTCTTACTTTTTATGTAGTTTGATGCGCTATTTGATGTAGTTTCTAAATCTAGGATAAACGTATATTGAATGTAATTGCTTTCAAAATTACTTTTTGGAGTGAGCCTGTTTTGGGACACCTGGTACATTATACAAGCAATTTTCTGATCGACATTTATATTAGACGGGCCGCTAGATACGGCCGGGTAAGAATAAAACGCTGATTAGGTACCGCTGACCGCTGAAACGCTTACCGACGTTAAAGAACAATGAAACCCGCTGGCCATTTGATATTTATAACATCATTTATAGGCCAAATATATGTTTTATCAATTGAAAAACTCTGGCCACAAGTGTTCAGTTGCTATTTTCTTGCGTAAAATGTCCCAAATTATTTCAGAGAAAGGGTATTTAAATAAATATTGTAGAGTTAACAATCAGATTTCTGATCTGTTAGCTGTCATATACGGTTAAATTTATGAAATATGTATTTTATGTAAATATTTCATACATTCATATTTTGATTAGCAACCCAAACTTAAATAATTTTCATGTCGAAATATGTTGTAACTTTAGAATATTTAATAGCTGCTCTGCAATAACAGGTCAAGTGTTCAATAGTAAATAAATATCTGTTACATCTCAAGAATAATACAACGGCATAAACGTAGGTACAGATAAAACTACAGGTTAAAAAGTATAAGCTACAGGGCGGATTCACTAATTACTTTCAATGTTACTTACTTGGCGCTGTTATATATTAGTAGGCAGTATTCATGTATCCTTTCACCACCAGCTAAGAAAGAGAAATCTGCTAAATTCGAGGATTTAACACATGTCTCAGCTACATTTTTGACGTCTGTACATTCGTAACTTTTTATAATTTTTCTTTTGTACTTATAAACTATTTAAATTTTTCCTTGCCTATTCTATTTGTTTATTAATAATTATTTTCTCAAACTAAACTTTTAATTATTTAATTATTTTAGTGTTTTGTTATATGAATATTTCAAACTTTACAGAATAATATTAGTTCTAGTTTTATTTATTTGTTTTTGTCAATAAAACTACTTACTTCAAGTAGTTTATAATGTTTACAATTTATGCGATACTGCAGTTTGTATTTTCAGTTAGTGGATTCAGCGTCGAGAAATGATAACCGGACAATACTTGGCTATTTCCTAGCACGAACAATAAAATACAACTCTGTAAGAAATAGAGTGCGTGTATTATATTCCAAAGGAGATACAAATACAAATATACAACACTCGATTTCAGTTCTTACTTCTTTATACAACGTAACAAGATTCGTGAATCGATTATCCAAATCAAAATTTTGACCCTATCGGGATCCGAGCACGATTCTACTAATTGGCTATTTTAGCTCATTAAAATTACTACTATGGCTTTTCCTCCACTAACACCTTTAAAAGACATGGTTTGAAGGCTGGTAACCGCACTTCACGTATATAAATATATCACTTACAGAGATCTCAGAGTATACACTTAGTAATGTGTAAAAGGCGTGATGATATATTTATTTTTATTTTATCTGTCAAACTTCAAACAATAGTTATTTACGTAACCAGATATGAAAAGGTTATGAGAAGAGCGAAGCGAGTTTTGCAAATTCCCCTAAAATAATTTTTAAAATACATAACATTCTATATCTATGACAGTTCAGTATATTTCAAAATCAATTTACCAAAGCGTTGCCGTGAAAATAAATGAATAACATTTTTTAAATTTAAAGCTTATGTTATCATTGAAAATGAGTGCTGAATCCAAGACAGACCATCCTTCTGATAGAATCTGCTAATTTGCCCGTCAACTGTTTAATGCCAGAAAAATTATTAAATGTATATAAATCCTAAAAATTATAATAAATAGTTTTATCCGTTATTTGCAAACATTTTTGAGAAAGTTCGAACATTTATTACCTAACTAGTTATGTAAAGAATCCTTTACATAACTCTCGAATGACAGTTATGAAAATATTGACATTTCATAAAGTCAAAAATTGATGTAAAACAGAACTTTTCATAACGGAATTAGGTAAAATACTTTTTTTTCTCTTATTAATTTTTTGGCCGACATACACGCATGCACACAATACAAAGACGCGAAGATTCTAATTTATCTTTCCACTATTTTTCAAATCAAAATACACATTTCATTACAGCGTGATAAATATTTGAATTAAAAATACATACATCTATTCTGAATAATATTGTATCATTTTAAAATATGTATGCAGAGTGATTGAAAAAAGTCTTTATAAATGGGTAACATTTTTATTTTTACTGCGATTAAATAAAGAACTTTGTTACTGCATTTCTCTGCATGATATTCTAAAAATGGATTTCTAATGTTTATTTTCTGTACATAGGCGACTCGAAAACAAAAAAATTTGGAGAGTCAAGTACCTTTAATTTTAAATATAGTATAGTATAGTATTTATTTGTTTAAGAGAAAAAAAAGGTAATACATCTCTATAACAAAGGATTGGTAAAACAGTATCTAATTTAAGTACAATAAGTGATATGTTACCAGTTCAAGGCGAAGGCGCGTAACTTGAGTGAGTTGGAGACATAGTTGTGGATGTCGAACATTTTCTCCACGATCAGTTCCGCCAGCAGCGTTGTGATGCCCTGGGACGATGTTGAGCAGTACTTTAACAGAAAATTGGTTCTGATGGGGGTGAAAATGGGACAACGGAAAAGGAAATGTTCTAGATCGTTCGGTTCATATCTGTTACATATAGAACATGTTTCGTCGTGCCTAAACTTGTGGCATAAGCTGTCTTGGTATATGTATACTAATTTTGGGTTACATGTGCGTAGAAGGCTACAGATTTTAATAGTTTTGTAGGGAATGTTATAGGATAGGTAGTTTTGGGAAATATGGTAGTTTGTATAATTCGGGTTATATGTCGAGCATTTAATTCTTTCTGTACCGGCGTTGTAAAGCTCTTCGTTATATGCTGTAAGTATATTATTAATTTGGGATTTGAGTGTTATTGGGTTCTGTTCGTTCCACAGCCAGTGGAAATTTGCCTTTGTTAGCAAATCCTCTAGAATGCTGGTCCAAGTGCTATTTTTAATTGTGGTGTTTGTAACTGTTTGTTCGAGTTTGTCATAGCAAATTTTGGTGTATCTAGTGTTCGGCATTAGTAAAATTTTGTACCACCAATTAGTAATTCAACATTAGCCTGCCCCGTCTCACGACGAATTATGTAGCTTGGGGTTGTTAGTTGCCAGGTTTGTAAATGTTTGAAATAATGTAACTGTCCTTTTTCAATACTATTACGTTGATATGGTCCCCAAATTTCTGCTCCATATGTCAGGGTTGGTTATAACAACGAGGTATTAAGTTTTGTAACTGTGTTCCAGCAGTATACTTTTGCCTTTGGCATTGTTTGTTTTGCAGTTCCAGCGATTTTATTTGCGTTTGAGATCATTAGTTGTGTGTTTTCGTTAAATTTCCCAGACGTGGAGAATGTGACTCCCAGATATGTAGACTGATTAGCACATTCTATTACGTTGCCTTGGCAAGTGTACGTAATGTTTCTTTTTGGTGGCCTACCCTTATGAAAGTGTACTATTTTAGTTTTCTCTGCATTTACCTTCAGTTGCTTCTCATTGCAGTACTCGCTTAGTGCTTGAAGTTTCCGATGCACGTCTAATGGGCTGTTTGCAAAGATAACAATATCGTCTGCATATTGTAACGAGAGTATATCTGTATGGTGGTTGATAAAGTACCCGACAAGACTTTTGCTACGTATAAAGATTTCCAGATCGTGTATGTAAAGTGCGAATAGGAGCGGGCTAGTACACTCACCCTGAAGGACTCCTTTATTCACTTGTATATCTTCAGACAAGTTGTTGTTTTTTCCTACTCGCACCGATGCTTCATCATAGATGTTTTAATTTTAAATACTGGAAATAATTTTATTTAGAAAAATACTTAAACCAGTACAGCACTCAAATATGAAATGTATACGAGTGTGATCGGCAATTTGTTAGTAAATAATGCACAATAAGATTATTAAAATAGTTTATTTTTTAAATAAATAATTAAAATAAGAAAAACAACAAATTAAAATCAAGAGTACTATGATTAAATGTCTTGAATACTTTTCCATTCATTTTCTCGATCTTTAAACTGCAATTTGTAACATAAAAGGCGGAATATTACCACACCCTCCACATATTTTTTGCCTGAGTTCTACTTTATCTCTCGCTCTCCTTTAATAGACCTGATTCAAAGTAACCTCACAAACAAAAATTCGTTGGTGTTTAATCTGGTGGGCGGAAAAAACATTATATTCAAATCATTATTTGTTTCCCTCTCTATTTATTTGGTGTAAATAACTGATTATTCATAATTCCTCACCAAACAAATGTGCCTGCATAGAACAGGCGTTTCATGAATAGCCTGGGCATATTGTGTAATAAAATGATTTTACATTATATGCCGGCAGTTCATGAAGTGCCTAGGCTCTTCATGAAAAGACGTATTTCACAATGAGACTACGACATATATACAGTTTATGAGACGGATGTCACCATTTACATTACTGTAATTAGCATCATCTCAAATCAGTGGGTATTGACCATGTGTCGGCGGGTCACGATGGAAGGATAAAATATTCTAAATATTACTTGTTTGGCTTAATTTGATATTATTTACTATATATCAGAGGATATCAACTATGGGTCAGCGGGTTTCAGCGTTCTTTAACGTCGGTCAGCGATCAGCACTAATCAGCGTTTTATTCTTTCCCAGATACAGCAACAAACAAAAATATATAACATATCAAGATCGCGGGATGAATTTAATCAATATGCAATAAAGTTAATACTTGTAAATTATTTTAAACATACAAATTTACAATTTACCTTTAATTACAAAGAAAATAACGTTTAGTATAATGCGGTTAACCGATAAATAAAAATGGTTTTGCTTTCGACTGCGGATTCGAATTGGTTTCAAATTATGGCGTGTTTTAGTTTCAGTTATTTTTTTTTTCGGTTAATGGTTTCGATTCTGGTTTCGGCTAGCAACTCTGGATTTATTGTAAATATAAAAAAATTGAGCATTTTTATCACAATATTTTTAATTATCATTAGCATTATCTACACAATTTATTTAATATAGATTACCTACTTCATTTATTACCACAGTCGATTTTCTTTCATTTGTGAACATAAAATTAGGTAATCTGTAGTGAATAAGGTGTGTCGATGAGATTTATTATTATCATGTGCAATTAGGTAGCATAAATGTTTGCCAGATATCTTTTATTTGCAAAAAAAATCTATTTTTGTCAACATTAATTGTGAAAATGTATTTTCCCTCACTCGCCCTTCAGCTTGCTCTGCAGTTACTTAGTTCGAGTAACAAAGAAACACTTTACGCTCTTAATACATAAATAACTATTTCACGTTCACTGTTGAACAAAGTTGTGATGTTACAAACGTAGACAAGGGCCATTGCAAAACTCTTTCCTCACAAATATTACAATATATTATTCCATGTTAAATCTCCATGTTTCTATTTATTTTGGACAAATAATATACTTATTTACCTCCACAAAATAAAAAAAAATTATAATTACGAGTATTCTTGTATATTTACATTTAATATGAAACTCATCTTAAAAAGAAATGTGGTGCAAAATACAATGTAACTTGGCTTCTAACTGTTACTTTATAAAAGAAGTAGGTATGCATATTTAATAATACACTAAACTGAATATTTGTGAGCATACACTTTCAACTTACATACATTACAAACAAATGGAATTTGTGCGCCTGACTAATCAAGCCTATACCGGTCTGCCGAGTATCGGTCCATGGAGGAGTCGTCCAACACTCAGTAGAAACATTTCTATTTGTAGATCAATTTGATGTAAGAAGACCAGTCATACAGAATTTGACATACGACTACGCATACATTGGACAACCATTAGTTCTACGATGTAAAGTGGCTCTTAACCACAATATTGGCTTCCAAATGTCCTGGATAACACCAAACCATACAGATATTCAAGTAATGGTTCTGCTTATAATAATCATTTTATGATTCCTCTAATGTATTTTATATCGCACAGAACTTGAACATAGAATATATTCGAGATGTCAGGAATACAACTGGTGAAATCATTTTAAAAATTGACAACATAACGAAGGAAGAACAAGGGAATTACTCATGTAATGTATTTTATTCTACAAATAGAGGAAATTATACAACGAAACATATTTTGGTTAAAAGTAATATTCTAGCTTCATGAAATACTAACTAACATTAATAATAAATAATTGTGGCAATTTTAGAAGGAGAGAAGCCCAGAATTGTAACGAGTAGTTTCAAAGAGCAAGAAGAAATCATCGTGGAACTCGAGGACACCATGAACCTGACATGTTCTGCTGCCGGTGATCCGAAACCCGTGATCACCTGGATGAAGGTACACCAACCAGTCCCGATACATTCAATCTCTAACAGAAATAATTACCTTTACAGAATACCACTAAAGTACAAAGACTTGGTCAGCACATTGGCTTCGCAGCTGACAATTCAGAACTCACTATTTACTATGTGCAGCGGTCTGACGCTGGACTCTACACTTGCATAGCAGAAAATCTATTTGGACGAGATTCTCGCGCCGCCAACCTACGTTTGCAGACAGGTACTGTGTAAACTCGCGCGCAATCAAAATATTTGTAGTACTTATAGTAAATGTAATTAAATGGATGACCAAACTATATCTTACTTTTTGTTTTATCATTAGAATACATTCGTTTTCAAAATATTATTTATATCCCGCGAACTAAGTGTGCAAATGTTAGCAGGCATGCATTGACCTTAACCTTGGAAGTGCCGAAACTACTTTTTAAATATTTAATAATTCGGTTTATGCTATCAGTTATCTAATTTCAAGAATATGCATGTTTATTTTCAGTTTCATTCATTCCTTATTATGGAATAGTAATTTTTTTGATTATTCTGATTATTGTCGCACCAGTTTTACTAGCGCGAAGGCCAAATAAATACCAGGTACAGTTTTGAAATTAATTTGTAATTAGTGATACTTAGCTCAATATTTATTTATTCTACAGGAATTGCGAAAAGTGTTAAATGAAGCTGATTTCATTAAGTTTAAAGCTGGAGAATTACAAGTAAATACATATTTAAACATATCCCAGCAAGCTGCGTTGCTGTCATATGATACGAAATGGGAAATACCAAGGCATTTAATTGCACTAAGTAAGCATTTATATATTAATTTATAACAACTAAAACTATTTTTTTTGCAGGATGTAATTTGGGCTCAGGTTATTTTGGACTTGTGGTCGAAGCAACAGTTACAAATTTTTTTGACGGAGAATCAGAAAAAACTGTTGCTGTAAAGATGCTTCACCGGAATTGTAACATGATTGAATTAAATTCTTTAATATGTGAACTTAAAATAATGAGTCATCTTGAGAAGCACGTCAACTTGATCAATCTGTTGGGTGCGTGTACAGACAAAATTGCGGAAGGTAAACAAAAAATTTAATCCATATAAATATTTGAATTTTCACACTAACTTTTTCAGGAAATCTGCTTGTTGTAATTGAATATTGTGAACATGGCAGCCTTAGCAACTATCTCAGAGCAAATCGTTGTAATTTTGTCAATTTAATAGATCCAGATACAGAACTCATTTGTTTCCCCGATGATGACAACGAATTCTTACAAGGTATTCATATACAGCTCGATTCTTCAAAAAGTTTTAGTTATTCTTAAATTTTGATTAAGACAAATTATGCTAAACCAAGTTTTCTAAATAATGCCAATAAACCTAAATATAATTCTGTTACAGTAAACTTTTTAAAATGTGATTTAGAAAAACCTTTCAACATCGTATTTGAGTAATGTTAGTTTAGCCAAAATTGAAGAATGGCTAAAAGAAACTCTTTACAGATTCGATCTGTTTAAGTGTATTTATTAAATATTCATCTATGCAAGAGTTGTGCCTGTGTGAATTAGACGCGGCTAGTCGTGGCTCTGGCGACGTTAGCACGCTGCAGCTGCTGCGCTGGGCGCTGCAAGTGGCGCGAGGCATGGAGTTCCTCGCCTCCAAACAGATCCTGCACGGAGACCTAGCGGTGAGAAATGTTCTGCTGGACGAAAATTACGTGGTGAAGATTAGTGACTTCGGGCTGTCGAAGACTTTAAGCTCTAGTGGTTATTACAAGAAGACATCTCAAGTGAGCAATAGTTGTATAGTGTTATTTATGTGCAGCTGCAAGTATTGTATGTATTTCAACAGTGTCCGCTGCCGGTCAAGTGGATGGCGATCGAGTCCATCCGAGACAAAACGTTCTCCACGCAGTCCGATGTGTGGGCATTCGGCGTAGTGCTGTGGGAGCTCTTCAGCCTAGCGCGGACCCCGTACGCCGAGCTGGAGGCAGACTTCCGCTTCTATCGGAAGCTGGAGAGTGGCTACCGCTTGGAGCAGCCCGAGTACTCCACAAGGGAAATGTAAGAGCCGAGTACGTAGTGTGTGTGACATTGTATGAGCGGTGTTTATGTGTGCAGCTACCAAGTGATGAGCGAGTGCTGGTGCGAGCGGCCGTCAAGCAGACCCACGTTCTCGTGTCTTGTCCACACGCTCCAAGACTTGTTACAGAACCCATATGAGGTAAACAACCTGCCTTTAGATTGGTGATAACAATATTTAAGGTGATTAATTATGTTTTATTTACGACCGTGTATAAAATTGAGCTTAGTTGGATGATTTCGGTTCGTAAAATGGCTGTTTAATAGCAACGGTGATCTAGCTAGGAACCCTAAAAACAAACCAAGTCATTGTATATTTATTAAAATGCAAACTATACATTAAACGTTGACATCTATACTTCAATAATATTTTCTTTTTTTGACGTATAAAACACTACAACACTTTTAAATATATAGACAATATAGCGGAATTATTTCCTTGAATTGACAGTTAATGTTACGTTGTCAAATATACAGCAGAATCTAAACTAATTAACCAGAACGAGAGCTTAGAATATCAATTAATGTTGCACTTAAATACATACTTAGATAACGTATGTTGGGGTAGGTAGCTGAGTGGTATCGAGTCGGTCTGTGGATTTGAAAACCTGAATTTGATTCCAACAATCGACAAACAGTTTTCACCACATTAACATTCTTAATACTATTTTCATCTATATGTATATTCGCTCTATTAGTCTTATTTATATATTTTCTTACGAACTGAAATATGATATGTAATTCAATCAATTTAACTTTTTTCTGACCAAGGTATGAAGCTGATTTAACCAGCGGTTGATAGTGCCCGAGTGAGGTGATTGAATGTACCCCATACTTACATTGCGAACAATATCATATTTTATACCAACATGTATTATTTTTTTCTTTTTCTTTAAGCTTAGAACAGTTTCATAGGATTGATTTTTGAGGATGATATATACTTATACATACCACATATGACTTACTAATGATATATAAAAGACTTACCGTAGAATCACAAGCATTGCATTTCTTTTCTTTCAACATCTTTACTTCAACGTGTCTCACACTATATTGAAAATGATGATGAAGAACAAGAAGTCTCCTATAATACTTACTTACTTACTTACTTACTTAATTCAAACAGTAAATGGGTTTCGGCCTGTGGTTGAATATACTTCATTATTGAATCTGCTCTCCCCACCCCCCTTTCCTTACTGTAATTTAGGTAAAGTTTACGTTGTACAGAGCAGCGTAAATAAACAAATAAAGTCACTGTTTTAAACTAAGGGTAACTTATGTGAATATTTTGCAGTAATTTGTTAACGTGTTGGTATGTTGCAGCGCTTGTCTGCTGAAATGGAGTGTGCGTCATCTAGCGCCGCAGCCAGCATGCTCGCTGCCGGTCAGGCTAACTACACAGCCACGTCGGACTGGATAGCTCTGGACATCCTGCCTCGCACTTCCACTGTTCATCACACCACTATAACACGGCTATAGTTACCAATTCAATTTATGTATTTTGTATGAAGCCTAAAAATAATAATTAAAATGTGTCTTTTGTATTAAAACATTTTCCACAAATTAATTAATGTTTCTATTTTAGCGTTACATCGCGATTGAAGTGTAAAATGAGCAACATGCGCAATGGTGACTGTTTCTTTCTTTTTTTCTATGTAGAATATAATTAATAATATAAATAAATGGATTATTTAAATTAGAGTATTTTTTTTAATTCTAGATGTACGTAAGGCTCAAATGTTCAACATTTAAGTAGTTAAAAGAAATATTAAAAAAAATATATATATATAGTGGTTCAAACGCCCCCGTGGGGGCAGCGCCGCTTCAAGAAGCTCTCTAGATCCTGTTTACTGGGGGATCAGCCCTTCATTCTTCTTAATATTGCTTCATACTTATGCTTCTCCATATCTCCCAGTTTCCTGTTTTCTCTTTCCAGTTGGTAACTCCCGCATTTTTCAGGTCTTCCTTGACTTCAGTTGTCCACGTTGACCTAGGTCTTCCTTTTCTTTTTCTTCCCGGGTCCCATGTCAAGATATTACGTATCATTGCGTCCTCTCCTGCCCGCCATATATGCCCCAGCCATCTTACTCTTTGTTGTTTAATCTTTTTTACAATGACTTCGCCGTCTATCTCTGCTAGTATCTCACTGTTCATTCTTCTTCTGTATACATCTTCACTTATTTTAATTGCAGTATCCCTCTTAGTATTTTCCTTTCGATTATTCTCAATTGTTCCTCCTCTTTTTTTGTCATTGTTAACGTCTCCGCATCATAGAGTAGCAGCGGTCTTATCAATGGTTTATATAATTTCATTTTTGTTGCTTTGGTTAATATTTTATTTTTTAGCAGGCCCTTGTGTATGTGATACGCTCTGTTTGTCGCAAAAACCTTTTCTTTTATTTCTGTCTCTCTGTCTCCTGTATTTGTTATCATTACACCTAGATGCTTGTATTTCTCGACCTCCTCATTTCGAGATTTCCTATTTTTATTTTGTTGTTCTGCTTTTGCTTGCCATATCGCATCATTTTCGATTTGTCTTCGTTTATTTTTAATCCAATTTTATTACCTTTATATATTAATTAATTTATCATGTTTCTCATTATGTCTCTTCTTGTTGTTATGATTACGACATCATCTGCGTACGCTATCATTTGCCCACCATTTCTTCTAATTGAATTTTAATTTATATTCTTTGTTACATGCTCAATTACTATATTGAAGAGCGTTGCCGATAGTGCATCTCCCTGCCTCACACCTTTGTTTATATTGAATTCTTCTGTGTCCCCGTTTCCAGTCTTCACACATATTCTTGAGTTTTCCATTGACATTTTTATCAATATTCTCAATTTAGGTTCTATCTTTAATTCCCTTAGAGCCACCATCAGTTTTTCTCTGTTTATCGAGTTTCAGTATGTGTATCGCGTCTATTGTCGATCTACCTTTTACAAACCCACACTGATACTGTCCTATCTTATTACTCGTTGCCCTTGCTAGCCTTCTCTGTAGTACTGTTGATTGTATTTTATATGAATGAAGAGCATTATTCCCCTGTAGTTCTTGCATTCTTCCGGATCTCCTTTTTTGTATATTGTTCCCATTCTTCTGGCATTTTTTCCTCTTTCCATATTTGTGCTATTAACTTATGCATTTTCGTGATTATTTCGTCTCCTCCATACTTTATGAGCTCCATGTTTATTCCATCTACTCCCGGGCGCTTTTCCATTTTTACTCTTCATAATTATATCTTTTATTTCTTCTAGTGTTGGCTCTTGCGTTGTTTCTTCTTTTGCCGCCACTTCCTCTTCTGTTTCGTCATCTTTCTCTCCGTTCCCTCTCTCTTTCTCTGTATTTGGGTTTCTTTCATTGAGAAGCTCTTTGAAATACTCCTCCCACACTTGTTTTTCTTGAATTCCGTTTCGGTATTTTTCGTTTATATCTTTCATGCTTGTTATCTTTATTTTGTTCTTAGGTTTCTGTTTCCTTAATTCTTGATAAAAGTGTCTTGTGTTCTTATTCGCTCTCACCTCCTCTATTGTCTCTATCTTTCTTTCCATCCATTTTCTTTTCCTACTTCTTAATTCTCTACTGCATTATTTCCTTATTTTGTTGTATTCTTCTTTGTCGCTTTCTTTTTCTGTTTGTATCCATTTTAGCCTAACTCTACTTTTTCTTTCTGACAGTGCTTTGCATTCTCCGTTGTACCACTCCTTTACATTTTCTCTTCTCCTTGCTCCTAGGGTATCCTCAGCTGCTTTTACTATACCCTCTTTAATTTCACCCCGTTCTTCTTCAACACTTTCCTCTCTCAAATCATAGCCCATTATATATGCATCTATTTTCTCATTATACTCTCTAATTCCTTGCTCTGTCTTCAGTTTTCCTGTTCCATTTCGTTTGCGTTTTCCTGTTTTTGTGTATTTTTTTATTTTTCTGCAGTACTGTTGCTATTACCATATAATGGTCTGAATCAGCGTTCGCTCCTCTGTATGTTCTTACATCTCTTATTGATGATTGCCATCTTTTGGATATGAGTATGTGGTCTATTTGAGAGTAATATATTTGGTCATGCGACTTCCATGTTATCTTGTGCTGCCAGGGATGTTTATGTTTTGTGCTTCTTATGACCATATTTTCTCTTATTGCGAAATTGTATATCCTTTGACCATTGTCGTTTGATGTTCCCTGTATTGTGTACAGTCCTGCTACTTCTTTTATATACTCATCTTTGCCTATTTGCGCATTCATATCACCTACTACTATAATTACGTCTTCTGTTGGTATTTGTTCTAGTTCTTCTTCTATTTTCTCATTGAATTTCTCGTTTTCTTCGTTCTTTGCGTTTTCGGTTGGGGGCGTAAGCATTTATTATTGATATGTTGATTGGGTTTGCTTTTATTCGTACATATGCTAATCGTTCATTTATTGGTTTAAATTTAATTATATTATTTTTCATTATATTCGATATCATAAAGGCTACTCCGTACTGCCCTTGCTTTTCGTCTCCTGAGTACAGAAATGTGTATTCTTCATTATCTATTTGTCCTCCTCCTTTTCATCTCGTTTCCTGTAGACCTGCTATTTGTACATTTTATTAGTTATTTTTAGTTCTGCGCTTATTTCTTTAATTTTCCCTGCCTTCAGCATTGTTCTCACGTTCCATGTGCTAATTCAGATTATCTTATTTTGGTTACCTTTCTTTTTGTTTCTTTTTTCCTCTTTTGTCTTCATCTCTATGCTTCGCTCTCTTAAAGTTTCTTTTTCTTTTCCTATTAGCTTCTTTTGGTTTACATGTTGTTGATCTCTTTTCATTCTGTAGGCATCTAATTTTTTGGAACGATTTCATTTTTTACATTCTCCCAAAAATATGTTTCTCCATCTATTATTATTATTAAAAATAATAATAAATTAAAATATTCCAGTGTGACTGAATGTTATGCAATTTAATATTTGCTAATTTTAATTGGCCTGCGGTATCAATACTTGTAACATATAAAGAAATAACATAAACAATCTTTGGACATTTTTAACAAAATAAAATAGTCCCATTTGACAAAATTGGCGTGCATTTTCGTATGTCATTTAACCAATAAATATAATTGAAATATAAGTAAATATTTTTTATGCTACA
This sequence comes from Pterostichus niger, assembly GCA_947425015.1. Lineage (NCBI taxonomy): Eukaryota > Metazoa > Arthropoda > Insecta > Coleoptera > Carabidae > Pterostichus > Pterostichus niger. The sequence goes on along the minus strand of OX380352.1, from coordinate 10,988,913 downwards.
TGATTCGTATTTCATCACTGAAATTAGCCTGAGTAGTGTTACATTGCCGGTGCTAGACCAATTCAAGGTCACTCGTCGCATGTGCCGAATCGGGACTGCCCTGAACGAGATATGACGTCACAAACAAAAAATTCTTATCATAGACAACAGGAAACAGGATGCGCCAAATAAGATAATGTGATAAACAAAAAACCGGATGTGATAAAAAAATGGAGGCCATGTGACGTCACAATTTAAAATGGCGCCGGAAAAAAACCCGCGAAAATTTAAAAAATAGCGCGAAAATTTAAATTTTAAAATGTGACGTCACAATTCAAAATGGCGTCTGAATAAACCCGCGAAAATTTAAAAATTTGAATTTTGGGTGTGGCAACGTCATTTGTAGCGGGGGAAAATTTCAAAATTTGAAATAAAAAATGGCCGACAGCTCACGCATGCGCAGTGTTAAAAATTTGAACTTAGAAAAAAAACAATGAATTTTATTTATAAAAATTTGAATTTGCAAAGACGCGCGCGTGTAAAAGATAGTTGATGACTCACGCATGCGCAGTGTTAAAAATTTGAACTTGGTGAAAAAAAAAAACAAAATCAAAACTACTCAAAAAATCCTCAATGCACAAAACTAGCCTAGACTAGACTTGGGGGTTGGGGGATGGGGAGAGGGCGAGGGCGAGGGCGAGGACGAGGACGAGGGCGGCAGTGGAAGAAAAAAATAAAAATACATGAAATACATTGAATAGACATACATTTATTAACAAATAAAAAATAATTATATTACATTTATTGTTTTTTTATTTTACTTATACAATAAAAATACATGTAATACATTGAATAGGCATACATTTATTAACAAATAAAAATAATTATATTACATTTATTGTTATATAAATAGTTTTTGTTTTAAAAATTCTTTTGTATCACTACTAGTGAGTATATGTAAACATTGAAAACAATGTTTTACTTCTGGCGCTGGACCATCTATGTGTGTATTTTGAATTGGTAGGTTATGATGATCAACGCAGCATAATTGGTGGAAAATATCTCGATGTAGCTTAAATTTTAATGGTAATTTAAACCAGATTTGTTGCAAACTACGTCCATTAAACAAACGTAGAAGACTTATGAAATATTCTTCATTAATTTTTCCACAAACATATGCTGTTGGTGCTAAATCACCAATTATGTTAAGTATTTCACTTATATTATTATTATTATTATTGTTAATTGTGTTTACAATACTTTTATACAATATATACGTATTTTCAGAGCACAACTTTGATTTATATGAAATTTCTAATATTTCTAAAGCAATAATTTTATATGCCATTGCCATTATTAAAATGCTTTAAAATTACACACACAACGACTAAGTGTTTTTAAACAGTTAATAACTATTTATATATATATAGCTATTACTTGTCCCCACTACTTTTTGTTTACGTATTACTTTTTATAACACTTGTTTGAATAAAAAGTTCTATACTTAAAATTTCCGGATATTTAATTAATTTATGAGGATAAAATTGAAGCTTATCATTTTCTTTTACTTCCAAATTTTGTAGTAAAACAAATTCCCCATTTAAATATACATCATATTTTGGGGTTTTTATATTACTAGTAATTTTAATTATTTTTCCGTTAAACGGTATTATATATGACGTATTATCATCATGATAATTATTAATTATTTCAAATGTTTCAACATTTTGTTTTAAATTTATATTAATATTAATATATTGTTTTAATTGTGATACATTCTCATGAATTATATCAATAATACTAGTTAAGTCAGTATTTAAAGAAATTTTTAAACTTTCAACAAGTTTATTTGTTTGCGATACATGATCACGTATAAAATTATTTATTTCACTTACAAAGTTTTTATTATTTGTTGAAATAGTGTTATCTACATATTCGCCAATTTCAACTAATTTATTGTGAATTTTACTTATCACATCATCCTGTTTTTTATTTAATTCAACAATCTCTTTTAACACAATATTATCAACATTGTGTGACATATTACTTATTTCATTACTTATAACAGACACTTTATCAAACATGTTTTTATTGTTTGTTTTTAATATGTCCAATTCTTCCACTAATTTATTATATTTCGCCACATGAATATTATCAAGCTGAGTTATTTTAATCATTAAATTGGAATTTAATTTACTAATTGAAAAATCTACATATTCCTTATTGCATGCATCTTTTTCTTCCACTGCAGCTTTCACATTTATTAAACGTTTATTGTTTATATTAAAATCACCATTTTTTGTTTTTTCAAATCCAACACCAGCAGGACCTCGTCTTAAATATTTAGAAGAATGAAAGTGTGGATGAGGAGAAAAATTATTAAATTTACTAACGCTCATTGTGCGAATGTATGTGCGTGTATGTTTATTAAACAACAGATCTATACAAACTAAATATTATTTAAAATATTACTTAAATTTATATCCCCATGGATAAGTATTTGTAAATAGATAATTTACAATTCTCTTATCATCATGGGGACTTAAACATAATTTTTTTTGTTTAATTGTGTGTACTTTATGTTTTTTAGATGAAATAATAATTTGATTTTTTGTTACTGATGTATTATTAAATAGACAGTTATAATAATCTTCAAACGTTATTGTTTTTAACGTTGCAGACGTTATACCCTTTGCTTTTTTATTTAGTTTGTTTTTACCATCATTTTGTAAAACTTTATAACTATACATTTTAGATCGCAATCCAATAAATTCAGTCATTATATTTCCATTATTTTCATCCTTCATTAACGCTATAACTTTTTTATTTACACGAGGCATATTAAAAATATTATTTTCCCTATAATCAGATGTATCAAATTTACCAATATCACGCTTCATTATTTCATAAATATTAATATTATTAAAATGATATATTAAACTATCTGTATCTGTGTATAACAACTTTGTATTTTCACTATAGTCTCGCATTATATAGTTATAGTGAAAATCATATATATATGTTTTTGACAAATCTAATATAGCAAAACCAACATATATGGGTTTGTTAAAAATTACATATTTTTTAGACATTTCTATTAATACAACATCATCATCTAATATTGTGCAAGAGTGAAAATTTGGTTGTGAAATGTATGCTTTTGCACCGTAACGCCCTTCCCATTTAGTAACTAGTTTTACTTCTTTATGTTTTCGAACATTTTCCATAGTTTTTCCAAAAACCGCATTGTTCATTAGCTTATAAAAATTTTTTTTAAATTCATTTATAGATTTTTTACGTAATTCAGTGTTTACATCAATATATTTTCGAAGCCATGGACTCTGCTTAAACTTCAAAATTTTATGAATTTTTTTAATTTTTAGTCCTAAATTCAAACATTGTTTTAAAGTTTCATAATGAATTACATAATTATTTTTATTATGTAAATTTGCTATTAATTTTTCTGTTTTTGACTGTGGTGGTATAAAATGCTCAGGGCAAAGGGGTAAATCTTTGTGTAATTCATATAATTCCTCAGGATATTCTAAATCTACTTCGAAAATATAACCAGTGTCAGACTCAGCAGATAAATTTTCTAAATTAATACTGTAAAAATTTAGTTCATCAACCCACTCAAAATCACCATACGGTAAAAACATTCTCATAGCCGCCCCATATAAGTTATTAATGTCATAATACATGATATGTGATTCTTGTTTAGTTTGATCATATTGATCACCCATGTATTTATTGTTTGCTTTTGCGTATCGATTAGAACATTGGGATAAACCACCACGAATACCTTTTCTACAAATAAAATTTGATCCACGTCTGTTAATAATTCTAATTTAACCTCAGTTATTTTTAGCATAGCATCAAATGCTAAGCCGGGGGCCGTATAATAATGCAATGCATCTAATCCATACGTTTCCATGCATGTATTGCGAAAGTTTTCAAAAACATCTGCAAGCAGTAACACATCTGTTTTTAAGTATAGATCTGCATATTCACCCAAAGTTTTAATGTGAAATGTATTCCACACATTAATCGCAAATTTATATTCATCATCCGTTACCCCCTCGCCCTTTAGGCTACTATAAAATTGTTTTTGTGAGGGTAATTGTGTTTCATCAAGTTTTCCCCATGAATCTATGTATTCATAGGGAAATATACCTTTTTTTGTAATCATTTTAAATTCATCATATGAATTATATTGACTTCGACTTATTAGCTTTTCATCATCACTTAAATAGGAAGACAATTTATCAAGACTCGACGCCATAAATCTAAATGAATCAATAAATTTTAATTGAATTTTGGTATTTTTGACATATTTTGTAAATGATATGTATCGCTCTTTATTTATGGGCAAAATTGATGTATGTCCTTCTATTTGCGTAGCAATGTTTTTAATAATAAAATGTGCATCATACCCAGATAAATTATGAAATACAACAGGAATTGTGTGTGATTTTCTATATTTTAAGTTACACGAATTATGACTAGCTCCGCGATATTGGCCAGTAAAATGATTATGTTCTAGAATTTTTTTCTTATCGGAGGTGAAATCTTCACCACATATGTGACAATTTTGCGCATTTTCAAAATTAACTCTATCAGAATCGTTTAATGCTATAGGTATTACATTATTAGTTATAGCGTTTACTTTTTCAGCAATGTTTTGTAATTGTTTTGTAAATTTTTTTATACAATCACTACCCCGATATAATTTAAATTCAGACAAAGAATCATCATATGAGCATTTTAAATAATAAGCAATGCTAAACGCTTTATGTTTTTGCATTAATTGAGTGTTTTCACCCTGTGTATTATTGTTTACTGGTTTTAAAATTGCCTCAATATCTGCATAAATAACAAATGGAACTTTATCTTTATTTTTGTAGTTTTTAAATTTTAAAATTTTATTTTCCTCGCTTGGAACTTCTATCCGACATTTATTATTTTGACAATTTAATAAATGTTTATTTAATAAATAATTAGTAGTAAAATGGTTTAAGCAACGATCACATAAATGAGTCCTATGATTATTGTTTGACAGCTGTTTACTCACAAGTCTTGACATGTTTTTTATATACATAAAGTGAAAGTTTTTTGGGGATCTAATTTCATCTATGTCCATGGGCTCGTCTTCTTCTTTTTCGCTATTATCATCTACGTCCATGACATCATCATCTTCAATTGTTTCAGTCTACGCAAACATAAAAAATACATTTATAATTAGTTAAATAAATATATATATATATATAATTACCTCTGACGAAATCATCAGCAGATGAATGGTTTGTTTAAAGGATTTAGTTGAAAGTGAAACAGGTACCACCTCATGTTTTTTCTTTCCCACTTTCTCCAACGTATACACATTAATGTTTAGTTTGTTCATATCTTCAAATTTATGTATGTCTTTTATTTTTATGGGAAAATTAATTCCATCATATTTAAGCACCTCACTAAAATGAGGATATGACCAAATGCGATCGGAGTGATTATTTGCAGGACGTAAAGCAGCGACTACTGCCCACAGGAAGCAGTATTCATCACTGTTTTTAATGTTTATTACCGCTTTTTTATTTTTTATGTTTTTTGGTAGTTCCACATAGCTACCAATTTTTAATGGTGTGTAATTATTGATGTTTATTTTTAAATGCAATATTTCATGTAATGCCCATCCTGAGTCTCGTTCTTGAAACTCTTCCAAATCCCGTAAAATAGGCATTAGTACATTTTCCTCATACCACTGTTTAATGTTTGTTGATTGATCAATAACTTTATTCATAGTATTAAAGCTTTTTACTTCAATTTTATTCGTGCTGGGTAGAATAAAATCACCCGAAAATATTACATTTACTTTTAAAATGCTTGATTTTAATGCATTTTTTATTTTGTTTTTAAATATATTTAAGCATTTTGTTAAAAATATATTAGGATCTTTATACCCACATTTATTTATAATAGCACCTGTTTTAATTCTATTATTAAATACGGATTTGATGTCCTGCCAAATTAGGCAGTTAGATTGTTTATTATTATTATTTAAACCTGCACCAGTTTTAACTTTAAAATGTTTTAATTTTTCGCGGTACGTTTTAAGAATAGTAAGATTCCCCTCTAACTTAAACAAATTTTCACTTTTGTTTTTATTTTTAATGGCTTTATTTATTATTATTATTATTTTATTTATTTTTTTACGATAACGCTCTGCCTCCTTAGGCGTTTTAATTAATGTTAGTGCACAACGAATGTTTTTAACGACACCATCACTCAAAACACTCACTGTACTTGGCGACGACGACGACGATGATGACGACATTTTTTTAGCAGTTTATAGTTTCACAAAGTAATGTAAACTAATACAAAACTGGTGTTTATCTGTATTTATTTATAATTTTGCTTATCGCACGCGCTTGATGATAAAAGAACTCATAGGCGTAGGAGTAGCATGGGTTTTAGTGCGGCTATCACAGTGATGAAATACCGGGCGATGACACGTTAATCACGCATAAAAAACATATTTGCGGTAGTTTGCGATATACAACCCAAGATGGGACGCCGCTGTGTAACGCGTCATCATTTATGTAGTAGTACATGTTAAATTTTTAATAAATCTTTTTTATTTATCCATGAATTATGTGTTTTATTAAAACCCAACCATTTTACTAACACTTTTGTGCCTTTTGTTTGAATTACTTTTTCTACTAAATAAATATCTTTATTTTGTGTTTTTTGCAATTCTTGTTCATAAAACCCGCCCTCAATAGGATTGTTATGTAAATCTTTTAGTTTATACGTAACTGGATTTGTATATTGAATTTTTGTGATTATAAATAGTTCACAAGTCCAAGAAGGCTCGTAACTTTTTGAAAATACATGCTTATATTTACTAATTCGCACATAATCACCTATTTGATATTTGGCTTTACCACTTATTTTTATATTGTTATATACAGTATTTAATAGTGTTTTTTCATTTTTTTTTGACACTTCTATTGGTTTCATTTTAATTGTTCTATGATATTTATTATTATAATTGTTTAGTAACTTTTTAAGTATATTTAACCAATTATGAGTTCCCTGGTTACTAAATTCACGCCACATATTTGATTTTAACGTTCTATTAAATCGTTCACATATACTCGCTTTTAAATTACTATAAGTTGAATAATGATTTATACTATATTTTTGCATTAATTGTTTAAAATCATTATTGTAAAATTCTTTTCCATTGTCGGATTGTAAATTTTTTGGAATACGTCCATTGTTGAAAATTTGTTTCATAGCATTAGTCACATTAATTCCTGATTTACTTTTTATGGGTTCAACCCACGCAAATTTTGAAAATGTATCAATAACAGTAAGCAAATATTTATATCCTTTATTTTGAGAAGCATATGGAATCATTTCTACTAAATCACACTGCCACAAATCATCAACGCCACGCATAATTACACGACGACGAGGATAATTTCGTCTAGCTAGTTTATGTATCTCGTTTACAACTTCAAGTTTAGACATGATTGTCTAATGAATGATTGTTAGGAAATGATAAGGTACTTTAAAATAAATACTTTATATATACATACAAACATTAGTTTTTATTTTATATATTATTTACATGTTTGTTGTTGTTGTTGTTTAAATACATTTTTATTTTATAAGCATTTCTAAGTGCACACATTTTTCTAGAGTTAACATGAAACATACATTTATCAGCATTTTGTATATTAAAATATTCACTTCTAAGTGATGGCATTTCAGTTAAATCAACAATATTTTCAACTGGTAAATATCGTTTTAAAAAACTTCTTTTTCTATCACCTTTTACATACACTGTAGTAGTATACCGCATCATTTTTGGAATATATCGAATAAAATCTTCATATGCTATTAAACCATCACACCAATGAAAATCATGATAATGTCTAAGTAGCCATGCAGCTTCTCTTTTATTTTTTCTTGGTAATTCACTCCATTGATATGGTGGTTTTATTAACAAGTGTTCACTTGTTTTACCGTCTAGTGAAATAATAGCAAACTCTTTTACTACAAATTCACCATAGCCACCAGTAAAACCTTGAATGTCAACAATACACCGCATTGTCTAAAGTATTGTTACAAAGTGATTTAAAATATGCAAAAAATATTTACTTTATACTTTTTAGTTTACTTCCCCCTCTCTCTCTTTACAGCATTACAACTTTTAATAAATAATTTTTGCTTCACGTAATTCCTCAACAATAGATAATATTTCATTATCATGATTTGTATTTCCTGCTTGTTTTGAAGCCCACAATAAACGTAATCGGTCTACTAATTCATTAGGATCATCCCAGTATGTATAATTATTTTTTTGATTTAATAATTTCATGTGTGTTGGTAAAATTCCTGCACCTAATCGACTACTACTACTAGTTGACTGTGATCTTAATTTATGTGGGTTATTACGATAATGTAAAGCAGGCTTAATAATATTTATATATTTCCAGTTTTGTGAACCTTTTACTTGTGAACCAACGGTATTATTTCTTAAATGAAGATTGGTTTGTAGCGCAATATCTAAATAAGCTTGTTTATCGTCTTCAGTAACTAAAGCAATATTTGGTTTTTTTTTAAATAGCAATTCATATAAACCACGCGTTCCCCCATACTCGGAATCGTTTACAAAAATATCATTATGCTCAATAGTAATAGGTGTATTACCAATTAAAAATTTATTATTTCGCTCATTGTATTTTACACCATATATGTTGTCAACATCTTTACCACCAGTTAAAAAAAATTCCATATATTCAGTAGCAATATTACCAAAATTTTTGGTGTGTTTTAAATTTTCCATTTCTTGTCGACCTTCAGGTGTTCCAATAAAATCAAGAACTTGAGGTTGTAAAGGTGGTATGTCAACATTTTCTGCTATAAATTCCTCACGTAAAAATTGTGGTTCATGTTTAGTTTTAAACTGGGGTGATTGCCCCAATACATTTGATGTTGTAATTATTTGTTTTTTAGGTGTAATAAAATCATTGTTTAACGAAAAATTATTCGCGTTTATTGGCAATGATGATGGTGGTAACGATGAGTTTGAAACAAGTTGTTTTAAAGGTATCGTTATAGGTTTAAACGTTTCCTCTAAATTATGCTCGGTTTCAATTTTACCTCGTTTAAAACTATCATACTTTTTACGTATAATATTTCTAGTTTCTATAATTTGTTTTAAGGTTTCACTTGAATTATTCACTATTTTCGCTACTACTACTTTCAGTTTCAACCACCGTATTATTATTATTATGATTATTATTATTATTGTTGTTTATTAAATGCTTTAATGCAATATATGATATTTGTAAACAGTCAGCAATTTGTCTGCGCGCTGTATGAGCAACTTGTAAACAGCTCACAATGTGTTCACAACCTGCTTGTGTAAAAGCAACAAATCGATTATATATACTTTGAGTAAAATTTAATTGCTTTAAATTTTTACTAGATGCAGATGACATGTTATCTAAATGATGGACAACATTTAAATGAATTATTTAACTATATAACGTTATATATATATTATTATTATTATTAGCTAAATAAAAAATTAACAATCCATTTTTAAACAGCTAAATAAATAAATAAACAAACATGTTAAACAAACAAACAGGTAAACATACAGGTAAACATACAGGTAAACATACAGGTAAACATACAGGTAAAACAGGTAAAACAGGTCTGTCTGTCTGTTTACCTGTATTTTACCTGTTTTACCTGTATGTTTACCTGTATTTTACCTGTTTTACCTGTTTGTTTACCTGTATGTTTACCTGTATGTTTACCTGTTTGTTTGTTTAACCTGTTATATACTAAATTTATTTGTTTATTTGTAAAATAACTTATTTAGTCCAATTTAAATAATTGTCAAATCCCATACGATATCGTCCATCCACATAACTATCTTTATCAATAACTGCAAATCCATATTTATCCCGCCAACATTCGCAGCAAAATTGCTTAAATAATTCAAATGGCATGTCTGTGTTAACATGATCATCGTAAACATGTTTTAAATTTAAATAGTCTTGTTTAAATAAAACAAGTAAATTCGCATTGTCTCTGATGAGATGTTTTGGTATACGAGTGTATGTTTGACACAAATAAAATGAGTCTATTAAATTGTGACGACCCATGCTAAAATAATTACGCATACAATCCTGTTTGTCGCACGCCACATCATCGAAAATAAATATAGAATTTGGTTTTGCATTACAAGGTTTTACTATTTTCTCATTGTCACTAAATGGGAAATATCCCATGCCTTTTATCCCCGTTACACATTCCTTTAAAAACATGTATTTTGGTTGATTTAATGACTTGGAGTATAAGTAGATATTTTTAAATCGTAAACCATTTTCGTGTGTCAATAGACTTAAAATAGCGTTTGTTTTTCCACAATTCGATGGACCACAAATAATAGATCTAATTGAATCAGGCAATAAATCACCATGTTTTTTCTCTTTACTACCACAGCCATTTTCATTATTAACAATATTATCAAAATTGTTAATATTAATATTACGTTGTTGCTTTGTAAACATCATATTGATAACTAATATAAAATAAATAAATTGTTTACTTTTATATCATTCCACATTCAACCGTCAATGATTCAACATCACGAAGGTGCAGGCTTTCTAAATTCTGCAATTAATTCGTTACCTGTTGAATTACACATACCCGGATACAATTTTTGTGGCCCCGGCACAAAACTTAAGAAAAGATTGGCACGAGGAGATTCTGGTATTAATCCTTTGGATGAAGCGTGTAAAGTACACGACATTGCTTATTCTTTAAATTCTGAAAATTTATTAGAACGTCATAAAGCTGATAAAGTGTTGCAAGAAAAAGCTGAGCAACGTGTTCAAGCAAAAGACGCATCTTTTGGTGAAAAAACTGCTGCAGTAATTGTTTCAAAAGCTATGGCTATAAAAAGAAAAATTGGAATGGGTGTTAGAAAAAAGCAAACAAAAAATAAAAAACAAACGCGAAAAATTAAAACTCCTCGAAAAATTGGTGGTATTTTACCGCTTATTCCAATTTTAGCAGGAGTACTGGGGGCTATTGGCAGTACGGCGGGTGGCGCTGCGGCTATAACAAGTGCTGTTCATAAAAAACAATTTCAAAATAAAGTTCTTCAAGAAACGTTGCGACATAATAAGGCAATGGAGGGTAAAGGATTATATTTAGCACCATATAAAAGGGGTGCCGGTATTAAAAAAAAAAAAAACCTCAAACGCAAAAACAAAAAATAATCAAACAATTACCTAATAGAGCATTAACAAACACTGATTTATTAGCACATGCAAAACACATTCCGCATTTTCGCGGTGTTTATATGCGTGATACTTTGCCTTTAAAACCTAAAAAATATGAGTGTGCAATAGTAAATTTAGATAACAACTCGGGTCCGGGAACACATTGGGTTGCGTATAAAAAAATAAATAATTTAATTAATTACTATGATAGTTTTGGTAATTTACCCCCACCACTTGAGTTAATAAATTATTTTGGTAATAATGCAGAAATTAAGTATAATTATAAGCAAAATCAAAGTTTTAATTCATTTAAGTGTGGGCATTTATGTCTACAATTTCTTAACAACAATCGTTCATAATGTCTTTAACATTTACAATTACTGGTACATCGGAAAATTTAAGTAGTAACTATTTTCCACCAATTAAATTAGACGCAAATCACTCATATGAAATTGGATTAATAAATTTTCAAACATACAATTCTATTCCAAATATAGATGAAACAAATAATAAATTTTATTATGATAATGGTAAAGTTATTACACTACCCGTAGGAGCATACGAACTTGCCGACATTGCAAAATATATTTATAAACAGTTGGGTTATGATGAGCTGTGGAAGACTTGTGAAGAATATGAATTACATAACATTACCGATGATTTCTATGAGGAAGACGAACAAAAAATTGTACTTTATGCAAACAATAATACGTTGAAATGTGAAATTGCTAGTACATTTGAAATTGACTTCACACCCGATGATAGTATAGGTAAAGTATTAGGCTTTACACAACAAAAATTAAAACCACATACATTGCATATTTCTAATAATCCTGTTAACATTACAAACATAAATTCAATGCTAATTGATTGTAATATTGCGGCTGGATCATACATAAATAGTGATTCAGCGCATGTTATTTATGAATGCTATCCGATGGTTCCACCGGGCTATAAAATAGTTGAAACTCCTACAAATATTATTTATTTACCTGTTAGCGTTCAAACAATACATAATATAACTTTGCGTATTTTAAATCAAAATTGTGAATTAATTAATTTTATGAATGAAGAAATATCAGTTCATTTACACGTACGAAAAGTTTTAAAATAAATACAACACCCACAGTCAAAATACTATCAGTTAATTATTAACTACATACTAGTAAACTTCATAAAATATTACATTTTAATTATGGGCATTTATTTTGGTATAAATGAGCAATTTAGTTCAAATAATATCAGTCAATTATTGACTACATACCGGTTAACACCACGAAACATCGCATTTCTTAATTCAATTGGTTTCCAAATTCAAAATGAATACAGAACTAAACGTAATTAATCCAATACAATATAACAATTCAGTTCAACGAGAAGAGTGGCATTCTTATGAACCACATTCTGGAACTGCATACGGTAATAATGACGAAATACGAATACCTATACATCATGAAGACATTTACACAACACCGCATGATAGTAAAATAGTGATCGAGGGAAGTTTTGTAAAAAAAGATGGAACTCCATTAATTGCTGGTACTGGTGCAAACAAAATTCTAACAAATAATGGATTCGCATTTTTATTCGATGAAATTCGTTATGAACTATTTGGGCAAGAAATTGATAAGTGTAAAAATGTTGGTATCACAAGTATAATGAAAGGTTATGTTTCACTAAAATCATACGAACTAGCGACATATAACAGTTGTGGTTGGCATAATCAAGATGTTATTAATGAAACAGGACAATTTAAATGTACTATTCCTCTGAAATTACTACTCGGTTTTGCTGAAGATTATCAAAAAGCTATCATTAATGCAAAACAAGAATTAATAATTATTAGAGCTCGAACTGATACAAATTCATACGTTCACACGGAAGAATTAAAAGTTCAAATAACAAAAATTCAGTGGCGAATTAAACATATTTTCCCTAATGATGCTGTAAAATTAATGTTATTAGATACTATTAACAAACAAATACCATTACAAATAGCGTTTCGTTGTTGGTCTTTATATACAAATCCATTTGTATTAAATACTACAGATCATAGCTGGTCTATAAAAACATCTTCTAACTTGGAAAAACCTCGCTATATAATTCTTAGATTTCAAACTGATATTAATAATAAAATTGTTAAAAATAGTAGTAAATTTAATCATTGTGATATTAGAAACGTTATGGTTTATTTAAATTCACAGCGTTTCCCATATGAGCGTCAAAATGAAAATTTCACTCAAAATAAATACGAATGTTTCTATAACATGTATTGTATGTTTCAAACTTTATACTACGGAAATTATTCTATTGCAAGTCCTATATTAAATTGGAGTGATTATAAAAAAATTGCACCATTATTTGTGATTGACTGTTCAAAACAAGTGGAAACGTTAAAAACTGGTTCAGTAGATATTAAAATTGAATATGAAGCTCATTTAAATATTCCCAACAATACACAAGCGTTTTGTTTAATAATTCATGATAAAGCATTTGAATACACGCCTTTAAACGGCATAGTAAGCCCTATAACTAATGTGTAACATATTTCTATTTTGTTTATATGTAAACTATATATTTTTAGTATAATTGCAATTATTTTTATTGTTTGTTTACTACTTAAGCTGTAAACATGAATAACATAATATTTGTCTTGTTTTATTTTTATTTAGCGTATGCTAATAATTTTACTAAAAGAGAGATAATAGCCGACGGTATAATCTTGTTATTTTTATCAGCTTTACCAGACTTTTTTAAAAACACTAAAAATATATAATTGTGTAATTATTTTTTATTTAAATAAAATATATATGTTTAATAAATTATTTTGTTTTATTTAAATATTACCAAAAAACTTTTTTAATTTTACAGTGATTGTGTGCGCGTATTTTAATAGCAATTATATCCGTTTAATTGTGGGTTTTTCTCATTTAAATATTAAAATCGACTCTGAAGCTCATTTAAACATTCCTGTGAATACACAGGCGTTTTGTCTAATAATTCATGATAAGACTTTTGAATACACACCTTTAAATGGCATAGTAAATCCCATAACTAATGTGTAATATTTTGTGCTTTAATTTACATGTATTTAAATGGGAAAATGTTTCAGATAGCAACTTAAAGCAAATTAACATTAATTCTTATGGAAAACACACACAAATTTATCATATTTTACGCTGCACACTTGCTATGAGTATTTCTATTCCGTTCGAGTGTACACAATATATTTTAATATAATTGTTATTATTTTTATTATTTATTAACTACTTAAGCTGTGAACATGGGTAAAATGTTGCTTATAAAATTTTTATTGTTAACACAGTTTTATTTAATACAAGCTAATAATAGCGTTGAAACAAATGACGCAGAAGTGTTTTTAGCTACATATGGATATTTAAATACTAGTAATACAAATTTTGAAAATGTAGCTAATACTACATTAAAAAGTGCAATACAAAAGTTTCAAATAAATTATAACTTACAAACAAAAAATGGGCTGTTAAATAATGATACAATTAACCAGATGAAAAAACCAAGATGTGGTGTATCAGATGTAGTAAATTATGCTACTAAAAAATATAAGTGGAATAATCATACTATTACTTGGGGTACGCGTGACGTACATTTAGTTAATATTACAACTGAGGCATTTAATTTGTGGTCATTATATGCAAATATATCGTTTATTTATCAGACTAATTCTGATGTAAATATTATCATTAGTAGTGGACGAAGAAGACATTTTAATTATGCGCGCGGTAGTTTAACAACGTTTTGTTCAAGCTACTTCGATGGACCAGGTTCTATATTAGCTCATGCATATCCACCAAATTTAAATCAAAATCCTGTTGAAATACATATGGATGTAGATGAAAATTGGAATTATGAGCGTACTTTTAATTTAAATTCAAATAAACATTCATATTTTTTAACATTAGTACATGAAATTGGCCATACATTGGGGTTAGGTCATTCTTTTAATATACAATCAATAATGTATGCATATTATAAACCTGAATTTCTTACGTCAAATATAATTTCACAAGATGATATAAATGGAATTGTACAATTATATGGTGAAAAAGTTGTTACAACACAGCCAACAGTACCAACAACAACAACAACAACAACAACAACAACAAAAAAACCAATTATATTAAAAACACTAAAAACAACAACGTTGATACCACCTTTATCAAAGTCACAAAAAATATTACCTCCTAATTTATGTGATGTAGACATTTCCGCATTAAAAACATTTTTAATTATAAAACAACAATTATATATTTTCTATAAAAAATGGTATTGGAGTAAACATTTAAAAGAAACTTCGATGAATTATCAAGCTAAACCTTTACAACAATGGTTTCCGTTTTTACCTAAAAATTTTACTCAAATCGATGCTATATATCAAAGACCGAACGATGACATTGTATTGTTTTCAAATGGTAAAATATATAATATTAATTATCCATCACTACGACTTGATAATGATTTGTTTTACAACAAAAATGTGATTGATATACAAACAGCATTAAATACTTATACAGGACATTCCTATTTGTTTTACAAAAAAAATGGTCTTGTGGAACAAATAAATGATTGTGATTATTCTGTAAAAGCATATACATACATGTATAACATATTTCCAAGTATACCAAACAATATTAACACTGTTTTTCGCTATACAAATGGATTGTTATATTTTTTACAAAATAATACATATTTTGCCTATAATGAATTTTTAGATACAATTGTGGAAGTGGGTTCTTTTAATTTATCATTATTTAATATTGAGTGCCCCTCAAAACCTATGTATAAACAACTAGCAAATTTAATGTCACAATTATTGTCTTATTATAACAATATGTAACTAAGGTTTATTTTTCAATAAAATATATGTTTAATAAATTATTATTATTTTTTATAACTGTACTATTTCCTTTTAACCTTCAACATGTTTTTTCCCGCACAAAAACCGTTATACACAGCAAGTGGAAGGGGGCGTGACGTAAGTATTACATGTGATAACATTTTCATATATATTTCAAAACATTAGCAATTTAACATTATTCAAACTGTAAAACTTGTTTACAACATACAACATCCTAAACTGGTAAGTTAATTTTTTTTATTTTATAAATTTTTAAATAATTTTTTAATAGTGCGTATTTTTTATTAGCAAAAAACAAAACATGGATAAATTAAACAATATTGGTAAATCTTATTACAAAAGCACTATAAAAATTCAAAATATTGAAACAAATAAAAAATTTAAAATAACAAGTGCTAAAATTATCAATGGTCAATATGGAAAGTCTATATTACTAGATTTGGGAGAATTTGTAACATTTTTACCAAAACGATTCAACACATTGGAGGAAAAGGAAATTCAAGACGAATTGGTAAACAATTACATTTGTATTGTAATGAATGAAGACACAAAACAAAGGGATATTACTTTCTCTAAAAATTAAACATTTGTAACATTTTTTATTATGATAATAATAATAATTATTATTATTATTATTATTACTATTACTACGACTGTACTGTTATGGTATTATTACAAACTTTTAAATAAAAATAATAAAATAATATCAACTGTATAAGTAAAATAAAAAAACAATAAATGTAATATAATTATTTTTTATTTGTTAATAAATGTATGTCTATTCAATGTATTTCATGTATTTTTATTTTTTTCTTCCACTGCCGCCCTCGTCCTCGTCCTCGCCCTCGCCCTCGCCCTCTCCCCATCCCCCAACCCCCAAGTCTAGTCTAGGCTAGTTTTGTGCATTGAGGATTTTTTGAGTAGTTTTGATTTTGTTTTTTTTTTCACCAAGTTCAAATTTTTAACACTGCGCATGCGTGAGTCATCAACTATCTTTTACACGCGCGCGTCTTTGCAAATTCAAATTTTTATAAATAAAATTCATTGTTTTTTTTCTAAGTTCAAATTTTTAACACTGCGCATGCGTGAGCTGTCGGCCATTTTTTATTTCAAATTTTGAAATTTTCCCCCGCTACAAATGACGTTGCCACACCCAAAATTCAAATTTTTAAATTTTCGCGGGTTTATTCAGACGCCATTTTGAATTGTGACGTCACATTTTAAAATTTAAATTTTCGCGCTATTTTTTAAATTTTCGCGGGTTTTTTTCCGGCGCCATTTTAAATTGTGACGTCACATGGCCTCCATTTTTTTATCACATCCGGTTTTTTGTTTATCACATTATCTTATTTGGCGCATCCTGTTTCCTGTTGTCTATGATAAGAATTTTTTGTTTGTGACGTCATATCTCGTTCAGGGCAGTCCCGATTCGGCACATGCGACGAGTGACCTTGAATTGGTCTAGCACCGGCAATGTAACACTACTAGCCTGAAACTCATGTTCTAATATCTGCAAGAGTTTACTGTGTTCGAGAAACAAATATTCATTCATTTCAAAATAAAATTTTCAAGTATGACCTACGAAAAATTTATCTATGATGTTAAAGAGAAATCAATAAGAGAAATATGCTTGTCAATAAAATCTTTAAAATATGTAAATACTTACAGAATGTTTGAAACTATAAAATATTCAAAATTTGCTTTAACTTTTAGCTACGCTTAGTGATCCCCTGAAATATCCAAAAATAAAATTTCTCACTCAAACTTGTAAAAATTAAATAAGCTGAAAACATCACACATCTGACAAGAATTAAATGACATTTCGTTATTTTTATTAGATAATTAACTAGGATCTAACGGATCCTGATGAATAGTATTTCTTAAAATAAACGATGGGGTAGGTGGCTCAGTGGTATTTAATCGGCCTGTGGGTTTCCCAAAGCTGACAAACAATTTTCACTACGTTAAATTTACAACATCTTTGGGGGTCATGATTTGACGTCTAGTAACCGCACTTCACGTGAAGAAATATATCACTTACCGAGATCTACTACGACAGAGTGCCACACCCAGTAATGGGTAAAAGGCGTGATGATATATTTATTTATTTACATATAACGTGTTTTCCGCAAATATTTCGAAATCATTTACGCAAAAATGACTTAAATCGCTATAACAAGGTCAACTAATTTTTTAAAATGGGAACCCCTGTTTTTGATTGTAGATTCGGATTCCTTGTAAAAAATAAGAAGAATTTACTTAACTATTTTTTTTGTAAGCATGATAGATGGCGACGTAATCGCGAAAATTCGATTTACTGCACTTTTCAGGAGATTAAACAAAATAAGGAGGCCTCCCACTTATGGGGAGGTAGTCTTAGTTAAAAAAATAATTTTGCACATGCATGTTGACGTTAATTTAAGAACTACGTTCGGCATAACCCAGGACTAACGATGTGGACGTAGTAGTTTTATGTTCCCTTCGGTAAATCTAATTTTCTTGCTGTAGTAGCTTTATGTTTATCTTGAGACAACGAAAAATCTGGGGGGAGGGTTCCATGTTTAAGAAACGGTGTGTGTGGATGTGACGTAACGGGGACGCAATTTTGACATAGTTACAGATACGCAATTTGTTGATGCGTTTTAGGGGTGGTTCTCTACGGTAGAGGTGGTAGTTTTGATTTGGAGAGGGTAGGAACGTCGGTGGGGTAATTAGGTTAAATATGCAAGTTTGAGTTCGAATCGATTCCGATCTCGTTCAGCTAAAGACTTCTGCTCTAGTGCTCTGGTCGTGATAGACGATCGCGTCCAGATTAATCTGTGATTGTTGTGCGTTTATGACAATCTAGCATTCCGGCGAGAGTATGGTCTCTAACTGGTCTTAGAAGCTTTGTTTCTGTGCTCTGGTTCTGGTATTACGATCCCGTCAGGTGACTTGAGATTGTTGAGTTATTTACGACTGTCAGCATATACGGTGGGATCTAGATTCTGTGCTCTGATTTTGGTGAACTCATCGCGTCCAAGTTAAAGCTGATATTGTTGAGCGGGTACGATTGTCCAGCATATTAAATGACGGTGCTAATTGATCGCGTCCAGGTTTGATCTGAGATTGTTGAGCAAGGACACTTAATCATTTTTTGGCAGAACTCTGACTATAAGTTGTGATATTAGAAATTTGTTCATTGCAAAATTAAAATCCAACGAAATCATTATTCCGAGTTCGGTGATGACACTGAAGCTATTTCTGACTAACATCAGAATTGTATCATAGCCAAAGTGTTATCATTGAAAACTTCGGTTTCCCGTAATATTAAAATTCAATTAATTCGTTATAATGAATTTGTTAGTAACCCGCATAAATTATATCTGGCTCGCTTTGGAAAATTGTAATATAATAGTTTAAGTGAGATATCTGCATTGACTCGCACAAGTGGGAACTACAAAACCTGTAGTATTGTGTCGTTCTTAATTTATTTATATTAAGCATTGTTCTAAAACGGCCTCTTTCGTCCAATATATGTGATTGCAGATCATTGTGACAGACGGCACCATCCGAGAGGTGTCCCAGTACCTGTACTTGCCGCGCTGACCGTCGCGTCTTCCGAGAACCCCTGTGGAGCCTTAAACTTATTTGTTCCATATTTTGCGAGCAGGCTTTCGAACATTGTTGTACGCGCGTAACTCTATGGAAGTGAGTGGAGAGAAATTGAGTTGAAAACAAACACTTTGTGGACAACATCTTGACATGTTTATTGAGTACAGTTGTAGGCACTTTATCTATTTGGCACGCTGACTGACTCTGAGAAACAATCATACTGCTCTTGACCGATGACGATTGAAAACGGCTGCCAACGAACATCCCTAAACGACCGCAAGGAGACGCGCGAGCCAGCTAACCGCTGACTGGCCAGCGCAGGGACTCACTTCGCCTCAATTCCGCAAAGCGCGGGAAAACGGCCAAATAATATATATTTCTTGATTATTTACTATTTTTAATGCTGGTTTGATTCTTGCGTGGAGGAAATTAGGCGGAAATTTTAAATTCAGAAGTAATACTTTCCTAGCATTTGATAAGTTAAATAAATTCAGAAGCTTGAATTTCTTTGAAAAATTACAGTTCTCATTATTTACCTAGGTCAATAATAATATAGTCCATTATTGACTGTTGTTAACGACGCGGTACAGAAAAACAATTTCACGACTCAAAACAAAGTCCTTAACATAAACACCTTTCGTAAGTGTTGAAAGTATCAAATATTTTTGCAACTTAAAATGAAATTTGTTTATCTCTTTTTTTATTATGCTGTTACATAATACTTACATTGGCTGATTTATGAAAAACTATTCCTTATTTATTTTCATATTGTTTATATTTCTCACTACTCCTTACTGGCGCAATTCTGAATGCGAATATTTTTACCCCATCCTTTTGTAATTATTTCGATTTGATACCCATGAAATTCTTATTAATAATATTGATTACTTTTTACAGACTTCCCGGCGATATTGTGAATGCAAATATTTTTACGCCGTCCTTAGTAATTTATTCTTTCCATATTGTTATTTCCATTCCTTCAAATTATTGTTTATATTTATTAATTTTTACAGATCTATCGGTGCAATTGTAAATGCGAATATTTTTACGCCGTCCTCTTGTTGTGAAATCCATTCCTTAAAATTATTATTGTTCATATTTATTAATTTTTACAGCCGACAGGCGCAATTGTGAATGCGAATACTTTTCCGTTATAACGGTATGAAATTGTTATTGTAGTATTTATGATTAACATTTAAAAAGTGTTACTAAAATCTGCAGTTTTATTAACAGAAGTGAATAAATAAATAAATAGTTAAAATGTATTGATTCTTTATTAAAAGTTGAAGTTTTACGATATAACTAATATATAAAAATAAGGTAAGGTTAGCTGGAAAATTATAGAATTTTTCTGCTTCAAACAAATATTGTATGTAGTAATTGAGCTTTCTGCTTCTACATATATGAAGCAAAATATATAGGCTGCATGTCCATATAACGCATTGCTTATATGACAACTTTTATTACTTGATTTTTTACATCTTTTTATTATATATTAAGATTTTAATTGCCAACTTGCAAAGACAGTTGTCTTTCTAAACTGTTAAAGTATTGAACATATTTCCATCAATATCCACATCGACAGAACCACAACTTCATGTACCACCACGCGTCCAATTAATGATGAATCCACATGGATAACACCCCAAAAGCATCAGCAAGCTCCTCGTCCTTTTGCAGGTGTGTTAACACCTGAAAGGGTTACACAAGCCTTTCAGCTTCGACAGATGAAGGCGTTCTATGCGCTTTGTAAGAGACTGATGACGAAGGAGAAAATATTGAAAGAAGAGCCCTTCTTCCTCAAATATTTTAGTGAACTTCCTAAATATACAGTAGTGAAAGAAATTTCAAATATTATAGAATCCTACGTAGACGCAAAATCTGTATCTCCGTTCCAGCAGTGCCTGCTAACTACGATGAAGTTCAGGATGGGTACAAAATTTACGGCGTTGGGATTTCAATTTAATTTAATGTAGACCGCAGGACTGCAAATAGAGTGTTCTACGATGTTATTCATGCCCTTTATTCGAGATTGCGGAATTTGGTGCGTTGGCCGACGCGGGAAGAATTAATTGCAAAAATACCTGTTATATTTCAAGAGCACTTAAAAAAAAAGTGACCATCATCATCGATTGTTCCGAAGTGCATACTCGGAACTCGGAGAAAACTCGGTATTACTATCTCAACCTTGAAGTAGTCACAATTTTAGTAGGACTAGAAATCATATTTTTTACTAATACAAATATTTTAATAAGTATTTGTAGTTTGAATTCTGATATATCAGAATTTTTTAAAAAATTATGATACTATAACTCCACTTGCAAAATATTATTCATGGGATTTAAATTTACCAAGATCAGAATGAAATATTTTACCAAATACAATTTCCAATTACAAAAAAAATAATATAAAAGTTTCAAACATGCTACAATTTGCTGATATGGTAAATAAATATAAAATTGCATTTTCGATGATACACAAACTTTTAATAGATGGGATAGAGGGATCAGTGGTATCGAGTCGGCCCGTGGATCTTGAGAACCCTGGTTCGATCCCCACAGTCGACATACAATTTTCACCAATTTAAATCTACCCCTGTGGCTTCCCCTCCACTAACATCTTTGGGAGCCGTGATTTAACGGCTGGTAATCGCACTTCACGCAAAGAAATATATCACTTACCGCGATCTGCTACGAATAGTGCCACACCCAGTAGGGAATGCAATACCGGGATCCCGGACATAATTTATCCGGTATTCAAACCGATGTTTAGCATAAAAATACCGGTTTTCGGTATTTTTTCAATTGAAGTATAAGATACAAATTCGCTTTAACTTTAACGTTTAACTCTTTTAAAAATTATGTTATTGAATAGTTGGTAAGCTTGTTGCTGGGAATCCCAAATAATGGAATAGTCGAACGTTGCGTATTTGTCAAGTATTAGCTTGCCGGTCGCCAATTCGTAGTTGTCTCGTAGTCGTTCGTTAGCAAATATCAAAAAGCAAGGAGTTGAGCAACTAATCAGGAAGGAAATGATACTTTTTGAAGAGGAAGGTATTCTTCTTCTTCTGATTTCACTACAGCCCAAATTGGGCCTGGGCCTACCGAGCACACCGAGCCGCAGTTTTTTACACTGCCGTACTACCGGTTTTCGTAGTCGGATGCTACATTATTTAAGGCGTATAAGTGACTAGCTTATAGCGCCCGAGTGTGATAAATACATGTAACTGTATTTTATATTTTATGACAAATCACCCATTGTCGACAGGCGGATTCGAACTGACGAACCTTGGTTCGGGTGACATCACAGTATGTTAAGAGATGTGCCTTAACACGCTCGGCCACCGCGCCTGTACAGGAAGGTATTAAGGGCGTGAATTTACAATTAACATACGATTATTTACAAACAGTAGCACCAACAAGTGTGAAATCAGAAACGGCATTTTCAGTCGCATCTCAATTATACACAAGAATAAGATTCAGATTAAATGACGACACACTCGATCATATTTGTTTACTAAAATCTTATTTTAATTCCATTAAAGAAAAAAAAAGAAGTATATATTGTTTATTTTACATACATAGAATTATCTATCTTTATTTTTTAATGTTGTTGAATTTTATTCATATTTTATAATTATTAAAATAAAATAGTTATTTTTTATTAAATTTGACATTCCCTTAATATATGTACCACACGCACACAGTATACCCTACTGTAAATAAATGTTAAATAGGTTAAAAAATTTAATACCGGTATCCCGATTCTCAGAACGAAAATACCGAGATACCGGTATTGACATTTTTGACCGGTATTGCATTCCCTAACACCCAGTAATGAGTAAAAAGGCGTGATGATATATTTATTTATTTACAAACTTTTAATAATATGCATTATAATTCCAGTTTCTAGTGCTGCATGTGAGTGATCCTTCCCATGTCTTAGAAGAATGAAAACATATTTAAGAAATAAAATGACTAACGACAGACTGGCAAGTCTGGCAATTATAAATATTGAAAAATATATATCAAGATCAATAAGCATGGAAACAGTAGTGAACGAGTTTATAAACGCAATCCAAATAGAAGAATGCAATTAGTGTAATAAATATATAATTGCATTACAATATTGAAAAGCTCATTTAATAACTTAAAATATAATTTTAATTTTTTTGAAGCAATGTTCTAAGTTCTATGTTTTTTAAGTACTTAATATTGTTTTTGATATTTATGTAAAGTTGTTTATATTACTAATTTGAAGTAAATTTATGTTCTCAATTAAAAACATCTATATAATGTTATAATTACTTAATGCCATGTTAGGAATACCGAAAGTATAGAGAATAAAAAACATTTTGAGTACCATATTGCATTTTCACTGCAGGCCAGCAGGCCATATCTACATTCGCTTACATCTAAGTGCCCTCCCAACAATTTATGCGGCCAATTCGTGCCCACTCATCAATTCAATCCTGGCGCCGTCCCTGCAATATAGGCTCAGTGGTATTAAGTCGGCTTGTGGATTAGAGAATCCGAGTTCGATTCCCACAGCCGACAACAATTTTCACCAAATTAAAATACCCCTGTTACTCCCCCACTAATATCTTAGGGAGCCATGATTGACAGCTGGTAACTGCACAAAAGGCGTGATGATATATTTATTTTGAGTTCATTATTTTTACTATTTTTTTTTGTATATTATGATCATGTTTTGCACACATGTGTGTATTTTGAATCACTTTTTCTCATAAAAATGTTTCCTGTTTCTAATACTTTGGGCAGGGTACTTCACTCTTGATATGTTCAGCATACACATTTGTAAATTTTACATTTTAATAGCTTGGTAATAAAGCTGCCTCCGTTTGTTTATTCAGATTACTTAAATAAAATAATTACTGATATCCTATTGTCATGTTAATTAAATTATTATATCGTCATTTACATTTATGTGAAGTCAAAATAGCAATTAAAATAATAAAACTTGGATCAATTAATAATAGTAATCAATTTAAAGGTTAATTTATTATTCTTACTGTACTTTCAGTCATGTAATATGAAAAAAAACCAATACTAATCAAATTTGAAAACCAAATTGTAAGTGACCAAGTTTTGAATTTGCATTTCATTTACGTTTGTATTCTAAAATCAAGCTTTTATTCACTGTGTTGTAACACAACTTTGAAACTATTTGACAGGACTTATAAAGTGACAAAACGAATATTCAAGAATTATTTATTTATTATGGGGTAGGTGGCTCAGTGGTATCGAGTCGGCCTGTGGATCTTGAGAACCCTGGTTCGATCCCCACAGCCGACAAACAAATTTTCACCAATTTAAAAAATCTACCCCTGTGGCTCCTCCACCACTAATATCTTTGGAGGCCGTGATTTGACGGCTGGTAACCGCACTTCACGCGAAAAAATATATCACTTACCGAGATCTGCTTAGGCAGAGTGCCACACCCAGTGATGGTTAAAAGGCGTGATGATATATTTATTTTTATTTATTTTATTTACATTTTATTGCAATTTATGACATTGCGAGTATAATTTTAGCCGGGCACTAATAAACTACGAAATACTGTTTTTCTATGTTCTATTCGGCTTTAGGAATAATACCCAGGTAATAATTTAAATAATTAATATAGCTATGGTATTAGATTAAATCAAATAAAGGTTTTGACGTCATTGCTAAAACGATCCAAAATGTGATAAAACTAAGGAAAACCAACCTTATTTTGGTCCTTTTAGCAATGACGTAATTTTTTTTTTATAAAAACATCCTAATATATATATATATATACCGGGTTTAGAAATTAAATATGTGACATGGAAAATACAGTGGTATTTTTTTAATATCATGATTGTTGCTTCCCTAATTCAATTAGACCAAAAGTGTGAATACAAATAATGTTTAGAATTAAAAACTGCATCTAATGAGTATCTATTTGTTGCTCAATTGTTTTTATGCAAGAGTAAGAAACATACGTAAAATGGGTTTTATAAAAAAAATACGAATTGAGAGTGCTGTGGAAAACAATGAAACAAAATAATTTTTATTATAAATTTTGACAGTTAATACAATATTTACGTGAAACGATTGTTAAATAAGGCTGATAACTTTGGTTAACGGATTAATTGTTGTAAACTGTTTTTTTGGATTTCTTGTTGATCCTGCGTTTTAATTTTGGAGAGGAATATGTTGGCTTTAGGATCCTTGATTTATTTAATTTATTTAATGGACGTTTCGATGGTTTCCATCATCTTCAGTATTTTATTTTATAAAAAATATTTCCAAATCTAATGAATATACTGTTAATACATTGTTAAATTTAATAAAAATACTAACAATTTCGTCTTACGGAGTTGCAACCAGGGCCGCAACTACACATTTTTGCAGGAGGGGCAAGACTTAATTTTGCCGCTCCCCATGCCCCACACAACTCCAGTAATTTGCAAATAAATTTTAGTCCTATTTACAAAAATTTGGGATGTTATATACCATTATGATGGAATTGAAGTTAATAAGTACGGTTTATTTGTAAATGAGAACAAAACAATTCATGTAAAAAAAATTATTATACCACAGGAAAATATTATACATAACACTATTATATAAATTTGACTTTTCTTGATTTTTTGGCTGCAAAAGTTTTGATTATTTCGTCAAATGAGATTGATGACGCTCTTTGATGTTCAATTGATATGGGACTTAAATTGGTGAATCTCTGTTGCTTCATTGTGCTTCTTAAATAATTTTTTCTACGATTACTATGAAAAGTTGACAATTACGCTCTCATTTATCATCGTAAAGTGGACTTTTTCTGTGGAACAATCGAAAAATATCTTTTTTGCGCGTCTCCAATGGCAACGCGCGAAAAAGATATTAAATGCGCACTTATTTCAATAGTTACCAGGGATACAAACAAAACAGAAACTTGTCATATTGACAGTTAACAGAACGAATTTATTTTCAGTACGGATGCGTTTTTTAATAATTTTAAGATGCAATCGTAGAAAAAATTATATGTGTATCACGAGCGTAAAGTGTCTTTGTTCCTCTTACACTATTGCAGCTCTCGCATTCGGCTCGCGCTGCAATTACCGTGTTCGAGTAACAAAGAATCACTTTACGCTCTTAATACACAAATAACTATTTATTAATTTTACTTTGCTGAAGCTCATTTCACCTGAAGCAACAGAAACTGGAAGAGTAAGGAATAATTGCAGAGCTGTTGTTATATTTGGGTAGCCCTCTTGGAGGTGTTGCTCATAAATAATTTTTAAAGTAGATTTAAATTTCAATTGCATTTTTCTCGATTTTTAAAAATATATAAGTATAATTTTTTTACAGAAAAAAATATGCTATCGAGTAGTCCTATGATATGTATGTATCATGCTATTTCAGAAAATAGAATTTTGTGCCATAACTTTTAAAAAATATTTTACTACATAGTCTAGTGTACCCCTCAGATATGACTATACTTCCCAAATAACATGTTTTAATATGACTAATAATAAATAAAATAATCGCGATGTCCCATAAAAAAACAACCTGTATATTAATTGTTAAACGTTTAATGTTTAATGATAAATGATATTCTTAATTCTTAACCCTGTAGGTTATAAAATTGCCGAGCGCAGTGTCTACTGCATGGTGCATACTATACTATCTATCGTCTAGGGATGCGGAGAGACGAAGGCGGTCATAGGGA
The DNA here is from genome assembly GCA_947425015.1 of Pterostichus niger. Lineage (NCBI taxonomy): Eukaryota > Metazoa > Arthropoda > Insecta > Coleoptera > Carabidae > Pterostichus > Pterostichus niger. The sequence continues at coordinate 10,961,421 of OX380352.1, read as the reverse complement.
AAGAAGACGGACTACGCGTATAAAATAAACTGTACTGCCCACAGATAGTTTAGTATACTGACTGACACACACGCGATTTTAAAACACAGGCCATGTACTGTGCCAAGTAGTTACTTAAGAACTTTTTGTTACATATTACAGATTACAGGTTTGAAATTAGTTTAAAATATTTGAACTGTGTTCATAATTTTGCCGCCTCCAAAATTTTGCCGCCCGGGGCAGATGACCCTCCCTACCCCACCCCCTAGCTGTGGCACTGGTTGCAACTGTCGTAAAAAATATTTAATCTACGATTGCTATGAAAAGTTGACAATTAAGCTCTCATTTATCATCGTAAAGTGGTAAAGTTGACGTTTTCTGTGGAACAATCGAAAAATATCTTTGTCGCGCGTCTCCAATGCAACGTTCTTTGATAAGATTTAACCCACAACATTCCATATGTGACCGTTGTACTTTCAACATTATACAATGTTTCGTGAAATTAAAATATTAATTATTCAAAATATAGTAAAATAGAATCAATAATTCTAAGGTGTTTGTGTAAATAAGTTGATACTAGATTAAATACTAACGTTAAACCTTAAAACAGATTTTTTCTACGATTGCAATGAAAAGTTGACAATTACGCTCTCATTTATCATCGTAAAGTTGACGTTTTCTGTGGAACAATCGAAAAATATCTTTGTCGCACGTTACCATTGGAGACGCGCGACAAATATATTAAATGCACGCTTATTTCAATAGTTACTAGGGATACAAACAAAACAGAAACTTGTCATATTGACAGTTGACAGAACGTATTTATTTCCAGTACGCATACGTTTTTACTTCCTTGTACGAAGTAAAGGAAGTATTGTAATCGCGAAAATTTTCGGTTCTCAGAATTTATTTCCAGTACGCATACGTTTTTACTTCCTTGTACGAAGTAAAGGAAGTATTGTAATCGCGAAAATTTTCGGTTCTCAGATTTCAACGGATATAGGTATTTTGGCCCTCCCTGAATCCATTTTGATTAATTTCGTCGTGCCGTCTGTACGTATGTATCTCGCATAACTCAAAAACGGTAAGCCGTAGAAAATTGAAACTTTATATTTACGACTGTTATAACATCTAGTTGTGCACCTCCCTTTTTGGTCATTATACAACTTCCGGAAGTGGTACTTTACTTAAAGCCTATAATAGATTTTCATGAAAAACTATATTCAAATATAATTTAAAACTTTCCAAATTTGATATATAGGACTACTATATCAATGGAAATAATATAATAGATTTTGGTTAAAATAGACCAACCGGAAGTGGCACATTACATGAAGCTGCTAAAAGTTTTCCTTGAAAAAAATGGTATTTCTTTCATTTTAGATATAAATGCTGCAAATAAAAGTTTTAGAGAATTAAATTCTGCGTCTAGCACATTAAGTATTTTTAAATTAGCTTTATGCAAAAACGAGATATCTAAATTTAAATATTATATATTTTTGATTAAAAAAAAATTAAGTTTGCTATGGATTAGAAAAAAAAATAAAAGATTTAATGTCAAATATGTGCAATTAAAAAAATATCTATAGTATAATACGCGTACAAGGAAGTCATGTGGTGTCCACATCAGATTTTTTAATAATTTTAAGATGCAATCGTGGAAAAAAATGTGTGTATCACGAGCGTAGTGTCTTTGTTTCTCTTACACTATTGCATCTCTCGTCTTCGTCTCGTGCTGCAATTACCGTGTTCGAGTAACAAAGAATCACTTTACGCTCTTAAAACACAAATAACTATTAAATCGTATTTTTAACGAAAAATTCATTATATGTATTGACATTTTTAAAAAACGGTGAAATTTTTTCAACGTGTTTACTGACAAAATAGCCAACAGAGAATGATGTATTTGGTCTAATTTAATTAGGGACGTAACAATTTTCTGTTTTGGATTTACTACAAAATTTTATTGGTCCAGTGTTGGAATACAATGCTGGTGAAAATGATACAGTCTGGTTCCAGCAAAATGGTTGTCCCGCACAGAGTAGTACTGATATAAACCATTATTTGAACCAATGCTGTCCTAATTTTTGGATAGGTCGAGGTGGACCAGGAAATTGGTCAGCGAGATCTCCTGATTTGGCATCTAACGATTTTTTATGGCCCTATATAAAAGAGAAAATTTATAAGCAAAATCATACCGACACAAATTCTTTGAAACATGCAATAAGACAAGACTGTGACAAAATAACAGCGCGATAATTAGTGGTAGTTCGATAGGAATTTTTTTTCAGATTAGGCCATTGTTTAGCTGTAAATGGATATATTTTTAATATTTTGTGTATCTTTAAAATTATTCATGTACATTTTATTATTATAATTGTTATTATTATTATCATCAATAAAAATATATCAATACACGTTCAAGATAACTTATTAATAACTTTGGTTAATCAATTTTATATACTAAAATAAACTTGTCAAATTAATCATTTTTCTTCTGTTAACTTTTTATTTTTCGGCCACAGCACTTTCAATTCGTAATTTTCTTTATTTTTCGTTTGTTTCTTACTCTTGCATAAAAAAACAATTGAGCAACAAATAGATACTCATTAGATACAGTTTTTAATTCTAATCATTTTTCGTATGTACACTTTTGGGCTAATTTAATTAGGGACGCAACAATTACCATATTAAAAAAATACCATTGTAGTTTCTATGTTACATATTTAAATTCTACACCCGGTACATACAAATATTTGTAAATTAATATTAAGAAATGAGTAAAAGAATTTGATTTAAACTCACAAAAACAAATATAAAATGTCACTATCAAAGCCCTGCGAATATTCAAAATACAATAGTTATTTGTGTATTAAGAGCGTAAAGTGATTCTTTGTTACTCGATCACGGTAATTGCAGCGCGAGACGAAGACGAGAGATGCAGTAGTGTAAGAGGAATAAAGACACTTTACTCGTGATATACACATAATTTTTTGTACGATTGCATCTTAAATTATTAAAAAAACATGTATGTACTGAAAATAAATTCGTTCTGTCAACTATCAATATGAAAAGTGTCTGTTTTGTTTGTATCCCTGGTAACTATTGAAATAAGCGTGCATTTAATATATTTGTCGCGCGTCTCCAATGGCAACGTGCGACAAAGATATTTTTCGATTGTTCCACAGAAAACGTCAACTTTACGATGATAAATGAGAGCGTAATTGTCAACTTTTCATTGCAATCGTAGAAAAAATCTGTTTTAAGATTTAACGTTAGTATTTAATCTAGTATCAACTTATTTACACAAACACCTTAGAATTATTAATTATATTTTACTATATTTTGAATAATTAATATTTTAATTTCACGGAACATTGTATAATGTTGAAAGTACAACGGTCACATATGGAATGTTGTGGGTTAAATCTTATCAAAGAATTCGACTTTATCAAAAAAATATTTCATCATATCAGTATTTCTGCATGAAAGTTTTCATATGTTAAACAAGACACTAGAAATTGGATGTACGTACACGCTGTATTTTCGTTTTAAAAGGGAGCAGGAATAAATACAATTACTGATCTTATTAAGTACATTTTACGTTAAACTAAAATACATTTTTAAAAATCGTTGCATGTTTAATTAGTAGGTATGTATTTGGGCGATATATAATATTGAATATAATATTATTTTAGTTTTCAGGCTTGCGGTTCTTTTCATTTATGTGACGTACAGGTTTGAGCCATTTTAAAGTCAAGTTTTAGGCAATTAAAGTTACCTTTAAATCAAATAAAAAATTAGTTTGCATCAAAATAGCTCAAACCTGTAATCAAATAGTGACATAATTTAAAAGAATTCCAAGCTTGAAATGAAACAAAATATATTGATTTCAATCTATTTAATCAATTCTTATCGGCTTACCTAAATTAAAATTTAAAATGTTATATGCAATATTATCTGAATTTTTTTTTTTTTAAAGAAAATTATAATTTTCTATTTAGCAGCAAATGTTGTACCAAATAAATGCATAGGGCAATTAATTGATGTCATTAATTAATGATGTGAAATTGAAACAAATATATAGACTAAATAGGTACGATATTGATTTCATTTAAAATTATAATTTGTTGCTTTATTAAGAAATATGCGCCAGAAAAAAATATTTGTCTACGCTACTGATTAAGAATATAATTATTTTTGGTTTGTTTTAAGACAAACATTTATGCGGCCTGCGGATACAAGTACACTTTTGGAGATAAACATTTAATACAGTTATTTGTCATCACTTTATGTTGGTGACAGGGTCTGAAATATATTGAAGCAAACCGGAATGCTGTTCCGTGTCGTGAAATTGTGTACATATTGTTCCAGTTCGTAAATGCTGTTTTGGTTCGTGAAATTATTGTTCGGGTGCCTAAAAACTATTAAACATAATATAGCATTTTTTTTCAATCCCATTTTTATTTGAAAAGAAAGTAACAAAATGAACAACTATTTAAAAAAATTGGTTGAATCCTGCAACGAAAATTATTTTCGAATTGAAAAGCATTGTTTTGCTCTATTTTCACAGAGAACTTGTTATATATTATATTATATATTATATATTAATAATATTATATTATATATATAATATATATTAATAATATATATTAATAAAAAATTATATTATTTTTATATTCGCTCGATTATCTCTAGATGTCATATGTGCACTACTTACAGGAAAATCAGTGTGTTCTTCATTGGCTCCGTACGGCTTCTTCCACGATGGAGGAACAGGACAGGATGAATCTTCTACGGCTCGGCTCTGTGTTCAGCAGGGCTTCGTTGTTCTCTTCGTGTGACGCGATGCACTCGTTGAAAACGTGTAGATTTTTTTTCACTGATTTTACGTTGATTCTTCGCAATAAATCGTTGAAACGAACCGAAATTTTTATGTTTCGTTTGCGATATCCGTTGCGACTGCGCCAGTTAGATTTATTGATTTG